>JAWZYT010000141.1:2182500-2514324 GCA_034508575.1 Petrolisthes manimaculis | reverse complement strand
ACCCATCCCACAAGCTGACACCATGACCCCCCCTCCCCCCACCCGCCAACATTAGCACAGTAGAATAATAATATACTATATATTAAGAGAGAGAGAGAGAGAGAGAGAGAGAGAGAGAGAGAGAGAGAGAGAGAGAGAGAGAGAGAGAGAGAGAGAGACTACAGACATGGAAGGAGGGAGAAAGGGATGGAATGAAACTAAAAAAAGGTGAGGGAAGGAAGGACGGTAAAAGAAAGGGAGGAAGACACTGATAAAAGAAAGATAAGACAGAAAACAAAAGGATGCAAGGAGAATATGAAAAGAAAAAGTATAACACAAAATATATATCAAAATACTATTCATCCTTCGTCTTCCCTATGTCTAGCACACACACACACACACACACACAGAGGACGTACAGTCAGCGGCATGTGTCCTGTCGTCTTATATGCTTCACTCAGACAAGAAGTGTTCATGGACTCGAGAAATACGCACGTTTTCTACACCTAATAATCTCGAGTCTATGAACATCGCCTGCCTCGGTGAAGCAAGTGAGGCGACATGACTTTTGCCGCCGACTGTACACTCGCCAGCACTGCCCCGTGGTACAGGAGCTCGCTCGTTTTAGGAGATGTGGCACCACTGTGATGATTTCCCTCGAAACAATCCACGTATGTGAAATAAGAAGCCTCGATACAGTGGATGAAGTGAACTTTGTTGTTGAATGTTTCGAACCACAAAGTATCATAATAGGCTGAACTTTGTTTAACCTGATCCATGCAATAAGTGTTTGATATCTGCCACCTTTATATATAAAAGAGAGAAGAATGTAATCGTATCTTATCACGCCCTAACCATCAGAGCAAGACCCGCGAACCTGTATACATTTTCTTGATCAGGGTGACACAAGCATGGTTTTAGGGAAAAAAATAAAACACTTTTTTATTTGTTCCTTCTAGCTGCTGGCGAGCATGCCAGTAGGAGTGGGGATTTACCAGAAAAAAATAGGGAACAAATTTTGACCACCCCCTCAGGAGGAACATTTGTAATTGCTTTTTCAATTTATGCATATGATGAATCTTAATCCAACTTTTTGTTCTCCAAATATTAGGTATCTTATTTTTTACCTGGTCAACGCCGGGTGCTGCACAAAATAGATATTTCTAAAAGGCATAATAATTGGCCAGTTTTGTGATGACGTGTCGTTCGTATCTCATCATCTAGTCTGCAGCGCCTTATATGAGGTCAGAGAAAAGAGGGAGCTGTGAGCCTGGCACATACAAGCTCAGATGTGATCACATTTGCTTCAATATTCGTAGTAAGAAACACAGGAACAGTGAAGAAACACGATTATGTTGGTAATGTATTGGAGTTAGAAATAAGAAACCTGTGCCATATTTAATATATTTTTACTTATTGTAAGGTAAAATAAACTATCTATATCTATCTACCTATTTCTTACCATCCTACTACACTAATTGTAGAAGTTATTCTCAAAAAGTGATAACATGAACTGAATAAACGAGTAAACACTGATAAGTTGGATGTGTGAATGACAACTATGCTGATCACGTTTGTAATTCTGACTTTATTACAATTATTTGGGTGAATAATATTAACATCACTTTAAAATAGGATATATTTTTACCTGTAAATGGATAACAAACTAATCTTTCCAATTTTTTTTTTAACAAACAAAAATTATCAAAATGAACTTTTTATTAACATTGTGTATATTGCAGCTACAGTAACTACTTGGTTTTATGTTCATTACGTTATGATGGCGAGAATAAATATGCTAGCCCCACTGGCAAGGTGAAGAAAACTCGTCTCTTCAGTTATGACTGGAAACTGAAGCTTCTTCCAATGAGTTCTCAACAATATCATGGTCCATGGATGTTCACTATTCTTGTGATTCGTTCTATGAATATTGAAGCAAATGTTGTCTTATCAGAGTATGTCATGTGCGAGGCTTATGACTCCTCCCTTTTTCTGAGAACAGATTTGGGGATCCATACATGTATTAGGTGATAAGATAGAAACAGAACGTAATCACAAAAATGTAGACAGCTAAAATGCATTACATAATGACGAGTACTGAATACTTTCTAATGTAGAAAATTAAGGTTAAACAAATTCGGGCTGAAAGGATACATTGTGGTTGGAAATTTTAAACAACAAAGTTCACTTCATGCACCACTGTATCGAGGTTACTCCATCTCCCCTGAGGACATTTTTCACGGCAAATCATCACAGTGGTGCCACATCTCCTAAAACGTGCGAGCTCCTGTATCACGGGGCAGTGCTGGCGAGTGTACAAGATGACCCCGATTTCCTTCATTAACCTTGATTATGGAGATGTTACGTGTCACGCCTAATTAATTAACATCTCCTACATAAATATTTGAAGAGCTCCTTATCCTTCTTATCTATGTTTCAAAACAAAGTACAGTCGCGAGCTGAAGGAACGGACACACTTGAAACGAGCCCCTCATCAAGCAGGCAGCTTACGCCACTATAGATACATCTTACCTTTTTATACTGAGTGTGAAGCCAGAATAGTCCCCTTCTTCCCCTGTTTCTCATTTTATCTTTTTATGCTGAGTGTGGGGCTCTTTTCAAGTGTGTCAGTTCCATCAGCTCGCGACTGTACGTAAAGTACTGAGGCAGTACTGTAGTTTGCTACCTGTCATAACTTGGAGGAACCGGTAGTCCTCCATTTCGTATGCAGGAAATTAGGCCTACCCCTTTAATTTCAATGATAGACATCTTGTACCGTGGTCAAATTGGTTACCAATGCTTCCCCCCAAGTCTTCGTTAATATTATTATTATTATAACGTTATATAATATTATGTTATTTGGTGGTACAGAGTGGAGGAATCAGCCTCTTTGTCTTTAACATCAATATCATGCCTGTCTCTTAATAACTGTCCAAATTAAACCTTAATTAGGTAACACCAATCGCTTTGGATAATATACTTTCATAAATACTAGATTATTTTTGGGCCACAGGAAAATACTCGTTGCCCAGAAAGTAATACTGTGCCATTTCTCTATATATTGCATTGATATTCGCTGTATCAGTGGAATCTGAAAAATAGCGTTATTTTGCGGTCTCTTCCCAGCATTTTTCACAATGATGATACTACAGTTATCTTCCTGCAAACTGTTGTATAGAAAGACAGGCAGGCAGATAATAATTGACAGAAGCAAATTGCAGCTAGATAGATAGAGAGAGAGAGACTCCTTCACCTTCCTTCCCTCAACTGTCTCTTTCTCATTTTTATTCACAAGATGGTGGTGACTGGTTCATCTTTGACGGCCGGATGTGTAGTAAGCATTTTATATAAGGACCTTCTAACAGTGTGAGAGTGATAATGGGCCTCTATCTCACTCCTGAAGGTGTGGGAGAGAATATGGGCGCCTACCTCCTGAAGGTGCAGGAATGAACGAAGGGCTTCTCGCTATTAAGGTGAAGTAAGAGAGTGAACGAAGAACATCTTCCTCCTGAAAGTATGGAGGTAAAATCCATTCCATCAGTGTGTCAGTGGCTCAGTGCACTCTTTTGAGATATCGTTCACCCCCACTCACAAGGAGAGGCGTTCAAATCCATCTTTGTAATTCTTTTTTTATTTGGGGGGGGGGGAGGGAGGAGGCACAGCTCCCCAGCCTTCTGAAAGAGATCGATTGAGGAGTGCATGATTCCCAAACGTTTTTGTTATCACATAAACGGATGCATTGACGTACAGTTGCCAAAAAAGGTATTGCGACAAATCTTGATAGAACTTTAACCATAGTAATATCCACACCTATTTGTAGGGACTATAAGCATGTATAATAGAAGGAAATATACATATTCTTCTGTAATACATACTTATAATCCCTACAAACAACTATGGACATTAATATATTTAATGTTGTATTAATAGTTGTTGCAGTACGTTTTTAGGCAACTGTACATACATACAGACAAACAAAATGAAAGAGCATCAAGCAGACACAAGTAGTCATTCTTCCCTCACTTTTACAAAGAACATATGGAGTCTTTATCGTCCTCACAACTCTTGTTCAACATCTCAGAGAGGGATAGAAGATGGAGAAGTGAAGGTTATAATTAAGGAGGGCCAAATGAGCACATACACAAACACACACATGTACAGAAGTCATTTTCAAAGATCAATTAATATCGTTAAAATTTAATATGCATTTAAAAGTATTTATCTCTTAGAGTTAACGTAGGTGGATCAAAGCAAATAACAAGGCCATTGAAATGTGAGTAGGGGGAACACAATACACCTGAGAGCAAGTGTAGGCCTACAGTCATGGTCAATAATCCTGCAACATTTTCCAATGAGATGGCTTCAAAAAATTGTCCGAAATTATAACTGTTTCTCTCAGCAATATTGGTTCATAAGATTCAATCAAATGGTTCGCTTTTATTCACCAGGTTGCAGGACTTTTGACCATGACTTTACGCGTACTGTACAGTTGGATCCACTCCCGCGTTTCTCCCCTCTTGTTGCCGATGTTGGACCAGTCAGAAATTCGTTTCCCGATTATAAATCATAAAATTCGAAACATTCATATCCTTAGAGTGAAATATATGAATGTTTCGAATACATTACAAAGATCCACACACGCTTACATACAGTACTATATCTATCATATATAATGTCACCACTTCCAAACTGGTACCCGACCAAACACAGAGAGAGAGAGAGAGAGGAATGTGAGGGTAAAGTCAGAATATTGGGGCTGAATCCGATCTCACAATCTCAAATGAACAGTTGCCAAAAAAGGTACTGCTACAACTATTGATACAACATTAAATATATTAATGTCCATAGTTGCTTGTAGGGATTACAAGTATGTATTACAGAAGGATATGTATATTTCCTTCTGTTATACATGCTTATAGTCCATATACAAATAGTTGTAGATATTACTATGGTTAAAGTTCTATCCAGATTTGTCGCAATACCTTTTTGGCAACTGTACATGTGTGTGTGTGTTTGTGTGTGTGTGTGTGTGTGTGTGTGTGTGTGTGTGTGTGTGTGTGTGTGTGTGTGTGTGTTTGTGTAATAATAATAATAATAATAATAATAAACGGTTTATTTCACATAGTGCAGCCCTGGAGCTGAAAATATACATGGGTGAGACAATGTTAAAAAAAAAGTGGTAATGTGTGTTAGACATACATATACATATACATAAAATTCTACAGGTACATATGGGAATAATTATTTGTTGTTAATGATATTAACAATAGCAGGTATTGCGCTGTTCTTGTACCTGTCTGTTCTTGCCCTTATGGGTTTTAGTTTGTTGTAGCGACGGGTGGGCCTTGATGGAGGGGGGAGGGCCGGGGGTAGGAACAGGCGATGGCGAGGTTGTGACAATAACCTCTCACCAAACTTGGTCAGGTCACGGCGGTACTTTTCCTTTAGTGAGGGAAGGTTTAGGGAGATTAGCGCCTGTTGATAGCTGGTATAGGCTGGTCCCAAGATAATCCGGCATGCTCTTTTTTGCACACGTTCCAGCCGGCACATCTGTGTGGTGTTTAGTGCAGATGAGAAGGCAGGCGAACTATATGTCAACTTGGGGAGGATGAAGGTGGTGTAAATATCCCTCAGTTGTTGATGTAAGGCACCCAGGGATTTCATTGTTTTGAGCATGTACAGCCTGTAGGTGGATGCCTGGATGGTGTTGGTGGTGTGCAGCTTCCAGTCTAGTTTGTTGTTGATGGTGACACCAAGTAGTTTGATTGACTCCGTGTGTGTGTTTGAGTGTGTGTGTGTGTGTATGTGTGTGTGTGTGTGTGTGTGTGTGTGTGTGTGTGTGAGTAAGTAGTAAAGATGCGTGTGTGTAAGTAACTAAGTAAGTAAGTAAGTAAGTAAGTAAGCAAGTGTGTGTGTGAGTAAATAAGTAAGTGTGTGTGTGAGTAAGTAAATAAGTAAGTGTGTGTGTGAGTAAGTAAGTAAGTAAGTAAGTAAGTGTGTGTGTTTGTGTGTGTGTTTGTGTGTGTGTGTGTGTAAACAGGGCCGGTCAGTATTGCCAGCCTATCTTGTCATCTCCTCCGCTTTATTCCCCTGACCCGAATACTTATAAATGATACAGAAAGGTAAGGTTGGGGAACAAAGAATCAGAACACAGTTGGCGGCTTTAGGCAACAACGTCTGGAGTAAACGCATTAGTATTAAGGTGGTAATTCACTTTTTTTACATTGAAGTGCCATGATTCCTCCAAAGTATGCTAGGAAACAGGACCATAGGGGCAAACAAATAATGGTGTTCTGTTGCTTGAAATAGTTTGGAGGATTCAGTTGCTTCAAATATTCCAACACCAAACTTCATCCTTAATTAAAAACCCTGTGTTATAGTCTGAAAATTGGAGATACACGAGTCCTTCAAATATTGTCACGAAACACCACCTAGTAGGAAGAAGCTTTATTGTTTCGTGTCATGGTCAGGAGGAATCAAATCTCTCACATACAAACGGTCCACGGTGACTTTTTTGCCTTGTTTCTTGTACACGGGCTCCACACACCATATTCCTCTCGCTGGTAAACACTCCGGGCGTCCAAGGATTGAAAGCTGTATTATTCTCAAGGCCTAGTTATATTCCTTGTATATTACAGTTGACCTACGAATAACAGAGTAGGTAGGTGCAGCCAGGGAGTGGAGGGAGCGGGAGAGGGACGGAAGGAGAGAATGAGGGAGGGAGGGAGGGAAGGAAGGAGGCCAGGAGGTGTGGAGAAGAAATGAAATGGGTGTTAAAGTCCCTGGCCATGGAGCTCCATGTCCCTGGCCCACTCATGCTTCCCCCCTTTCCCATCTCCTAACACCTCAACGCATTCCAAACCCCTACTGACCTCCCCTCCCCTCCCCTCACTTTCCCTCCCCTCCCCACCAAGTGCTGAATATGCTCCTCCCTCAGCACCTACAGAGTTACCTACTTAGTATCTCAACCCTGCCTGCTCCACATACTCAACTACAGAGAGAGAGAGAGAGAGAGAGAGAGAGAGAGAGAGAGAGAGAGAGAGAGAGAGAGAGAGAGGTCGTGTTTACATGTCTGTGCGTATGTGAGTTGCTTGTGAGTGGAGCTTGAGGGTATGTGTGTATATTTGTGAGTATATCTATGTATATTTGTGTGGATCCTTCTGTGTGTATATTTGTGTATATCTGTGTGTATATTTGTGTACATATCTGTATGTATATTTGTGTGTGTATATCTGTGTGTATATCTGTATATATGTATGTATATTTGTGTGAGTCTTCCTTTGTGTATATTTGTGTGTGTATATATGTGTGTATATTTGTGTGGGTCCTTGTGTGTGCATATGTGGGTACGTGTGCGTCAGTGTTACGTGTGTATGTACAGTACGTGTACCTGTGCATTTGTACACGTTCATCCTTGTGTTTGTGTATGTGTACGTGCATGAGTGCGTGTCTCGTAAGTAGATGTTAGAATTAGGCTTCCACAACTTTTCCTTCTTTGTTTAAAAATTTCTTATGCGTTCTTTATTAACGAACAAAGTGTTATTTTCTATCTGTGTTTTTAACCGGATTTCCAGTGGAAATGGTGGGTGGGGAGGAGCCTTGTCCTGTATCTATCCTTTATCTATCCTTTATCTATCCTTTCCTTCAGCACATATAGTCTAGAATAATGTAGTTAAACAGGTAACCTCGTAAAGGGCCACTATGGGCCTCCTGTTGCCTGTACTTCCTTTATATTCCTTTATATTCCAGGTAATTGGGAAAGGAGGGGAAAAGGAGAAACAGTATGAGGAAATAGAGGAATTGGGAAAGAAATTGGGAAAGAATGAGGGGAAGAGGAGAAGTAGCTTGGAGGAAATGGAAAAGAAATTAGGGAAGAATGAGGGGGAGTAGGTGAAACAGCATGAGGAATTGGGAAAGAAGAGGAATAGCCAGAGGAAAAGTAAGAAAAAAATTGGAAGAGGGAGGAGAAACGATTAGGAGAAGGAGGAGGAGAAGGAGAGGGAGGTCTGTCCATTGCTTCACTGACAAAAATTAGAGGGGCAATCAGCTGAGACGGCATTCTCCACACATCGACTCTGGAAAATCAGGCCTCACTTGCACTACTTACCCTTAGTTCAACCTCCCTCCACTTGCAATACTCTGGAAAAACAGGCGTCTCTCCCTTTCGTCCCTGTAGGTCCCTTATGCCCCTTTCCCCATCCCTTTCATATCCCCACTCCTACCCAACTCTCCTCTATTCGTCTTTACCCATTCTCCATGCCTCCTTCCAACTCTCCTTCATGCCTTCCTATGTACTCCTTCATAACAATACTCCACATGCCTTCATACCCCTTCTCAACCCTCTTCCATGCCTCCCTACCACCTCCCAACCCTCCTCCATGCCTCCCCACCCCTTCTCGACTCTTTTTCCATTCCTCCCTAGCCCGTTCCAACCCTCCTCCATGAAACCCTACCCCTTCCCAACCCTCCCCTATGCCTCTCTCTCCCCCATCTCATCCACTGCCCACCCCCCACCATTCCATCACTGACGCCACCTTCTGCTACGGGTGCAGGTTTAGTCTAGGTCCTCCTCTGACAGACTTGCTACTGTGTGTGGTGTGACTGTCTGACCTTGTTTTAAGGAGAAGGTAGAGGTAGAGGTACGGACAAACAGACAGACAGACAGATGGATATGGAATGAATATGCCTGCATTAACAGTCGAAAACATTAATCTACCTCACCCATGCCCCATATCAACGGTCAGATATA
This sequence comes from Petrolisthes manimaculis, assembly GCA_034508575.1. NCBI lineage: Eukaryota > Metazoa > Arthropoda > Malacostraca > Decapoda > Porcellanidae > Petrolisthes > Petrolisthes manimaculis. The sequence continues at coordinate 2,505,596 of JAWZYT010000141.1, read as the reverse complement.
GGCCCCATCTCCATACTCATATATATATATATACTAGCTGGAATTTTCATACACGATCACAGAGTTCTAAATAAACAAAGAATATAATAATACAACACTGATATGTAACAAATACAAACTCCACTACCACCACTACTACATCAACCATTACCACCTCCACTACTACATCAACTACTGCCACCTCCACTACAACTACTACATCAACTACTACCACTACTACTACCACTACTACCATCACCACTACTACCACCACCACCTATTCCCGCACCCCCCAAACCCCCCACCCCAAGCCTTACCTTACCTAGTGTGTGTGTGGTGTGTACGGTAGGGGTATGTGTATGTGTGTGTATGTGTGCGTGTATGTGTGTGTGTGTGTACGGTGTGTGTGTGTGGATGTACTGTATGTGTGTGTGTACCCTAGTGTGTGTTGTTTACGATAGGGGGGATTGGGGGGTGCGCGAGTAGGGGGACAGGCTTGGGGGGGGTTAGAGAGGTGCGGGAATATGGGGCATGCTTGGGGTGTGTGGCGGTTAGGGGACAGGCTTTTTTACCCCCTCCCAGCCTGTCCCCTATTCCAGCACCCCCCAAACCCCCCCACCCCAAGCCTGTCCCCTATTCTCGCAAACATAGTCTATTTCTCACACACAGTCTCTCTCTCTCTCTATCTCTCCAATGTAACACAGGAATAAGGACAGGTTCACCACTACATCAACCACTACTACCTCCACTACTACCACCACCACCTATTCCCGCACCCCCCCACCCCCCCCACCCCAAGCCTTACCTTACCTAGTGTATGTGTGTGTTTGTGTGTGTGTGTGTATGGTAGGGATGTGTGTGTTTGTATGTCTGTGTATGTGTGTGTATGGGGCAGCTTGGGGTGTGTGACGGTAGGGGACAGGCTTTTTTACCCCCCCCCCAGCCTGTCCCCTATTCCAGCACCCCCGCAAACCCCCCACCCCAAGCCTGTCCCTTATTCCCGCATATATAGTCTCTCTCTCTCCCACATACAGTCTCTCTCTCTCTCTTTCACATCTATCTATCTACCTATCTCTCACACACAGTCCTCTCTCCTCTATCTCTCCTCTCACAGTCTAGCTATCTATCTATCTCTACCTCTCACACACACATATTTTTTATTTTTCACTCTTTCACTCCCACACACACACACACACACTATCTCTCTCACACACACAAATATAACCAAACCCAGTATTACCTCTCTCTCACACACACACACACCCTCTCTCTCTCTCTCTGAAATTAAAAATAGAGATAGAGAGAGAGAGCCTGTGAAGGAGAGAGAGAGGAATGTGAGAGAGAGAGCATGTGTGTGTGTGTGTGTGTGTGTGAGGAGAGAGAGAGAGAGAGGAGAGAGAGAGAGGAGAGAGAGAGAGAGAGAGAGAGAGAGAGAGAGAGGAGAGAGAGAGAGAGAGAGAGAGAGAGAGAGAGGAGAGAGAGAGAGAGAGAGGAGGGAGAGAGAGAGAGAGAGAGTTTGTGCGTGTCACTAATCTAGGGGTTCGAATCCCCCTCAAAACATTAACATTTTTTGAAAAACATGAAAAAACATATTTTTTATAGGTCCAAAACACTCCCCAAGTATTAGCGATCACACCCATGTAAAAATTTTCACTCTAGGACGAAGGATCTTGGCGTGCATAGAGGACACACACACACACACAGACACACACAGAATTTCGGCTTTATATATATATATATATATATATAATAAGCTTCATTGTATAAGACTGCTCTTTTCATTAACTATAATCTTCATATATCGACAACATATTCTTATAAATGGAACTCAACATCAGTGCTGCTCATATGACATGGAATACTTTTTAAGACCTGCTAAGTGCATTAATGTATGTGAACTAATACACATCTAAGAATCTAACCCAGTATATATACCCTTCAGAACAGAATGCCGCATGTTGACACACCAATACTATAGTTTTATGCCGAGTTGATAATTGCCTGTGTTTCCTCACGTTCAATCTGTCTCATCCTCTCCACTCTCCTGGTCTACTGAAGTTAATCTTGATGTGGCCTTATCCTACAATTATCACTGAGAAATGTTTTCCCCTTTTGCAGGTATGTAAGGGACAGTAGTTAGACGACCCGAAGATGGCTCATCTGTCACAGTAAGTGCGTGTTTTATTTCCATTAGAATGGTGTTGTTTTCTTCGTCAACTTTGCATTTGGATGTGAAACAAAAAATAGCAGAGTCATTATAAGGATAGCTCTTGGTCAATTTTAGTCTTATCCTGACAAAGGTAAAATGCTCGTTAACAATATATTTTTCTATCTATATATTTTCTACGTCCTCAGTTCTCTGTTCTGATTTTTTTTAAAACACCGAAAATTCGAGTTTTTTTTTGGGTCCCAGAAGCGATCTGTACATGCCTACACTGTGCTAGAAAATTTTCAAGATACATTCCAAAAAAATGCTAAAATACGTTTTTTGTGCACAAAAAGTCGAATTGTGCATGAATCTTCGGGTACCCGTTTATATCCCAAATTTAGCCTAAAGACACCGGAAATTCGAGGTTTTTCGGTCCCAGAAGCGATCTGTACATGCCTGCACTGTGCAATAAAATTTTCAATATACAGGCCCAAAAATACTAAAACACGTTTTTTGGGCACAAATAGTCAATTTGAGCATGCATCTTCGGTACCCTTTTATATCCAAAACTTAGCCTAAAAACACCAAAAAATCGAGTTTTTTGGGTCCCAGAAGCGATCAGTACATGCCTGCACTGTGCAATAAAATTTTCAATATACAGGCCCCAAAAATGCTAAAACACGTTTTTGGCCCAAAAAGTCGATGTGTGCATGCAGCTTCGGTACCCGTTTATATCCCAAATTTTGCCTAAAAACACCCCAAATTCGAGTTTTTTGGGTCCCAAAATCGATCTGTAAATGTCTGCACTGGGCTAGAAAATTTTCAATATACAGGCCAAAAAAATGCTAAAGTACGTTTTTTGGGCCCAAAAAGTCGATTTGTGTATGCATTTTCGGTACCCATTTATATCCAAAATTTAGCCTAAAAACACCAAAAAATCTAGTTTTTTGGGTCCCAGAAGCGATCTGTACATGCCTACACTGTGCTACAAAATTTTCAATATACATGCCAAAAAAAAGGCTAAACCACGTTTTTTTGGCCCTAAAAGTCGATTTGTGCATGCATCTTCGGTACGCGTTTATATCCCAAATTTAGCCTAAAAACACCGAAAAATCGAGATTTTTGGTCTCAGAAGCGATTTGTACATGTCTACACTGTGCTAGAAAATTTTCAATTTTCAGGCAAAACAAAATTTAAAACATGTTTTTTGGGCCCAAAAAGTCGATTTGTGCATGCATCTTCGATACCCGTTTATATCCCAAATTTAGCCTAAAAACACCGAAAAATCGAGTTTTTTTGGTCTCAGAAGTGATTTGTACATGTTTACACTGTGCTAGAAAAATATCAATTTACAGGCAAAAAAAATTCTAAAACACGTTTTTTGGGCCCAAAAAGTCGATTTGTGCATGCATCTTCGATACCCGTTTATATCCCAAATTTAGCCTAAAAACACCGAAAAATCGAGTTTTTTGGGTCTCAGAAGCGATTTGTACATGTCTACACTGTGCTAGAAAATTTTCAATTTTCAGGCAAAAAAAATCTAAAAACACGTTTTTTGGGCCCAAAAAGTCGATTTGTGCATGAATCTTCGGTACCCGTTTATATCCCAAATTTAGCCTAAAGACACCGGAAATTCGAGTTTTTTCGGTCCCAGAAGCGATCTGTACATGCCTGCACTGTGCTAGAAAAATGTCAATATACAGGCCAAAAAAATGCTAAAACACGTTTTTTGGGCACAAATAGTCAATTTGAGCACGCATCTTCGGTACCCTTTTATATCCAAAATATAGCCTAAAAACATCAAAAAATCTAATTTTTTGGGTCCCAGAAGCGATCTGTACATGCCTGCACTGTGCAATAAAATTTTCAATTTACAGGCCCCAAAAATGGTAAAACACGTTTTTGGACCAAAAAGTCGATGTGTGCATGCAGCTTCGGTACCCGTTTATATCCCAAATTTTGCCTAAAAACACCGCAAATTCGAGTTTTTTGGGTCCCAAAATCGATCTGTAAATGTCTGCACTGGGCTAGAAAATTTTCAATATACAGGCCAAAAAAATGCTTAAGTACGTTTTTTGGGCCCAAAAAGTCGATTTGTGTATGTATCTTCGGTACCCGTTTATATCCCAAATTTAGCCTAAAGACACCGGAAATTCGAGGTTTTTCGGTCCCAGAAGCGATTTGTACATGCCTACACTGTGCTACAAAATTTTCAATATACATGCCAAAAAAAGGTTAAAACACGTTTATTGTGCCCAAAAAATTCGATTTGTGCATGCATCTTCGGTACCCTTTTATATCCAAAATTTAGCCTAAAAACACCAAAAAATCTAGTTTTTTGGGTCCCAGAAGCGATCTGTACATGCCTGCACTGTGCAATAAAATTTTCAATATACAGGCCCCAAAAATGCTAAAACACGTTTTTGGCCCAAAAAGTCGATGTGTGCATGCAGCTTCGGTACCCGTTTATATCCCAAATTTTGCCTAAAAACACCCCAAATTTGAGTTTTTTGGGTCCCAAAATCGATCTGTAAATGTCTGCACTGGGCTAGAAAATTTTCAATATACAGGCCAAAAAAATGCTAAAGTACGTTTTTTGGGCCCAAAAAGTCGATTTGTGTATGCATCTTCGGTACCCATTTATATCCAAAATTTAGGCTAAAAACACCCAAAAATCTAGTTTTTTGGGTCCCAGAAGCGATCTGTACATGCCTACACTGTGCTACAAAATTTTCAATATACATGGCAAAAAAAAGGCTAAACCACGTTTTTTTGGGCCCTAAAAGTCGATTTGTGCATGCATCTTCGGTACGCGTTTATATCCCAAATTTAGCCTAAAAACACCGAAAAATCGAGATTTTTGGTCTCAGAAGCGATTTGTACATGTCTACACTGTGCTAGAAAATTTTCAATTTTCAGGCAAAACAAAATTTAAAACACGTTTTTTGGGCCCAAAAAAGTCGATTTGTGCATGCATCTTCGATACCCGTTTATATCCCAAATTTAGCTTAAAAACACCGAAAAATCGAGTTTTTTGGGTCTCAGAAGCGATTTGTACATGTCTATAATGTGCTAGAAAATTTTCAATTTTCAGGCAAAAAAAATGCTAAAACACGTTTTTTGGGCCCTAAAAGTCGATTTGTGCATGCATCTTCGATACCCGTTTATATCCCAAATTTAGCCGAAAAACACCGAAAAATCGAGTTTTTTTGGTCTCAGAAGCAATTTGTACATGTCTACACTGTGCTAGAAAATTTTCAATTTTCAGGCAAAAAAAATCTAAAACACGTTTTTTGGGCCCAAAATGTCGATTTGTGCATGAATCTTCGGTACCCGTTTATATCCCAAATTTAGCCTAAAAACACCGGAAATTCGAGTTTTTTCGGTCCCAGAAGCGATCTGTACATGCCTACACTGTGCTAGAAAAATGTCAATATACAGGCCAAAAAAATGCTAAAACACGTTTTTTGGGCACAAATAGTCAATTTGAGCATGCATCTTCGGTACCCTTTTATATCCAAAATTTAGCCTAAAAACACCAAAAAATCTAGTCTTTTGGGTCCCAGAAGCGATCTGTACATGCCTGCACTGTGCAATAAAATTTTCAATATACAGGCCCCAAAAATGCTAAAACACGTTTTTGGCCCAAAAAGTCGATGTGTGCATGCAGCTTCGGTACCCGTTTATATCCCAAATTTTGCCTAAAAACACAGCAAATTCGAGTTTTTTGGGTCCCAAAATCGATCTGTAAATGTCTGCACTGGGCTAGAAAATTTTCAATATACAGGCCAAAAAAATGCTAAAGTACGTTTTTTGGGCCCAAAAAGTCGATTTGTGTATGCATCTTCGGTACCCATTTATATCCAAAATTTAGCCTAAAAACACCAAAAAATCGAGTTTTTTGGGTCCCAGAAGCGATCTGTACATGCCTACACTGTGCTAGAAAATTTTCAATATACATTCCAAAAAAATGTAAAATACGTTTTTTATGCCCAAAAAGTCGATTTGTGCATGAATCTTCGGTACCCGTTTATATCCCAAATTTAGCCTAATGTCACCGGAAATTCGAGGTTTTTCGGTCCCAGAAGCGATCTGTACATGCCTGCACTGTGCTAGAAAAATGTCAATATACAGGCCAAAAAAATGCTAAAACACTTTTCTGGGCCCAATAAGTCGATTTATGCATGTATCTTCGGTACCCGTTTATATCCCAAATTTAGCCTAAAAACACCGAAATTCGAGTTTTTTGGGTCCCAGAAGCGAACTGTACATGCATACACTGTGCTACAAAATTTTCAATATACATGCCAAGAAAAGGTTAAAACACGTTTATTGTGCCCAAGAAATTCGATTTGTGCATGCATCTTCGGTACCCGTTTATATCCCAAATTTAGCCTAAAAACACCGAAAATTCGAGGTTTTTCGGTCCCAGAAGCGATCTGTACATGTCTGCACTGTGCTAGAAAAATGTCAATATACAGGCCAAAATAATGCTAAAACACGTTTTTTGGGCACAAATAGTCAATTTGAGCATGCATCTTCGGTACCCTTTTATATCCAAAATTTAGCCTAAAAACACCAAAAAATCTAGTTTTTTGGGTCCCAGAAACGATCTGTACATGCCTGCACTGTGCAATAAAATTTTCAATATACAGGCCCCAAAAATGCTAAAACACGTTTTTGGCCCAAAAAGTCGATGTGTGCATGCAGCTTCGGTACCCGTTTATATCCCAAATTTTGCCTAAAAACACCGCAAATTCGAGTTTTTTGGGTCCCAAAATCGATCTGTAAATGTCTGCACTGGGCTAGAAAATTTTCAATATACAGGCCAAAAAAATGCTAAAGTACGTTTTTTGGGCCCAAAAAGTCGATTTGTGTATGCATCTTCGGAACCCATTTATATCCAAAATTTAGCCTAAAAACACCAAAAAATCTAGTTTTTTGGGTCCCAGAAGCGATCTGTACATGCCTACACTGTGCTAGAAAATTTTCAATATACATTCCAAAAAAATGTAAAATATGTTTTTTATGCCCAAAAAGTCGATTTGTGCATGAATCTTCGGTACCCGTTTATATCCCAAATTTAGCCTAATGACACCGGAAATTCGAGGTTTTTCGGTCCCAGAAGCGATCTGTACATGCCTGCACTGTGCTAGAAAAATGTCAATTTACAAGCCAAAAACATCTAAAACACGTTTTTTGGGCCCAAAAAGTCGATTTGTGCATGCATCTTCGATACCCGTTTATATCCCAAATTTAGCCTAAAAACACCGAAAAATCGAGTTTTTTGGGTCCCAGAAGCGATCTGTACATGCCTACACTGTGGTAGAAAATTTTCAATATACATGCCAAAAAAAGGTTAAAACACGTTTATTGTGCCCAAAAAATTCGATTTGTGCATGCATCTTCGGTACCCGTTTATATCTCAAATTTAGCCTAAAAACACCGAAAATTCGAGGTTTTTGGGTCCCAGAAGCGATCTGTACATGTCTGCACTGTGCTAGAAAAATGTCAATATACAGGCCAAAAAAATGCTAAAACACGTTTTTTGGGCACAAATAGTCAATTTGAGCATGCATCTTCGGTACCCTTTTATATCCAAAATTTAGCCTAAAAACACCAAAAAATCTAGTTTTTTGGGTCCCAGAAGCGATCTGTACATGCCTGCACTGTGCAATAAAATTTTCAATATACAGGCCCCAAAAATGCTAAAACACGTTTTTGGCCCAAAAAGTCGATGTGTGCATGCAGCTTCGGTACCCGTTTATATCCCAAATTTTGCCTAAAAACACCGCAAATTCGAGTTTTTTGGGTCCCAAAATCGATCTGTAAATGTCTGCACTGGGCTAGAAAATTTTCAATATACAGGCCAAAAAAATGCTAAAATACATTTTTTGTGCCCAAAAAGTCGATTTGTGCATGAATCTTCGGTACTCGTTTATATCCCAAATTTAGCCTAAAGACACCGGAAATTCGAGGTTGTTCGGTCCCAGAAGCGATCTGTACATGCCTGCACTGTGCTAGAAAAATGTCAATATACAGGCCAAAAAAATGCTAAAACACGTTTTTTGGGCACAAATAGTCAATTTGAGCATGCATTTTCGATACTCGTTTATATCCCAAATTTAGCCTAAAAACACCGAAAAATCGAGTTTTTTGGGTCCCAGAAGCGATCTGTACATGCCTACACTGTGCTAGAAAATTTTCAATATACATTCCAAAAAAATGCTAAAATACGTTTTTTGTGCACAAATAGTCGATTTGTGCATGAATCTTCGTTACCCGTTTATATCCCAAATTTAGCCTAAAAACACCGAAAATTCGAGTTTTTTGGGTCCCAGAAGCGAACTGTACATGCATACACTGTGCTATAAAATTTTCAATATACATTCCAAAAAAAGGTTAAAACACGTTTATTGTGCCCATAAAATTCAATTTGAGCATGCATCTTCGGTACCCTTTTATATCCAAAATTTAGCCTAAAAACACCAAAAAATCTAGTTTTTTGGGTCCCAGAAGCGATCTGTACATGCCTGCACTGTGCAATAAAATTTTCAATATACAGGCCCCAAAAATGCTAAAACACGTTTTTTGGGCACAAATAGTCAATTTGAGCATGCATTTTCGATACTCGTTTATATCCCAAATTTAGCCTAAAAACACCGAAAAATCGAGTTTTTTGGGTCCCAGAAGCGATCTGTACATGCCTACACTGTGCTAGAAAATTTTCAATATACATTCCAAAAAAATGCTAAAATACGTTTTTTGTGCACAAATAGTCGATTTGTGCATGAATCTTCGGTACCCGTTTATATCCCAAATTTAGCCTAAAAACACCGAAAATTCGAGTTTTTTGGGTCCCAGAAGCGAACTGTACATGCATACACTGTGCTATAAAATTTTCAATATACATTCCAAAAAAAGGTTAAAACACGTTTATTGTGCCCATAAAATTCAATTTGAGCATGCATCTTCGGTACCCTTTTATATCCAAAATTTAGCCTAAAAACACCAAAAAATCTAGTTTTTTGGGTCCCAGAAGCGATCTGTACATGCCTGCACTGTGCAATAAAATTTTCAATATACAGGCCCCAAAAATGCTAAAACACGTTTTTGGCCCAAAAAGTCGATGTGTGCATGCAGCTTCGGTACCCGTTTATATCCCAAATTTTGCCTAAAAACACCGCAAATTCGAGTTTTTTGGGTCCCAAAATCGATCTGCAAATGTCTGCACTGGGCTAGAAAATTTTCAATATACAGGCCAAAAAAATGCTTAAGTACGTTTTTTGGGCCCAAAAAGTCGATTTGTGCATGCATCTTCGATACTCGTTTATATCCCAAATTTAGCCTAAAAACACCAAAAAATCGAGTTTTTTGGGTCTCAGAAGCGATTTGTACATGTCTACACTGTGCTAGAAAATTTTCAATTTACAAGCCAAAAAAATGTTAAAACACGTTTTTTGGGCCAAAAAAGTCGATTTGCGCATGCATCTTCGATACCCGTTTATATCCCAAATTTAGCCTAAAAACTCCGAAAAATCGAGTTTTTTGGGTCCCAAAATCGATCTGTAAATGTCTGCACTGGGCTAGAAAATTTTCAATATACAGGCCAAAAAAAATCTAAAACACGTTTTTTGGGCCCAAAAAGTCGATTTGTGCATGCATCTTCGATACCCGTTTATATCCCAAATTTAGCCTAAAAACACCGAAAAATCGAGTTTTTTGGGTCCCAGAAGCGATCTGTACATGCCTACACTGTGCTAGAAAATTTTCAATATACATTCCAAAAAAATGCTAAAATACGTTTTTTGTGCACAAAAAGTCGATTTGTGCATGAATCTTCGGTAACCGTTTATATCCCAAATTTAGCCTAAAGACACCGGAAATTCGAAGTTTTTCAGTCCCAGAAGCGATCTGTACATGCCTGCACTGTGCTAGAAAAACGTCAATATACAGGCCAAAAAAATGCTAAAACACTTTTCTGGGCCCAAAAAGTCAATTTATGCATATATCTTCGGTACCCGTTTATATCCCAAATTTAGCCTAAAAACACCGAAAATTCGAGTTTTTTGGGTCCCAGAAGCGAACTGTACATGCATACACTGTGCTACAAAATTTTCAATATACATGCCAAAAAAAGGTTAAAACACGTTTATTGTGCCCATAAAATTCAATTTCAGCATGCATCTTCGGTACCCTTTTATATCCAAAATTTAGCCTAAAAACACCAAAAAATCTAGTTTTTTGGGTCCCAGAAGCGATCTGTACATGCCTGCACTGTGCAATAAAATTTTCAATATACAGGCCCCAAAAATGCTAAAACACGTTTTTGGCCCAAAAAGTCGATGTGCGCATGCAGCTTCGGTACCCGTTTATATCCCAAATTTTGCCTAAAAACACCGCAAATTCGAGTTTTTTGGGTCCCAAAATCGATCTGTAAATGTCTGCACTGGGCTAGAAAATTTTCAATATGCAGGCCAAAAAAATGCTAAAGTACGTTTTTTGGGCCCAAAAAGTCGATTTGTGCATGCATCTTCGATACCCGTTTATATCCCAAATTTAGCCTAAAAACACCGAAAAATCGAGTTTTTTTGGTCTCAGAAGCGATTTGTACATGTCTACACTGTGCTAGAAAATTTTCAATTTACAAGCCAAAAAAATGTTAAAACACGTTTTTTGGGCCCAAAAAGTCGATTTGCGCATGCATCTTCGATACCCGTTTATATCCCAAATTTATCCTAAAAACTCCGAAAAATCGAGTTTTTTGGGTCTCAGAAGTGATTTGTACATGTTTACACTGTGCTAGAAAAATATCAATTTACAGGCAAAAAAAAATCTAAAACACGTTTTTTGGGCCCAAAAAGTCGATTTGTGTATGCATCTTCGATACTCGTTTATATCCCAAATTTAGCCTAAAAACACCGAAAAATCGAGTTTTTTGGGTCTCAGAAGCGATTTATATATGTCTACACTGTGCTAGAAAATTTTCAATTTTCAGGCAAAAAAAATCTAAAACACGTTTTTTGGGCCCAAAAAGTCGATTTGTGCATGCATCTTCGATACCCGTTTATATCCCAAATTTAGCCTAAAAACACCGAAAAATCGAGTTTTTTGGGTCCCAGAAGCGATCTGTACATGCCTACACTGTTCTAGAAAATGTTCAATATACATGCCAGAAAAAGGTTAAAACACGTTTATTGTGCCCAAAAAATTCGATTTGTGCATGCATCTTCGGTACCCTTTTATATCCGAAATTTAGCCTAAAAACACCAAAAAATCTAGTTTTTTGGGTCCCAGAAGCGATCTGTACATGCCTGCACTGTGCAATAAAATTTTCAATATACAGGCCCCAAAAATGCTAAAACACGTTTTTGGCCCCAAAAGTCGATGTGTGCATGCAGATTCGGTACCCGTTTATATCCTAAATTTTGCCTAAAAATACCGCAAATTCTAGTTTTTTGGGTCCCAAAATCGATCTGTAAATGTCTGCACTGGGCTAGAAAATTTTCAATATACAGGCCAAAAAAATGCTAAAGTACGTTTTTTGGGCCCAAAAAAGTCGATTTGTTTATGCATCTTCGGTACCCATTTATATCCAAAATTTAGCCTAAAAACACCGTAAATTCGAGTTTTTTGGGTCCCAGAAGCGATCTGTACATGCCTACATTGTGCTACAAAATTTTCAATATACATTCCAAAAAAATGCTAAAATACGTTTTTTGTGCCCAATAAGTTGATTTGTGCATGAATCTTCGGTACTCGTTTATATCCCAAATTTAGCCTAAAGACACCGGAAATTCGAGGTTTTTCGGTCCCAGAAGCGATCTGTACATGCCTGCACTGTGCTAGAAAAATGTCAATATACAGGCCAAAAAAATGCTAAAACACTTTTCTGGGCCCAAAAAGTCGATTTATGCATGTATCTTCGGTACCCGTTTATATCCCAAATTTAGCCTAAAAACACCGAAAATTCGAATTTTTTGGGTCTCAGAAGCGATCTGTACATGCCTACACTGTACTACAAAATTTTCAATATACATGCCAAAAAAAGGTTAAAACACGTTTATTGTGCCCAAAAAATTCGATTTGTGCATGCATCTTCGGTACCCGTTTATATCCCAAATTTAGCCTAAAAACACCGAAAATTTGAGGTTTTTAGGTCCCAGAAGCGATCTGTACATGTCTGCACTGTGCTAGAAATATGTAAATATACAGGCCAAAAAAATACTAAAACACGTTTTTTGGGCACAAATAGTCAATTTGAGCATGCATCTTCGGTACCCTTTTATATCCAAAATTTAGCCTAAAAACACCAAAAAATCTAGTTTTTTGGGTCCCAGAAGCGATCTGTACATGCCTGCACTGTGCAATAAAATTTTCAATATACAGGCCCCAAAAATGCTAAAACACGTTTTTGGCCCAAAAAGTCGATGTGTGCATGCAGCTTCGGTACCCGTTTATATCCCAAATTTTGCCTAAAAACACCGCAAATTCGAGTTTTTTGGGTCCCAAAATCGATCTGTAAATGTCTGCATTGGGCTAGAAAATTTTCAATATACAGGCCAAAAAAATGCTAAAATACGTTTTTTGTGCCCAAAAAGTCGATTTGTGCATGAATCTTCGGTACTCGTTTATATCCCAAATTTAGCCTAAAGACACCGGAAATTCGAGGTTGTTCGGTCCCAGAAGCGATCTGTACATGCCTGCACTGTGCTAGAAAAATGTCAATATACAGGCCAAAAAAATGCTAAAACACGTTTTTTGGGCACAAATAGTCAATTTGAGCATGCATTTTCGATACTCGTTTATATCCCAAATTTAGCCTAAAAACACCGAAAAATCGAGTTTTTTGGGTCCCAGAAGCGATCTGTACATGCCTACACTGTGCTAGAAAATTTTCAATATACATTCCAAAAAAATGCTAAAATACGTTTTTTGTGCACAAATAGTCGATTTGTGCATGAATCTTCGGTACCCGTTTATATCCCAAATTTAGCCTAAAAACACCGAAAATTCGAGTTTTTTGGGTCCCAGAAGCGAACTGTACATGCATACACTGTGCTATAAAATTTTCAATATACATTCCAAAAAAAGGTTAAAACACGTTTATTGTGCCCATAAAATTCAATTTGAGCATGCATCTTCGGTACCCTTTTATATCCAAAATTTAGCCTAAAAACACCAAAAAATCTAGTTTTTTGGGTCCCAGAAGCGATCTGTACATGCCTGCACTGTGCAATAAAATTTTCAATATACAGGCCCCAAAAATGCTAAAACACGTTTTTGGCCCAAAAAGTCGATGTGTGCATGCAGCTTCGGTACCCGTTTATATCCCAAATTTTGCCTAAAAACACCGCAAATTCGAGTTTTTTGGGTCCCAAAATCGATCTGCAAATGTCTGCACTGGGCTAGAAAATTTTCAATATACAGGCCAAAAAAATGCTTAAGTACGTTTTTTGGGCCCAAAAAGTCGATTTGTGCATGCATCTTCGATACTCGTTTATATCCCAAATTTAGCCTAAAAACACCAAAAAATCGAGTTTTTTGGGTCTCAGAAGCGATTTGTACATGTCTACACTGTGCTAGAAAATTTTCAATTTACAAGCCAAAAAAATGTTAAAACACGTTTTTTGGGCCAAAAAAGTCGATTTGCGCATGCATCTTCGATACCCGTTTATATCCCAAATTTAGCCTAAAAACTCCGAAAAATCGAGTTTTTTGGGTCCCAAAATCGATCTGTAAATGTCTGCACTGGGCTAGAAAATTTTCAATATACAGGCCCAAAAAAATCTAAAACACGTTTTTTGGGCCCAAAAAGTCGATTTGTGCATGCATCTTCGATACCCGTTTATATCCCAAATTTAGCCTAAAAACACCGAAAAATCGAGTTTTTTGGGTCCCAGAAGCGATCTGTACATGCCTACACTGTGCTAGAAAATTTTCAATATACATTCCAAAAAAATGCTAAAATACGTTTTTTGTGCACAAAAAGTCGATTTGTGCATGAATCTTCGGTACCCGTTTATATCCCAAATTTAGCCTAAAGACACCGGAAATTCGAAGTTTTTCAGTCCCAGAAGCGATCTGTACATGCCTGCACTGTGCTAGAAAAACGTCAATATACAGGCCAAAAAAATGCTAAAACACTTTTCTGGGCCCAAAAAGTCAATTTATGCATATATCTTCGGTACACGTTTATATCCCAAATTTAGCCTAAAAACACCGAAAATTCGAGTTTTTTGGGTCCCAGAAGCGAACTGTACATGCATACACTGTGCTACAAAATGTTCAATTTACAAGCCAAAAAAATGTTAAAACACGTTTTTTGGGCCCAAAAAGTCGATTTGCGCATGCATCTTCGATACTCGTTTATATCCCAAATTTAGCCTAAAAACACCAAAAAATCGAGTTTTTTGGGTCTCAGAAGCGATTTGTACATGTCTACACTGTGCTAGAAAATTTTCAATTTACAAGCCAAAAAAATGTTAAAACACGTTTTTTGGGCCAAAAAAGTCGATTTGCGCATGCATCTTCGATACCCGTTTATATCCCAAATTTAGCCTAAAAACTCCGAAAAATCGAGTTTTTTGGGTCCCAAAATCGATCTGTAAATGTCTGCACTGGGCTAGAAAATTTTCAATATACAGGCCAAAAAAAATCTAAAACACGTTTTTTGGGCCCAAAAAGTCGATTTGTGCATGCATCTTCGATACCCGTTTATATCCCAAATTTAGCCTAAAAACACCGAAAAATCGAGTTTTTTGGGTCCCAGAAGCGATCTGTACATGCCTACACTGTGCTAGAAAATTTTCAATATACATTCCAAAAAAATGCTAAAATACGTTTTTTGTGCACAAAAAGTCGATTTGTGCATGAATCTTCGGTACCCGTTTATATCCCAAATTTAGCCTAAAGACACCGGAAATTCGAAGTTTTTCAGTCCCAGAAGCGATCTGTACATGCCTGCACTGTGCTAGAAAAACGTCAATATACAGGCCAAAAAAATGCTAAAACACTTTTCTGGGCCCAAAAAGTCAATTTATGCATATATCTTCGGTACCCGTTTATATCCCAAATTTAGCCTAAAAACACCGAAAATTCGAGTTTTTTGGGTCCCAGAAGCGAACTGTACATGCATACACTGTGCTACAAAATTTTCAATATACATGCCAAAAAAAGGTTAAAACACGTTTATTGTGCCCATAAAATTCAATTTCAGCATGCATCTTCGGTACCCTTTTATATCCAAAATTTAGCCTAAAAACACCAAAAAATCTAGTTTTTTGGGTCCCAGAAGCGATCTGTACATGCCTGCACTGTGCAATAAAATTTTCAATATACAGGCCCCAAAAATGCTAAAACACGTTTTTGGCCCAAAAAGTCGATGTGCGCATGCAGCTTCGGTACCCGTTTATATCCCAAATTTTGCCTAAAAACACCGCAAATTCGAGTTTTTTGGGTCCCAAAATCGATCTGTAAATGTCTGCACTGGGCTAGAAAATTTTCAATATGCAGGCCAAAAAAATGCTAAAGTACGTTTTTTGGGCCCAAAAAGTCGATTCGTGCATGCATCTTCGATACCCGTTTATATCCCAAATTTAGCCTAAAAACACCGAAAAATCGAGTTTTTTTGGTCTCAGAAGCGATTTGTACATGTCTACACTGTGCTAGAAAATTTTCAATTTACAAGCCAAAAAAAATGTTAAAACACGTTTTTTGGGCCCAAAAAGTCGATTTGCGCATGCATCTTCGATACCCGTTTATATCCCAAATTTATCCTAAAAACTCCGAAAAATCGAGTTTTTTGGGTCTCAGAAGTGATTTGTACATGTTTACACTGTGCTAGAAAAATATCAATTTACAGGCAAAAAAAAATCTAAAACACGTTTTTTGGGCCCAAAAAGTCGATTTGTGTATGCATCTTCGATACTCGTTTATATCCCAAATTTAGCCTAAAAACACCGAAAAATCGAGTTTTTTGGGTCTCAGAAGCGATTTATATATGTCTACACTGTGCTAGAAAATTTTCAATTTTCAGGCAAAAAAAATCTAAAACACGTTTTTTGGGCCCAAAAAGTCGATTTGTGCATGCATCTTCGATACCCGTTTATATCCCAAATTTAGCCTAAAAACACCGAAAAATCGAGTTTTTTGGGTCCCAGAAGCGATCTGTACATGCCTACACTGTTCTAGAAAATGTTCAATATACATGCCAGAAAAAGGTTAAAACACGTTTATTGTGCCCAAAAAATTCGATTTGTGCATGCATCTTCGGTACCCTTTTATATCCGAAATTTAGCCTAAAAACACCAAAAAATCTAGTTTTTTGGGTCCCAGAAGCGATCTGTACATGCCTGCACTGTGCAATAAAATTTTCAATATACAGGCCCCAAAAATGCTAAAACACGTTTTTGGCCCAAAAAGTCGATGTGTGCATGCAGATTCGGTACCCGTTTATATCCTAAATTTTGCCTAAAAATACCGCAAATTCTAGTTTTTTGGGTCCCAAAATCGATCTGTAAATGTCTGCACTGGGCTAGAAAATTTTCAATATACAGGCCAAAAAAATGCTAAAGTACGTTTTTTGGGCCCAAAAAATTCGATTTGTTTATGCATCTTCGGTACCCATTTATATCCAAAATTTAGCCTAAAAACACCGTAAATTCGAGTTTTTTTGGGTCCCAGAAGCGATCTGTACATGCCTACATTGTGCTACAAAATTTTCAATATACATTCCAAAAAAATGCTAAAATACGTTTTTTGTGCCCAATAAGTTGATTTGTGCATGAATCTTCGGTACTCGTTTATATCCCAAATTTAGCCTAAAGACACCGGAAATTCGAGGTTTTTCGGTCCCAGAAGCGATCTGTACATGCCTGCACTGTGCTAGAAAAATGTCAATATACAGGCCAAAAAAATGCTAAAACACTTTTCTGGGCCCAAAAAGTCGATTTATGCATGTATCTTCGGTACCCGTTTATATCCCAAATTTAGCCTAAAAACACCGAAAATTCGAATTTTTTGGGTCTCAGAAGCGATCTGTACATGCCTACACTGTACTACAAAATTTTCAATATACATGCCAAAAAAAGGTTAAAACACGTTTATTGTGCCCAAAAAATTCGATTTGTGCATGCATCTTCGGTACCCGTTTATATCCCAAATTTAGCCTAAAAACACCGAAAATTTGAGGTTTTTAGGTCCCAGAAGCGATCTGTACATGTCTGCACTGTGCTAGAAATATGTAAATATACAGGCCAAAAAAATACTAAAACACGTTTTTTGGGCACAAATAGTCAATTTGAGCATGCATCTTCGGTACCCTTTTATATCCAAAATTTAGCCTAAAAACACCAAAAAATCTAGTTTTTTGGGTCCCAGAAGCGATCTGTACATGCCTGCACTGTGCAATAAAATTTTCAATATACAGGCCCCAAAAATGCTAAAACACGTTTTTGGCCCAAAAAGTCGATGTGTGCATGCAGCTTCGGTACCCGTTTATATCCCAAATTTTGCCTAAAAACACCGCAAATTCGAGTTTTTTGGGTCCCAAAATCGATCTGTAAATGTCTGCACTGGGCTAGAAAATTTTCAATATACAGGCCAAAAAAATGCTAAAATACGTTTTTTGTGCCCAAAAAGTCGATTTGTGCATGAATCTTCGGTACTCGTTTATATCCCAAATTTAGCCTAAAGACACCGGAAATTCGAGGTTGTTCGGTCCCAGAAGCGATCTGTACATGCCTGCACTGTGCTAGAAAAATGTCAATATACAGGCCAAAAAAATGCTAAAACACGTTTTTTGGGCACAAATAGTCAATTTGAGCATGCATTTTCGATACTCGTTTATATCCCAAATTTAGCCTAAAAACACCGAAAAATCGAGTTTTTTGGGTCCCAGAAGCGATCTGTACATGCCTACACTGTGCTAGAAAATTTTCAATATACATTCCAAAAAAATGCTAAAATACGTTTTTTGTGCACAAATAGTCGATTTGTGCATGAATCTTCGGTACCCGTTTATATCCCAAATTTAGCCTAAAAACACCGAAAATTCGAGTTTTTTGGGTCCCAGAAGCGAACTGTACATGCATACACTGTGCTATAAAATTTTCAATATACATTCCAAAAAAAGGTTAAAACACGTTTATTGTGCCCATAAAATTCAATTTGAGCATGCATCTTCGGTACCCTTTTATATCCAAAATTTAGCCTAAAAACACCAAAAAATCTAGTTTTTTGGGTCCCAGAAGCGATCTGTACATGCCTGCACTGTGCAATAAAATTTTCAATATACAGGCCCCAAAAATGCTAAAACACGTTTTTGGCCCAAAAAGTCGATGTGTGCATGCAGCTTCGGTACCCGTTTATATCCCAAATTTTGCCTAAAAACACCGCAAATTCGAGTTTTTTGGGTCCCAAAATCGATCTGCAAATGTCTGCACTGGGCTAGAAAATTTTCAATATACAGGCCAAAAAAATGCTTAAGTACGTTTTTTGGGCCCAAAAAGTCGATTTGTGCATGCATCTTCGATACTCGTTTATATCCCAAATTTAGCCTAAAAACACCAAAAAATCGAGTTTTTTGGGTCTCAGAAGCGATTTGTACATGTCTACACTGTGCTAGAAAATTTTCAATTTACAAGCCAAAAAAATGTTAAAACACGTTTTTTGGGCCAAAAAAGTCGATTTGCGCATGCATCTTCGATACCCGTTTATATCCCAAATTTAGCCTAAAAACTCCGAAAAATCGAGTTTTTTGGGTCCCAAAATCGATCTGTAAATGTCTGCACTGGGCTAGAAAATTTTCAATATACAGGCCAAAAAAAATCTAAAACACGTTTTTTGGGCCCAAAAAGTCGATTTGTGCATGCATCTTCGATACCCGTTTATATCCCAAATTTAGCCTAAAAACACCGAAAAATCGAGTTTTTTGGGTCCCAGAAGCGATCTGTACATGCCTACACTGTGCTAGAAAATTTTCAATATACATTCCAAAAAAATGCTAAAATATGTTTTTTGTGCACAAAAAGTCGATTTGTGCATGAATCTTCGGTACCCGTTTATATCCCAAATTTAGCCTAAAGACACCGGAAATTCGAAGTTTTTCAGTCCCAGAAGCGATCTGTACATGCCTGCACTGTGCTAGAAAAACGTCAATATACAGGCCAAAAAAATGCTAAAACACTTTTCTGGGCCCAAAAAGTCAATTTATGCATATATCTTCGGTACCCGTTTATATCCCAAATTTAGCCTAAAAACACCGAAAATTCGAGTTTTTTGGGTCCCAGAAGCGAACTGTACATGCATACACTGTGCTACAAAATGTTCAATTTACAAGCCAAAAAAATGTTAAAACACGTTTTTTGGGCCCAAAAAGTCGATTTGCGCATGCATCTTCGATACCCGTTTATATCCCAAATTTATCCTAAAAACTCCGAAAAATCGAGTTTTTTGGGTCTCAGAAGTGATTTGTACATGTTTACACTGTGCTAGAAAAATATCAATTTACAGGCAAAAAAAAATCTAAAACACGTTTTTTGGGCCCAAAAAGTCGATTTGTGTATGCATCTTCGATACTCGTTTATATCCCAAATTTAGCCTAAAAACACCGAAAAATCGAGTTTTTTGGGTCTCAGAAGCGATTTATATATGTCTACACTGTGCTAGAAAATTTTCAATTTTCAGGCCAAAAAAATGCTAAAACACTTTTCTGGGCCCAAAAAGTCGATTTATGCATGTATCTTCGGTACCCGTTTATATCCCAAATTTAGCCTAAAAACACCGAAAATTCGAATTTTTTGGGTCTCAGAAGCGATCTGTACATGCCTACACTGTACTACAAAATTTTCAATATACATGCCAAAAAAAGGTTAAAACACGTTTATTGTGCCCAAAAAATTCGATTTGTGCATGCATCTTCGGTACCCGTTTATATCCCAAATTTAGCCTAAAAACACCGAAAATTTGAGGTTTTTAGGTCCCAGAAGCGATCTGTACATGTCTGCACTGTGCTAGAAATATGTAAATATACAGGCCAAAAAAATACTAAAACACGTTTTTTGGGCACAAATAGTCAATTTGAGCATGCATCTTCGGTACCCTTTTATATCCAAAATTTAGCCTAAAAACACCAAAAAATCTAGTTTTTTGGGTCCCAGAAGCGATCTGTACATGCCTGCACTGTGCAATAAAATTTTCAATATACAGGCCCCAAAAATGCTAAAACACGTTTTTGGCCCAAAAAGTCGATGTGTGCATGCAGCTTCGGTACCCGTTTATATCCCAAATTTTGCCTAAAAACACCGCAAATTCGAGTTTTTTGGGTCCCAAAATCGATCTGTAAATGTCTGCACTGGGCTAGAAAATTTTCAATATACAGGCCAAAAAAATGCTAAAATACGTTTTTTGTGCCCAAAAAGTCGATTTGTGCATGAATCTTCGGTACTCGTTTATATCCCAAATTTAGCCTAAAGACACCGGAAATTCGAGGTTGTTCGGTCCCAGAAGCGATCTGTACATGCCTGCACTGTGCTAGAAAAATGTCAATATACAGGCCAAAAAAATGCTAAAACACGTTTTTTGGGCACAAATAGTCAATTTGAGCATGCATTTTCGATACTCGTTTATATCCCAAATTTAGCCTAAAAACACCGAAAAATCGAGTTTTTTGGGTCCCAGAAGCGATCTGTACATGCCTACACTGTGCTAGAAAATTTTCAATATACATTCCAAAAAAATGCTAAAATACGTTTTTTGTGCACAAATAGTCGATTTGTGCATGAATCTTCGGTACCCGTTTATATCCCAAATTTAGCCTAAAAACACCGAAAATTCGAGTTTTTTGGGTCCCAGAAGCGAACTGTACATGCATACACTGTGCTATAAAATTTTCAATATACATTCCAAAAAAAGGTTAAAACACGTTTATTGTGCCCATAAAATTCAATTTGAGCATGCATCTTCGGTACCCTTTTATATCCAAAATTTAGCCTAAAAACACCAAAAAATCTAGTTTTTTGGGTCCCAGAAGCGATCTGTACATGCCTGCACTGTGCAATAAAATTTTCAATATACAGGCCCCAAAAATGCTAAAACACGTTTTTGGCCCAAAAAGTCGATGTGTGCATGCAGCTTCGGTACCCGTTTATATCCCAAATTTTGCCTAAAAACACCGCAAATTCGAGTTTTTTGGGTCCCAAAATCGATCTGCAAATGTCTGCACTGGGCTAGAAAATTTTCAATATACAGGCCAAAAAAATGCTTAAGTACGTTTTTTGGGCCCAAAAAGTCGATTTGTGCATGCATCTTCGATACTCGTTTATATCCCAAATTTAGCCTAAAAACACCAAAAAATCGAGTTTTTTGGGTCTCAGAAGCGATTTGTACATGTCTACACTGTGCTAGAAAATTTTCAATTTACAAGCCAAAAAAATGTTAAAACACGTTTTTTGGGCCAAAAAAGTCGATTTGCGCATGCATCTTCGATACCCGTTTATATCCCAAATTTAGCCTAAAAACACCGAAAAATCGAGTTTTTTGGGTCCCAGAAGCGATCTGTACATGCCTACACTGTGCTAGAAAATTTTCAATATACATTCCAAAAAAATGCTAAAATACGTTTTTTGTGCACAAAAAGTCGATTTGTGCATGAATCTTCGGTACCCGTTTATATCCCAAATTTAGCCTAAAGACACCGGAAATTCGAAGTTTTTCAGTCCCAGAAGCGATCTGTACATGCCTGCACTGTGCTAGAAAAACGTCAATATACAGGCCAAAAAAATGCTAAAACACTTTTCTGGGCCCAAAAAGTCAATTTATGCATATATCTTCGGTACCCGTTTATATCCCAAATTTAGCCTAAAAACACCGAAAATTCGAGTTTTTTGGGTCCCAGAAGCGAACTGTACATGCATACACTGTGCTACAAAATTTTCAATATACATGCCAAAAAAAGGTTAAAACACGTTTATTGTGCCCATAAAATTCAATTTCAGCATGCATCTTCGGTACCCTTTTATATCCAAAATTTAGCCTAAAAACACCAAAAAATCTAGTTTTTTGGGTCCCAGAAGCGATCTGTACATGCCTGCACTGTGCAATAAAATTTTCAATATACAGGCCCCCAAAATGCTAAAACACGTTTTTGGCCCAAAAAGTCGATGTGTGCATGCAGCTTCGGTACCCGTTTATATCCCAAATTTTGCCTAAAAACACCGCAAATTCGAGTTTTTTGGGTCTCAGAAGCGATTTGTACATGTCTACACTGTGCTAGAAAATTTTCAATTTACAAGCCAAAAAAATGTTAAAACACGTTTTTTGGGCCCAAAAAGTCGATTTGCGCATGCATCTTCGATACCCGTTTATATCCCAAATTTATCCTAAAAACACCGAAAAATCGAGTTTTTTGGGTCTCAGAAGTGATTTGTACATGTTTACACTGTGCTAGAAAAATATCAATTTACAGGCAAAAAAAAATCTAAAACACGTTTTTTGGGCCCAAAAAGTCGATTTGTGCATGCATCTTCGATACTCGTTTATATCCCAAATTTAGCCTAAAAACACCGAAAAATCGAGTTTTTTGGGTCTCAGAAGCGATTTATATATGTCTACACTGTGCTAGAAAATTTTCAATTTTCAGGCAAAAAAAATCTAAAACACGTTTTTTGGGCCCAAAAAGTCGATTTGTGCATGCATCTTCGATACCCGTTTATATCCCAAATTTAGCCTAAAAACACCGAAAAATCGAGTTTTTTGGGTCCCAGAAGCGATCTGTACATGCCTACACTGTTCTAGAAAATGTTCAATATACATGCCAGAAAAAGGTTAAAACACGTTTATTGTGCCCAAAAAATTCGATTTGTGCATGCATCTTCGGTACCCTTTTATATCCGAAATTTAGCCTAAAAACACCAAAAAATCTAGTTTTTTGGGTCCCAGAAGCGATCTGTACATGCCTGCACTGTGCAATAAAATTTTCAATATACAGGCCCCAAAAATGCTAAAACACGTTTTTGGCCCAAAAAGTCGATGTGTGCATGCAGATTCGGTACCCGTTTATATCCTAAATTTTGCCTAAAAACACCGCAAATTCTAGTTTTTTGGGTCCCAAAATCGATCTGTAAATGTCTGCACTGGGCTAGAAAATTTTCAATATACAGGCCAAAAAAATGCTAAAGTACGTTTTTTGGGCCCAAAAAAGTCGATTTGTTTATGCATCTTCGGTACCCATTTATATCCAAAATTTAGCCTAAAAACACCGTAAATTCGAGTTTTTTGGGTCCCAGAAGCGATCTGTACATGCCTACATTGTGCTACAAAATTTTCAATATACATTCCAAAAAAATGCTAAAATACGTTTTTTGTGCCCAATAAGTTGATTTGTGCATGAATCTTCGGTACTCGTTTATATCCCAAATTTAGCCTAAAGACACCGGAAATTCGAGGTTTTTCGGTCCCAGAAGCGATCTGTACATGCCTGCACTGTGCTAGAAAAATGTCAATATACAGGCCAAAAAAATGCTAAAACACTTTTCTGGGCCCAAAAAGTCGATTTATGCATGTATCTTCGGTACCCGTTTATATCCCAAATTTAGCCTAAAAACACCGAAAATTCGAATTTTTTGGGTCTCAGAAGCGATCTGTACATGCCTACACTGTACTACAAAATTTTCAATATACATGCCAAAAAAAGGTTAAAACACGTTTATTGTGCCCAAAAAATTCGATTTGTGCATGCATCTTCGGTACCCGTTTATATCCCAAATTTAGCCTAAAAACACCGAAAATTTGAGGTTTTTAGGTCCCAGAAGCGATCTGTACATGTCTGCACTGTGCTAGAAATATGTAAATATACAGGCCAAAAAAATACTAAAACACGTTTTTTGGGCACAAATAGTCAATTTGAGCATGCATCTTCGGTACCCTTTTATATCCAAAATTTAGCCTAAAAACACCAAAAAATCTGTTTTTTTGGGTCCCAGAAGCGATCTGTACCTGCCTGCACTGTGCAATAAAATTTTCAATATACAGGCCCCAAAAATGCTAAAACACGTTTTTGGCCCAAAAAGTCGATGTGTGCATGCAGCTTCGGTACCCGTTTATATCCCAAATTTTGCCTAAAAACACCGCAAATTCGAGTTTTTTGGATCCCAAAATCGATCTGTAAATGTCTGCACTGGGCTAGAAAATGTTCAATATACAGGCCAAAAAAATGCTAAAGTACATTTTTTGCGCCCAAAAAGTCGATTTGTGCATGCATCTTCGATACCCGTTTATATCCCAAATTAAGCCTAAGAACACCGAAAAATTGAGTTTTTTGGGTCTCAGAAGCGATTTGTACATGTCTATAATGTGCTAGAAAATTTTCAATTTTCAGGCAAAAAAAATGCTAAAACACGTTTTTTGGGCCCAAAAAGTCGATTTGTGCATGCATCTTCGATACCCGTTTATATTCCAAATTTAGCCTAAAAACACCGAAAAATCGAGTTTTTTGGGTCTCAGAAGCGATTTGTACATGTCTACACTGTGCTAGAAAATTTTCAATTTTCAGGCAAAAAAACAATTAAAACACGTTTTTTGGGCCCAAAAAGTCGATTTGTGCATGCATCTTTGATACCCGTTTATATCCCAAATTTAGCCTAAAAACACCGAAAAATCGAGTTTTTTTGGTCTCAGAAACGATTTGTACATGTCTACACTGTGCTAGAAAATTTTCAATTTTCAGGCAAAAAAAATCTAAAACACGTTTTTTGGGCCCAAAAAGTCGATTTGTGCATGAATCTTTGGTACCCGTTTATATCCCAAATTTAGCCTAAAGACACCGGAAATTCGAGTTTTTTCGGTCCCAGAAGCGATCTGTACATGCCTGCACTGTGCTAGAAAAATGTCAATATACAGGCCAAAAAAATGCTAAAACACGTTTTTTGGGCACAAATAGTCAATTTGAGCATGCATCTTCGGTACCCTTTTATATCCAAAATTTAGCCTAAAAACACCAAAAAATCTAGATTTTTGGGTCCCAGAAGCGATCTGTACATGCCTGCACTGTGCAATAAAATTTTCAATATACAGGCCCCAAAAATGCTAAAACACGTTTTTGGCCCAAAAAGTCGATGTGTGCATGCAGCTTCGGTACCCGTTTATATCCCAAATTTTGCCTAAAAACACCGCAAAATCGAGTTTTTTGGTTCCCAGAAGCGATCTGTACATGCCTACACTGTGCTAGAAATTTTTCAATATACATTCCAAAAAAAATGTAAAATACGTTTTTTGTGCCCAAAATGTCGATTTGTGCATGAATCTTCGGTACCCGTTTATATCCCAAATTTAGCCTAAAGACACCGGAAATTCGAGGTTTTTCGGTCCCAGAAGCGATCTGTACATGCCTGCACTGTGCTAGAAAAATGTCAATATACAGGCCAAAAAAATGCTAAAACACTTTTCTGGGCCCAAAAGTCGATTTATGCATGTATCTTCGGTACCCGTTTATATCCCAAATTTATCCTAAAAACACCGAAAATTCGAGTTTTTTGGGTCCCAGAAGCGATCTGTACATGCCTACACTGTGCTACAAAATTTTCAATATACATGCCAAAAAAAGGTTAAACCACGTTTATTGTGCCCAAAAAATTCGATTTGTGCATGCATCTTCGGTACCCGTTTATATCCCAAATTTAGCCTAAAAACACCGAAAATTCGAGGTTTTTGGGTCCCAGAAGCGATCTGTACATGTCTGCACTGTGCTAGGAAAATGTCAATATACAGGCCAAAAAAATGCTAAAACACGTTTTTTGGGCACAAATAGTCAATTTGAGCATGCATCTTCGGTACCCTTTTATATCCAAAATTTAGCCTAAAAACACCAAAAAATCTAGATTTTTGGGTCCCAGAAGCGATCTGTACATGCCTGCACTGTGCAATAAAATTTTCAATATACAGGCCCCAAAAATGCTAAAACACGTTTTTGGCCCAAAAAGTCGATGTGTGCATGCAGCTTCGGTACCCGTTTATATCCCAAATTTTGCCTAAAAACACCGCAAAATCGAGTTTTTTGGTTCCCAGAAGCGATCTGTACATGCCTACACTGTGCTAGAAATTTTTCAATATACATTCCAAAAAAAATGTAAAATACGTTTTTTGTGCCCAAAATGTCGATTTGTGCATGAATCTTCGGTACCCGTTTATATCCCAAATTTAGCCTAAAGACACCGGAAATTCGAGGTTTTTCGGTCCCAGAAGCGATCTGTACATGCCTGCACTGTGCTAGAAAAATGTCAATATGCAGGCCAAAAAAATGCTAAAACACTTTTCTGGGCCCAAAAGTCGATTTATGCATGTATCTTTGGTACCCGTTTATATCCCAAATTTATCCTAAAAACACCGAAAATTCGAGTTTTTTGGGTCCCAGAAGCGATCTGTACATGCCTACACTGTGCTACAAAATTTTCAATATACATGCCAAAAAAAGGTTAAACCACGTTTATTGTGCCCAAAAAATTCGATTTGTGCATGCATCTTCGGTACCCGTTTATATCCCAAATTTAGCCTAAAAACACCGAAAATTCGAGGTTTTTGGGTCCCAGAAGCGATCTGTACATGTCTGCACTGTGCTAGGAAAATGTCAATATACAGGCCAAAAAAATGCTAAAACACGTTTTTTGGGCACAAATAGTCAATTTGAGCATGCATCTTCGGTACCCTTTTATATCCAAAATTTAGCCTAAAAACACCAAAAAATCTAGTTTTTTGGGTCCCAGAAGCGATCTGTACATGCCTGCACTGTGCAATAAAATTTTCAAAATACAGGCCCCAAAAATGCTAAAACACGTTTTTGGCCCAAAAAGTCGATGTGTGCATGCAGCTTCGGTACCCGTTTATATCCCAAATTTTGCCTAAAAACACCGCAAATTCGAGTTTTTTGGGTCCCAAAATCGATCTGTAAATGTCTGCACTGGGCTAGAAAATTTTCAATATACAGGCCAAAAAAATGCTAAAGTACGTTTTTTGGGCCCAAAAAGTCGATTAGTGTATGCATCTTCGGTACCCATTTATATCCCAAATTTAGCCTAAAAACACCAAAAAATCTAGTTTTTTGGGTCCCAGAAGCGATTTGTACATGCCTACACTGTGCTATAAAATTTTCAATATACATGCCAAAAAAAGGCTAAACCACGTTTTTGGGGCCCTAAAAGTTGATTTCTGCATGCATCTTCGGTACCCGTTTATATCCCAAATTTAGCCTAAAAACACCGAAAAAGCGAGTTATTTTGGTCTCAGAAGCGATTTGTACATGTCTACACTGTGCTAGAAAATTTTCAATTTTCAGGCAAAAAAAAATTTAAAACACGTTTTTTGGGCCCAAAAAGTCGATTTGTGCATGCATCTTCGATACCCGTTTATATCCCAAATTTAGCCTAAAAACACCGAAAAATCGAGTTTTTTGGGTCCCAGAAGCGATCTGTACATTCCTACACTGTGCTAGAAAATTTTCAATATACATTCCAAAAAAATGCTAAAATACGTTTTTTGTGCCCAAAAAGTCGATTTGTGCATGAATCTTCGGTAACCGTTTATATCCCAAATTTAGCCTAATGACACCGGAAATTCGAGGTTTTTCGGTCCCAGAAGCGATTTGTACATGCCTGCACTGTGCTAGAAAAATGTCAATATACAGGCCAAAAAAATGCTAAAATACTTTTCTGGGCCCAAAAAGTCGATTTATGCATGTATCTTCGGTACCCGTTTAAATCCCAAATTTAGGCTAAAAACACCGAAAATTCGAGGCTTTTGGTTTCCAGAAGCGATCTGTACATGTCTGCACTGTGCTAGAAAAATGTCAAAATACAGGCCAAAAAAATGCTAAAACACGTTTTTTGGGCACAAATTGTCAATTTGAGCATGCATCTTCGGTACCCTTTTATATCTAAAATTTAGCCTAAAAACACCAAAAAATCTAGTTTTTTGGGTCCCATAAGCGATCTGTACATGCCTGCACTGTGCAATAAATTTTTCAATATACAGGCCCCAAAAATGCTAAAACACGTTTTTGGCCCAAAAAGTCGATGTGTGCATGCAGCTTCGGTACCCGTTTATATCCCAAATTTTGCCTAAAAACACCGCAAATTCGAGTTTTTTGGGTCCCAAAATCGATCTGTAAATGTCTGCACTGGGCTAGAAAATTTTCAATTTACAGGCCAAAAAAATGCTAAAGTACGTTTTTTGGGCCCAAAACGTCGATTTGTGTATGCATCTTCGGTACCCATTTATATCCAAAATTTAGCCTAAAAACACCAAAAAATCTAGTTTTTTGGGTCCCAGAAGCGATCTGTACATGCCTACACTGTGCTACAAAATTTTCAATATACATGCCAAAAAAAGGCTAAACCACGTTTTTTGGGCCCTAAAAGTCGATTTGTGCATGCATCTTCGATACCCGTTTATATCCCAAATTTAGCCTAAAAACACCGAAAAATCGAGTTTTTTTGGTCTCAGAAGCGATTTGTACATGTCTACACTGTGCTAGAAAATTTTCAATTTTCAGGCAAAAAAAAAATTAAAACACGTTTTTTGGGCCCAAAAAGTCGATTTGTGCATGCATCTTCGATACCCGTTTTTTCCCAAATTTAGCCTAAAAACACCGAAAAATCGAGTTTTTTGGGTCTCAGAAGCGATTTGTGCATGTCTACACTGTGCTAGAAAATTTTCAATTTACAAGCCAAAAAAATGTTAAAACACATTTTTTGGGCCCAAAAAGTCGATTTGCGTATGCATCTTCGATACCCGTTTATATCCCAAATTTTGCCTAAAAACACCGCAAATTCGAGTTTTTTGGATCCCAAAATCGATCTGTAAATGTCTGCACTGGGCTAGAAAATGTTCAATATACAGGCCAAAAAAATGCTAAAGTACATTTTTTGCGCCCAAAAAGTCGATTTGTGCATGCATCTTCGATACCCGTTTATATCCCAAATTTAGCCTAAGAACACCAAAAAATTGAGTTTTTTGGGTCTCAGAAGCGATTTGTACATGTCTATAATGTGCTAGAAAATTTTCAATTATCAGGCAAAAAAAATGCTAAAACACGTTTTTTGGGCCCAAAAAGTCGATTTGTGCATGCATCTTCGATACCCGTTTATATCCCAAATTTAGCCTAAAAACACCGAAAAATCGAGTTTTTTGGGTCTCAGAAGCGATTTGTACATGTCTACACTGTGCTAGAAAATTTTCAATTTTCAGGCAAAAAAACAATTAAAACACGTTTTTTGGGCCCAAAAAGTCGATTTGTGCATGTATCTTTGATACCCGTTTATATCCCAAATTTAGCCTAAAAACACCGAAAAATCGAGTTTTTTTGGTCTCAGAAACGATTTGTACATGTCTACACTGTGCTAGAAAATTTTCAATTTTCAGGCAAAAAAAATCTAAAACACGTTTTTTGGGCCCAAAAAGTCGATTTGTGCATGAATCTTTGGTACCCGTTTATATCCCAAATTTAGCCTAAAGACACCGGAAATTCGAGTTTTTTCGGTCCCAGAAGCGATCTGTACATGCCTGCACTGTGCTAGAAAAATGTCAATATACAGGCCAAAAAAATGCTAAAACACGTTTTTTGGGCACAAATAGTCAATTTGAGCATGCATCTTCGGTACCCTTTTATATCCAAAATTTAGCCTAAAAACACCAAAAAATCTAGATTTTTGGGTCCCAGAAGCGATCTGTACATGCCTGCACTGTGCAATAAAATTTTCAATATACAGGCCCCAAAAATGCTAAAACACGTTTTTGGCCCAAAAAGTCGATGTGTGCATGCAGCTTCGGTACCCGTTTATATCCCAAATTTTGCCTAAAAACACCGCAAAATCGAGTTTTTTGGTTCCCAGAAGCGATCTGTACATGCCTACACTGTGCTAGAAATTTTTCAATATACATTCCAAAAAAAATGTAAAATACGTTTTTTGTGCCCAAAATGTCGATTTGTGCATGAATCTTCGGTACCCGTTTATATCCCAAATTTAGCCTAAAGACACCGGAAATTCGAGGTTTTTCGGTCCCAGAAGCGATCTGTACATGCCTGCACTGTGCTAGAAAAATGTCAATATACAGGCCAAAAAAATGCTAAAACACTTTTCTGGGCCCAAAAGTCGATTTATGCATGTATCTTCGGTACCCGTTTATATCCCAAATTTATCCTAAAAACACCGAAAATTCGAGTTTTTTGGGTCCCAGAAGCGATCTGTACATGCCTACACTGTGCTACAAAATTTTCAATATACATGCCAAAAAAAGGTTAAACCACGTTTATTGTGCCCAAAAAATTCGATTTGTGCATGCATCTTCGGTACCCGTTTATATCCCAAATTTAGCCTAAAAACACCGAAAATTCGAGGTTTTTGGGTCCCAGAAGCGATCTGTACATGTCTGCACTGTGCTAGGAAAATGTCAATATACAGGCCAAAAAAATGCTAAAACACGTTTTTTGGGCACAAATAGTCAATTTGAGCATGCATCTTCGGTACCCATTTATATCCAAAATTTAGCCTAAAAACACCAAAAAATCTAGTTTTTTGGGTCCCAGAAGCGATCTGTACATGCCTACACTGTGCTACAAAATTTTCAATATACATGCCAAAAAAAGGCTAAACCACGTTTTTTGGGCCCTAAAAGTCGATTTGTGCATGCATCTTCGATACCCGTTTATATCCCAAATTTAGCCTAAAAACACCGAAAAATCGAGTTTTTTTGGTCTCAGAAGCGATTTGTACATGTCTACACTGTGCTAGAAAATTTTCAATTTTCAGGCAAAAAAAAAATTAAAACACGTTTTTTGGGCCCAAAAAGTCGATTTGTGCATGCATCTTCGATACCCGTTTTTTCCCAAATTTAGCCTAAAAACACCGAAAAATCGAGTTTTTTGGGTCTCAGAAGCGATTTGTGCATGTCTACACTGTGCTAGAAAATTTTCAATTTACAAGCCAAAAAAATGTTAAAACACATTTTTTGGGCCCAAAAAGTCGATTTGCGTATGCATCTTCGATACCCGTTTATATCCCAAATTTTGCCTAAAAACACCGCAAATTCGAGTTTTTTGGATCCCAAAATCGATCTGTAAATGTCTGCACTGGGCTAGAAAATGTTCAATATACAGGCCAAAAAAATGCTAAAGTACATTTTTTGCGCCCAAAAAGTCGATTTGTGCATGCATCTTCGATACCCGTTTATATCCCAAATTTAGCCTAAGAACACCAAAAAATTGAGTTTTTTGGGTCTCAGAAGCGATTTGTACATGTCTATAATGTGCTAGAAAATTTTCAATTATCAGGCAAAAAAAATGCTAAAACACGGTTTTTGGGCCCAAAAAGTCGATTTGTGCATGCATCTTCGATACCCGTTTATATCCCAAATTTAGCCTAAAAACACCGAAAAATCGAGTTTTTTGGGTCTCAGAAGCGATTTGTACATGTCTACACTGTGCTAGAAAATTTTCAATTTTCAGGCAAAAAAACAATTAAAACACGTTTTTTGGGCCCAAAAAGTCGATTTGTGCATGTATCTTTGATACCCGTTTATATCCCAAATTTAGCCTAAAAACACCGAAAAATCGAGTTTTTTTGGTCTCAGAAACGATTTGTACATGTCTACACTGTGCTAGAAAATTTTCAATTTTCAGGCAAAAAAAATCTAAAACACGTTTTTTGGGCCCAAAAAGTCGATTTGTGCATGAATCTTTGGTACCCGTTTATATCCCAAATTTAGCCTAAAGACACCGGAAATTCGAGTTTTTTCGGTCCCAGAAGCGATCTGTACATGCCTGCACTGTGCTAGAAAAATGTCAATATACAGGCCAAAAAAATGCTAAAACACGTTTTTTGGGCACAAATAGTCAATTTGAGCATGCATCTTCGGTACCCTTTTATATCCAAAATTTAGCCTAAAAACACCAAAAAATCTAGATTTTTGGGTCCCAGAAGCGATCTGTACATGCCTGCACTGTGCAATAAAATTTTCAATATACAGGCCCCAAAAATGCTAAAACACGTTTTTGGCCCAAAAAGTCGATGTGTGCATGCAGCTTCGGTACCCGTTTATATCCCAAATTTTGCCTAAAAACACCGCAAAATCGAGTTTTTTGGTTCCCAGAAGCGATCTGTACATGCCTACACTGTGCTAGAAATTTTTCAATATACATTCCAAAAAAAATGTAAAATACGTTTTTTGTGCCCAAAATGTCGATTTGTGCATGAATCTTCGGTACCCGTTTATATCCCAAATTTAGCCTAAAGACACCGGAAATTCGAGGTTTTTCGGTCCCAGAAGCGATCTGTACATGCCTGCACTGTGCTAGAAAAATGTCAATATACAGGCCAAAAAAATGCTAAAACACTTTTCTGGGCCCAAAAGTCGATTTATGCATGTATCTTCGGTACCCGTTTATATCCCAAATTTATCCTAAAAACACCGAAAATTCGAGTTTTTTGGGTCCCAGAAGCGATCTGTACATGCCTACACTGTGCTACAAAATTTTCAATATACATGCCAAAAAAAGGTTAAACCACGTTTATTGTGCCCAAAAAATTCGATTTGTGCATGCATCTTCGGTACCCGTTTATATCCCAAATTTAGCCTAAAAACACCGAAAATTCGAGGTTTTTGGGTCCAAGAAGCGATCTGTACATGTCTGCACTGTGCTAGGAAAATGTCAATATACAGGCCAAAAAAATGCTAAAACACGTTTTTTGGGCACAAATAGTCAATTTGAGCATGCATCTTCGGTACCCTTTTATATCCAAAATTTAGCCTAAAAACACCAAAAAATCTAGATTTTTGGGTCCCAGAAGCGATCTGTACATGCCTGCACTGTGCAATAAAATTTTCAATATACAGGCCCCAAAAATGCTAAAACACGTTTTTGGCCCAAAAAGTCGATGTGTGCATGCAGCTTCGGTACCCGTTTATATCCCAAATTTTGCCTAAAAACACCGCAAAATCGAGTTTTTTGGTTCCCAGAAGCGATCTGTACATGCCTACACTGTGCTAGAAATTTTTCAATATACATTCCAAAAAAAATGTAAAATACGTTTTTTGTGCCCAAAATGTCGATTTGTGCATGAATCTTCGGTACCCGTTTATATCCCAAATTTAGTCTAAAGACACCGGAAATTCGAGGTTTTTCGGTCCCAGAAGCGATCTGTACATGCCTGCACTGTGCTAGAAAAATGTCAATATACAGGCCAAAAAAATGCTAAAACACTTTTCTGGGCCCAAAAGTCGATTTATGCATGTATCTTCGGTACCCGTTTATATCCCAAATTTATCCTAAAAACACCGAAAATTCGAGTTTTTTGGGTCCCAGAAGCGATCTGTACATGCCTACACTGTGCTACAAAATTTTCAATATACATGCCAAAAAAAGGTTAAACCACGTTTATTGTGCCCAAAAAATTCGATTTATGCATGCATCTTCGGTACCCGTTTATATCCCAAATTTAGCCTAAAAACACCGAAAATTCGAGGTTTTGGGGTCCCAGAAGCGATCTGTACATGTCTGCACTGTGCTAGGAAAATGTCAAAATACAGGCCAAAAAAATGCTAAAACACGTTTTTTGGGCACAAATAGTCAATTTGAGCATGCATCTTCGGTACCCTTTTATATCCAAAATTTAGCCTAAAAACACCAAAAAATCTAGTTTTTTGGGTCCCAGAAGCGATCTGTACATGCCTGCACTGTGCAATAAAATTTTCAAAATACAGGCCCCTAAAATGCTAAAACACGTTTTTGGCCCAAAAAGTCGATGTGTGCATGCAGCTTCGGTACCCGTTTATATCCCAAATTTTGCCTAAAAACACCGCAAATTCGAGTTTTTTGGGTCCCAAAATCGATCTGTAAATGTCTGCACTGGGCTAGAAAATTTTCAATATACAGGCCAAAAAAATGCTAAAGTACGTTTTTTGGGCCCAAAAAGTCGATTAGTGTATGCATCTTCGGTACCCATTTATATCCAAAATTTAGCCTAAAAACACCAAAAAATCTAGTTTTTTGGGTCCCAGAAGCGATTTGTACATGCCTACACTGTGCTATAAAATTTTCAATATACATGCCAAAAAAAGGCTAAACCACGTTTTGGGGGCCCTAAAAGTTGATTTCTGCATGCATCTTCGGTACCTGTTTATATCCCAAATTTAGCCTAAAAACACCGAAAAAGCGAGTTATTTTGGTCTCAGAAGCGATTTGTACATGTCTACACTGTGCTAGAAAATTTTCAATTTTCAGGCCAAAAAAAATTTAAAACACGTTTTTTGGGCCCAAAAAGTCGATTTGTGCATGCATCTTCGATACCCGTTTATATCCCAAATTTAGCCTAAAAACACCGAAAAATCGAGTTTTTTGGGTCCCAGAAGCGATCTGTACATTCCTACACTGTGCTAGAAAATTTTCAATATACATTCCAAAAAAATGCTAAAATACGTTTTTTGTGCCCAAAAAGTCGATTTGTGCATGAATCTTCGGTAACCGTTTATATCCCAAATTTAGCCTAAAGACACCGGAAATTCGAGGTTTTTCGGTCCCAGAAGCGATTTGTACATGCCTGCACTGTGCTAGAAAAATGTCAATATACAGGCCAAAAAAATGCTAAAATACTTTTCTGGGCCCAAAAAGTCGATTTATGCATGTATCTTCGGTACCCGTTTAAATCCCAAATTTAGGCTAAAAACACCGAAAATTCGAGGCTTTTGGTTTCCAGAAGCGATCTGTACATGTCTGCACTGTGCTAGAAAAATGTCAAAATACAGGCCAAAAAAATGCTAAAACACGTTTTTTGGGCACAAATTGTCAATTTGAGCATGCATCTTCGGTACCCTTTTATATCTAAAATTTAGCCTAAAAACACCAAAAAATCTAGTTTTTTGGGTCCCATAAGCGATCTGTACATGCCTGCACTGTGCAATAAATTTTTCAAAATACAGGCCCCAAAAATGCTAAAACACGTTTTTCGCCCAAAAAGTCGATGTGTTCATGCAGCTTCGGTACCCGTTTATATCCCAAATTTTGCCTAAAAACACCGCAAATTCGAGTTTTTTGGGTCCCAAAATCGATCTGTAAATGTCTGCACTGGGCTAGAAAATTTTCAATTTACAGGCCAAAAAAATGCTAAAGTACGTTTTTTGGGCCCAAAAAGTCGATTTGTGTATGCATCTTAGGTACCCATTTACATCCAAAATTTAGCGTAAAAACACCAAAAAATCTAGTTTTTTGGGTCCGAGAAGCGATCTGTACATGCCTACACTGTGTTACAAAATTTTCAATATACATGCCAAAAAAAGGCTAAAACACGTTTTTTGGGCCCAAAAAGTCGATTTGTGCATGCATCTTCGATACGCGTTTATATCCCAAATTTAGCCTAAAAACACCGAAAAATCGAGTTTTTTGGGTCTCAGAAGTGATTTGTACATGTCTACACTGTGCTAAAAAAAATTCAATATACAGGCCAAACAAAATTTTAAAGTACGTTTTTTGGGCCCAAAACGTCGATTTGTGTATGCATCTTCGGTACCCATTTATATCCAAAATTTAGCCTAAAAACACCAAAAAATCTAGTTTTTTGGGTCCCAGAAGCGATCTGTACATGCCTACACTGTGCTACAAAATTTTCAATATACATGCCAAAAAAGGGCTAAACCACGTTTTTTGGGCCCTAAAAGTCGATTTGTGCATGCATCTTCGATACCCGTTTATATCCCAAATTTAGCCTAAAAACACCGAAAAATCGAGTTTTTTTGGTCTCAGAAGCGATTTGTACATGTCTACACTGTGCTAGAAAATTTTCAATTTTCAGGCAAAAAAAAAATTAAAACACGTTTTTTGGGCCCAAAAAGTCGATTTGTGCATGCATCTTCGATACCCGTTTTTTCCCAAATTTAGCCTAAAAACACCGAAAAATCGAGTTTTTTGGGTCTCAGAAGCGATTTGTGCATGTCTACACTGTGCTAGAAAATTTTCAATTTACAAGCCAAAAAAATGTTAAAACACGTTTTTTGGGCCCAAAAAGTCGATTTGCGTGTATGCATCTTCGATACCCGTTTATATCCCAAATTTTGCCTAAAAACACCGAAAAATCGAGTTTTTTGGGTCTCAGAAGTGATTTGTACATGTTTACACTGTGCTAGAAAAATATCAATTTACAGGCAAAAATAATTCTAAAACACGTTTTTAGGGCCCAAAAAGTCGATTTGTGCATGCATCTTCGATACCCGTTTATATCCCAAATTTAGCCTATAAACACCGAAAAATCGAGTTTTTTGGGTCCCAGAAGCGATCTGTACATGCCTACACTGTGCTACAAAATTTTCAATATACATGCCAAAAAAAGGTTAAACCACGTTTATTGTGCCCAAAAAATTCGATTTGTGCATGCATCTTCGGTACCCGTTTATATCCCAAATTTAGCCTAAAAACACCGAAAATTCGTGGTTTTTGGGTCCCAGAAGCGATCTGTACATGTCTGCACTGTGCTAGGAAAATGTCAATATACAGGCTAAAAAAATGCTAAAACACGTTTTTTGGGCACAAATAGTCAATTTGAGCATGCATCTTCGGTACCCTTTTATATCCAAAATTTAGCCTAAAAACACCAAAAAATCTAGTTTTTTGGGTCCCAGAAGCGATCTGTACATGCCTGCACTGTGCAATAAATTTTTCAAAATACAGGCCCCAAAAATGCTAAAACACGTTTTTGGCCCAAAAAGTCGATGTGTGCATGCAGCTTCGGTACCCGTTTATATCCCAAATTTTGCCTAAAAACACCGCAAATTCGAGTTTTTTGGGTCCCAAAATCGATCTGTAAATGTCTGCACTGGGCTAGAAAATTTTCAATATACAGGCCAAAAAAATGCTAAAGTACGTTTTTTGGGCCCAAAAAGTCGATTAGTGTATGCATCTTCGGTACCCATTTATATCCAAAATTTAGCCTAAAAACACCAAAAAATCTAGTTTTTTGGGTCCCAGAAGCAATTTGTACATGCCTACACTGTGCTACAAAATTTTCAATATACATGCCAAAAAAAGGCTAAACCACGTTTTTGGGGCCCTAAAAGTTGATTTCTGCATGCATCTTCGGTACCCGTTTATATCCCAAATTTAGCCTAAAAACACCGAAAAATCGAGTTTTTTGGGTCCCAGAAGCGATCTGTACATGCCTACACTGTGCTAGAAAATTTTCAATATACATTCCAAAAAAATGCTAAAATACGTTTTTTGTGCCCAAAAAGTCGATTTGTGCATGAATCTTCGGTACCCGTTTAAATCCCAAATTTAGCCTAAAGACACCGGAAATTCGAGGTTTTTCGGTCCCAGAAGCCATTTGTACATGCCTGCACTGTGCTAGAAAAATGTCAATATACAGGCCAAAAAAATGCTAAAATACTTTTCTGGGCCCAAAAAGTCGATTTATGCATATATCTTCGGTACCCGTTTATATCCCAAATTTATCCTAAAAACACCGAAAATTCGAGGCTTTTGGTTTCCAGAAGCGATCTGTACATGTCTGCACTGTGCTAGAAAAATGTCAAAATACAGGCCAAAAAAATGCTAAAACACGTTTTTTGGGCACAAATTGTCAATTTGAGCATGCATCTTCGGTACCCTTTTATATCTAAAATTTAGCCTAAAAACACCAAACAATCTAGTTTTTTGGGTCCCATAAGCGATCTGTACATGCCTGCACTGTGCAATAAAATTTTCAATTTACAGGCCCCAAAAATGCTAAAACACGTTTTTGGCCCAAAAAGTCGATGTGTGCATGCAGCTTCGGTACCCGTTTATATCCCAAATTTTGCCTAAAAACACCGCAAATTCGAGTTTTTTGGGTCCCAAAATCGATCTGTAAATGTCTGCACTGGGCTAGAAAATTTTCAATTTACAGGCCAAAAAAATGCTAAAGTACGTTTTTTGGGCCCAAAAAGTCGATTTGTGTATGTATCTTCGGTACCCATTTATATCCAAAATTTAGCCTAAAAACACCAAAAAATCTAGTTTTTTGGGTCCGAGAAGCGATCTGTACATGCCTACACTGTGTTACAAAATTTTCAATATACATGCCAAAAAAAGGCTAAACCACGTTTTTTGGGCCCTAAAAGTCGATTTGTGCATGCATCTTCGGTACCCGTTTATATCCCAAATTTAGCCTAAAAACACCGAAAAATCTAGTTTTTTGGGTATCAGAAGCGATTCGTGCATGTCTATACTGTGCTAGAAAATTTTCAATTTACAGGCCAAAAAAATGCTAATGTACGTTTTTTGGGCCCAAAAAGTCGATTTGTATATGCATCTTCGGTACTCATTTATATCCAAAATTTAGCCTAAAAACACCAAAAAATCTAGTTTTTTGGGTCCCAGAAGCGATCTGTACATGCCTACACTGTGCTACAAAATTTTCAATATACATGCCAAAAAAAGGCTAAACCACGTTTTTTGGGCCCTAAAAGTCGATTTGTGCATGCATCTTCGATACCCGTTTATATCCCAAATTTAGCCTAAAGACACCGAAAAATCGAGTTTTTTGGGTCTCAGAAGTGATTTGTACATGTTTACACTGTGCTAGAAAAATATCAATTTACAGGCAAAAATAATTCTAAAACACGTTTTTAGGGCCCAAAAAGTCGATTTGTGCATGCACCTTCGATACCCGTTTATATCCCAAATTTAGCCTAAAAACACCGAAAAATCGAGTTTTTTGGGTCTCAGAAGCGATTTGTACATGTCTATACTGTGCTAGAAAATTTTCAATTTTCAGGCAAAAAAAATGCTAAAACACGTTTTTTGGGCCCAAAAAGTCGATTTGTGCATGCATCTTCGATACCCGTTTATATCCCAAATTTAGCCTAAAAACACCGAAAAATCGATTTTTTTTGGTCTCAGAAGCGATTTGTACATGTCTACACTGTGCTAGAAAATTTTCAATTTTCAGGCAAAAAAAATCTAAAACACGTTTTTTGGGCCCAAAAAGTCGATTTGTGCATGCATCTTCGATACCCTTTTATATCCCAAATTTAGCCTAAAAACACCGAAAAATCGAGTTTTTTTGGTCTTAGAAGCGATTTGTACATGTCTACACTGTGCTAGAAAATTTTCAATTTTCAGGCAAAAAAAAAATTAAAACACGTTTTTTGGGCCCAAAAAGTCGATTTGTGCATGCATCTTCGATACCCGTTTATATCCCAAATTTAGCCTAAAAACACCGAAAAATCGAGTTTTTTGGGTCTCAGAAGCGATTTGTGCATGTCTACACTGTGCTAGAAAATTTTCAATTTACAAGCCAAAAAAATGTTAAAACACGTTTTTTGGGCCCAAAAAGTCGATTTGCGTATGCATCTTCGATACCCGTTTATATCCCAAATTTAGCCTAAAAACACCGAAAAATCGAGTTTTTTGGGTCTGAGAAGTGATTTGTACATGTTCACACTGTGCTAGAAAAATATCAATTTACAGACAAAAATAATTCTAAAACACGTTTTTAGGGCCCAAAAAGTCGATTTGTGCATGCATCTTCGATACCCGTTTATATCCCAAATTTAGCCTAAAAACACCGAAAAATCGAGTTTTTTGTGTCTCAGAAGCGATTTGTACATGTCTATACTGTGCTAGAAAATTTTCAATTTTCAGGCAAATAAAATGCTAAAACACGTTTTTTGGGCCCAAAAAGTCGATTTGTGCATGCATCTTCGATACCCGTTTATATCCCTAATTTAGCCTAATAACTGAGAAAAATCGAGTTTTTTGGGTCTCAGAAGTGATTTGTACATGTCTACACTGTGCTAAAAAAAAATCAATATACAGGCCAAACAAAATTTTAAAGTACGTTTTTGGACCCAAAAAGTCGATTTGTGTATGCATCTTCGGTACCCATTGATATCCAAAATTTAGCCTAAAAACACCAAAAAATCTAGTTTTTTGGGTCCCAGAAGCGATCTGTACATGCCTACACTGTGCTACAAGATTTTCAATATACATGCCAAAAAAAGGCTAAACCACGTTTTTTGGGCCCTAAAAGTCGATTTGTGCATGCATCTTCGGTACCCGTTTATATCCCAAATTTAGCCTAAAAACACCGAAAAATCGATTTTTTTGGTCTCAGAAGCAATTTGTACATGTCTACACTGTGCTAGAAATTTTTCAATTTTCAGGCAAAAAAAAAATTAAAACACGTTTTTTGGGCCCAAAAAGTCGATTTGTGCATGCATCTTCGATACGCGTTTATATCCCAAATTTAGCCTAAAAACACCGAAAAATCGAGTTTTTTGGGTCTCAGAAGCGATTTGTGCATGTCTACACTGTGCTAGAAAATTTTCAATTTACAAGCCAAAAAAATGTTAAAACACGTTTTTTGGGCCCAAAAAGTCGATTTGCGTATGCATCTTCGATACCCGTTTATATCCCAAATTTAGCCTAAAAACACCTAAAAATCGAGTTTTTTGGGTCTCAGAAGTGATTTGTACATGTTTACACTGTGCTAGAAAAATATCAATTTACAGACAAAAATAATTCTAAAACACGTTTTTAGGGCCCAAAAAGTCGATTTGTGCATGCATCTTCGATACCCGTTTATATCCCAAATTTAGCCTAAAAACACCGAAAAATCGAGTTTTTTGTGTCTCAGAAGCGATTTGTACATGTCTATACTGTGCTAGAAAATTTTCAATTTTCAGGCAAATAAAATGCTAAAACACGTTTTTTGGGCCCAAAAAGTCGATTTGTGCATGCATCTTCGATACCCGTTTATATCCCAAATTTAGCCTAATAACTCCGAAAAATCGAGTTTTTTGGGTCTCAGAAGTGATTTGTACATGTCTACACTGTGCTAAAAAAAAATCAATATACAGGCCAAACAAAATTTTAAAGTACGTTTTTGGACCCAAAAAGTCGATTTGTGTATGCATCTTCGGTACCCATTGATATCCAAAATTTAGCCTAAAAACACCAAAAAATCTAGTTTTTTGGGTCCCAGAAGCGATCTGAACATGCCTACACTGTGCTACAAGATTTTCAATATACATGCCAAAAAAAGGCTAAACCACGTTTTTTGGGCCCTAAAAGTCGATTTGTGCATGCATCTTCGGTACCCGTTTATATCCCAAATTTAGCCTAAAAACACCGAAAAATCGAGTTTTTTTGGTCTCAGAAGCGATTTGTACATGTCTACACTGTGCTAGAAAATTTTCAATTTTCAGGCAAAAAAAAAATTTAAAACACGTTTTTTGGGCCCAAAAAGTCGATTTGTGCATGCATCTCCGATACCAGTTTATATCCCAAATTTAGCCTAAAAACACCGAAAAATCGAGTTTTTTGGGTCTCAGAAGCGATTTGTGCATGTCTACACTGTGCTAGAAAATTTTCAATTTACAAGCCAAAAAAATGTTAAAACACGTTTTTTGGGCCCAAAAAGTCGATTTGCGCATGCATCTTCGATACCCGTTTATATCCCAAATTTAGCCTAAAAACACCGAAAAATCGAGTTTTTTGGGTCTCAGAAGTGATTTGTACATGTTTACACTGTGCTTGAAAAATATCAATTTACAGGCAAAAATAATTCTAAAACACGTTTTTTGGGCCCAAAAAGTCGATTTGTGCATGCATCTTCGATACCCGTTTATATCCCAAATTTAGCCTAAAAACACCGAAAAATCGAGTTTTTTGGGTCTCAGAAGCGATTTGTACATGTCTATACTGTGCTAGAAAATTTTCAATTTTCAGGCAAAAAAAATGCTAAAACACGTTTTTTGGGCCCAAAAAGTCGATTTGTGCATGCATCTTCGATACCCGTTTATATCCCAAATTTAGCCTAAAAACACCGAAAAATCGAGTTTTTTGGGTCTCAGAAGCGATTTGTACATGTCTACACTGTGCTAAAAAAAATTCAATTTTCAGGCAAAAAAAAAATTAAAACACGTTTTTTGGGCCCAAAAAGTCGATTTGTGCATGCATCTTCGATACCCGTTTATATCCCAAATTTAGCCTAAAAACACCGAAAAATCTAATTTTTTGGGTCTCAGACGCGATTTGTACATGTCTACACTGTGCTAAATAAATTTCAATTTTCAGGCAAAACAAAATTTAAAACACCTTTTTTGGGCCCA
Organism: Petrolisthes manimaculis; assembly: GCA_034508575.1. Classification (NCBI taxonomy): domain Eukaryota; kingdom Metazoa; phylum Arthropoda; class Malacostraca; order Decapoda; family Porcellanidae; genus Petrolisthes; species Petrolisthes manimaculis. Next base: position 2,463,340 of record JAWZYT010000141.1, on the reverse strand, counting down.
AAAAGTCGATTTGTGCATGCATCTTCGATACCCGTTTATATCCCAAATTTAGCCTAAAAACACCGAAAAATCGAGTTTTTTGGGTCTCAGAAGCGATTTGTACATGTCTACACTGTGCTAGAAAATTTTCAATATTCAGGCAAAAAAAAAATTTATAACACGTTTTTTGGGCCCAAAAAGTCGATTTGTGCATGCATCTTCGATACCCGTTTATATCCCAAATTTAGCCTAAAAACACCGAAAAATCGAGTTTTTTGGGTCTCAGAAGCGATTTGTACATGTCTACACTGTGCTAGAAAATTTTCAATATTCAGGCAAAAAAACAAATTATAACACGTTTTTTGGGCCCAAAAAGTCGATTTGTGCATGCATCTTCGATACCCGTTTATATCCCAAATTTAGCCTAAAAACACCGAAAAATCGAGTGTTTTGGGTCTCAGAAGCGATTTGTACATGTCTATACTGTGCTACAAAATTTTCAATTTTCAGGCAAAAAAAATGCTAAAACACGTTTTTTGGGCCCAAAAAGTCGATTTGTGCATGCATCTTCGATACCCGTTTATATCCCAAATTTAGCCTAAAAACACCGAAAAATCGAGTTTTTTGGGTCTCAGAAGCGATTTGTACATGTCTACACTGTGCTAGAAAAAAATCAATTTTCAGACAAAAAAAAAATTAAAACACGTTTTTTGGGCCCAAAAAGTCGATTTGTGCATGCATCTTCGATACCCGTTTATATCCCAAATTTAGCCTAAAAACACCGAAAAATCGAGTTTTTTGGGTCTCAGACGCGATTTGTACATGTCTACACTGTGCTAAATAAATTTCAATTTTCAGGCAAAACAAAATTTAAAACACGTTTTTTGGGCCCAAAAAGTCGATTTGTACATGCATCTTCGATACCCGTTTATATCCCAAATTTAGCCTAAAAACACCGAAAAATCGAGTTTTTTGGGTCTCAGAAGCGATTTGTACATGTCTACACTGTGCTAGAAAATTTTCATTTTTCAGGCAAAAAAAAATATTATTACACGTTTTTGGGGCCCAAAAAGTCGATTTGTGCATGCATCTTCGATACCCGTTTATATCCCAAATTTAGCCTAAAAACACCGAAAAATCGAGTTTTTTTGGTCTCAGAAGCGATTTGTACATGTCTACACTGTGCTAGAAAATTTTCAATTTTCAGGCAAAAAAAAAATTTAAAACACGTTTTTTGGGCCCAAAAAGTCGATTTGTGCATGCATCTCCGATACCAGTTTATATCCCAAATTTAGCCTAAAAACACCGAAAAATCGAGTTTTTTGGGTCTCAGAAGCGATTTGTGCATGTCTACACTGTGCTAGAAAATTTTCAATTTACAAGCCAAAAAAATGTTAAAACACGTTTTTTGGGCCCAAAAAGTCGATTTGCGCATGCATCTTCGATACCCGTTTATATCCCAAATTTAGCCTAAAAACACCGAAAAATCGAGTTTTTTGGGTCTCAGAAGTGATTTGTACATGTTTACACTGTGCTTGAAAAATATCAATTTACAGGCAAAAATAATTCTAAAACACGTTTTTTGGGCCCAAAAAGTCGATTTGTGCATGCATCTTCGATACCCGTTTATATCCCAAATTTAGCCTAAAAACACCGAAAAATCGAGTTTTTTGGGTCTCAGAAGCGATTTGTACATGTCTATACTGTGCTAGAAAATTTTCAATTTTCAGGCAAAAAAAATGCTAAAACACGTTTTTTGGGCCCAAAAAGTCGATTTGTGCATGCATCTTCGATACCCGTTTATATCCCAAATTTAGCCTAAAAACACCGAAAAATCGAGTTTTTTGGGTCTCAGAAGCGATTTGTATATGTCTACACTGTGCTAAAAAAAATTCAATTTTCAGGCAAAAAAAAAATTAAAACACGTTTTTTGGGCCCAAAAAGTCGATTTGTGCATGCATCTTCGATACCCGTTTATATCCCAAATTTAGCCTAAAAACACCGAAAAATCTAATTTTTTGGGTCTCAGACGCGATTTGTACATGTCTACACTGTGCTAAATAAATTTCAATTTTCAGGCAAAACAAAATTTAAAACACCTTTTTTGGGCCCAAAAAGTCGATTTGTGCATGCATCTTCGATACCCGTTTATATCCCAAATTTAGCCTAAAAACACCGAAAAATCGAGTTTTTTGGGTCTCAGAAGCGATTTGTACATGTCTACACTGTGCTAGAAAATTTTCAATATTCAGGCAAAAAAAAAATTTATAACACGTTTTTTGGGCCCAAAAAGTCGATTTGTGCATGCATCTTCGATACCCGTTTATATCCCAAATTTAGCCTAAAAACACCGAAAAATCGAGTTTTTTGGGTCTCAGAAGCGATTTGTACATGTCTACACTGTGCTAGAAAATTTTCAATATTCAGGCAAAAAAACAAATTATAACACGTTTTTTGGGCCCAAAAAGTCGATTTGTGCATGCATCTTCGATACCCGTTTATATCCCAAATTTAGCCTAAAAACACCGAAAAATCGAGTGTTTTGGGTCTCAGAAGCGATTTGTACATGTCTATACTGTGCTACAAAATTTTCAATTTTCAGGCAAAAAAAATGCTAAAACACGTTTTTTGGGCCCAAAAAGTCGATTTGTGCATGCATCTTCGATACCCGTTTATATCCCAAATTTAGCCTAAAAACACCGAAAAATCGAGTTTTTTGGGTCTCAGAAGCGATTTGTACATGTCTACACTGTGCTAGAAAAAAATCAATTTTCAGACAAAAAAAAAATTAAAACACGTTTTTTGGGCCCAAAAAGTCGATTTGTGCATGCATCTTCGATACCCGTTTATATCCCAAATTTAGCCTAAAAACACCGAAAAATCGAGTTTTTTGGGTCTCAGACGCGATTTGTACATGTCTACACTGTGCTAAATAAATTTCAATTTTCAGGCAAAACAAAATTTAAAACACGTTTTTTGGGCCCAAAAAGTCGATTTGTACATGCATCTTCGATACCCGTTTATATCCCAAATTTAGCCTAAAAACACCGAAAAATCGAGTTTTTTGGGTCTCAGAAGCGATTTGTACATGTCTACACTGTGCTAGAAAATTTTCATTTTTCAGGCAAAAAAAAATATTATTACACGTTTTTGGGGCCCAAAAAGTCGATTTGTGCATGCATCTTCGATACCCGTTTATATCCCAAATTTAGCCTAAAAACACCGAAAAATCGAGTTTTTTGGGTCTCAGAAGCTATTTGTACATGTTTACACTGTGCTTGAAAGTAATCAGTTTTCTGGCAAAAAAAAAATTAAAACACGTTTTTTGGGACTAAAATGTCGATTTGTGCATGCATCTTCGATACCCGTTTATATCTCAAAATTAGCCTAAAAACAATGAAAAATCGAGTTTTTTTGGTTTCAGAAGCGATTTGTACATGTCTACACTGTGCTAGAAAATTTTCAATTTTCAGGCAAAAAAAATGTTAAAACACGTTTTTTGGGCCCAAAAAGTCGATTTGTGCATGCATCTTCGATACCCGTTTATATCCCAAATTTAGCCTAAAAACACCGAAAAATCGATTTTTTTGGGTCTCAGAAGCGATTTGTACATGTCTATACTGTGCTAGAAAATTTTCAATTTTCAGGCAAAAAAAATGCTAAAACACGTTTTTTGGGCCCAAAAAGTCGATTTGTGCATGCATCTTCGATACCCGTTTATATCCCAAATTTAGCCTAAAAACACCGAAAAATCGAGTTTTTTTGGTCTCAGAAGCGATTTCTACATGTCTACACTGTGCTAGAAAATTTTAAATTTTCAGGCAAAAAAAATCTAAAACACGTTTTTTGGGCCCAAAAAGTCGATTTGTGCATGCATCTTCGATACCCTTTTATATCCCAAATTTAGCCTAAAAACACCGAAAAATCGAGTTTTTTTGGTCTCAGAAGCTATTTGTACATGTTTACACTGTGCTAGAAAATTATCAGTTTTCAGGCAATACAAATTTTAAAACACGTTTTTTTGGCCCAAAAAGTCGATTTGTGCATGCATCTTCGATACCCGTTTATATCCCAAATTTAGCCTAAAAACTCCGAAAAATCGAGTTTTTTGGGTCTCAGAAGCGATTTGTACATGTCTATACTGTGCTAGAAAATTTTCAATTTTCAGGCAAAAAAAATGTTAAAACACGTTTTTTGGGCCCAAAAAGTCGATTTGTGCATGCATCTTCGATACCCGTTTATATCCCAAATTTAGCCTAAAAACACCGAAAATCGAGTTTTTTGGGTCTCAGAAGTGATTTGTACATGTTTAAACTGTGCTAAAAAAAATTCAATATACAGGCCAAACAAAATTTTAAAGTACGTTTTTTGGGCCCAAAAAGTCGATTTGTGTATGCATCTTCGGTACCCATTTATATCCAAAATTTAGCCTAAAAACACCGAAAAATCGAGTTTTTTGGGTCTCAGAAGCGATTTGTACATGTCTACACCGTGCTAGAAATTTTTCAATTTTCAGGCAAAAAAAATGCTAAAACACGTTTTTTGGGTCCAAAAAGTCGATTTGTGCATGCATCTTCGATACCCGTTTATATCCCAAATTTAGCCTAAAAACACCGAAAAATCGAGTTTTTTGGGTCTCAGAAGCGATTTGTACATGTCTACACTGTGCTAAAAAAAAATCAATTTTCAGGCAAAAAAAAAATTTATAACACGATTTTTTGGCCCAAAAAGTTGATTTGTGCATGCATCTTCGATACCCGTTTATATCCCAAATTTAGCCTAAAAACACCGAAAAATCGAGTTTTTTTGGTCTCAGAAGCTATTTGTACATGTTTACACTGTGCTAGAAAATTATCAGTTTTCTGGCAAAAAAAAAAAATTATAACACGTTTTTTGGGACTAAAAAGTCGATTTGTGCATGCATCTTCGATACCCGTTTATATCCCAAATTTAGCCTAAAAACACCGAAAAATCGAGTTTTTTGGGTCTCAGATGCGATTTGTACATGTCTACACTGTGCGAGAAAATTTTCAATTTTCAGGCAAAAAAAAATGTTAAAACACGTTTTTTGGGAACAAAAAGTCGATTTGTGCATGCACCTTCGATACCCGTTTATATCCCAAATTTAGCCTAAACTCACCGAAAAATCGAGTTTTTTTGGTCTAAGAAGCAATTTGTACATGTCTACACTGTGCAAGAAAATTTTCAATTTTCAGGCAAAAAAAATGCTAAAACACGTTTTTTGGGCCCAAAAAGTCGATTTGTGCATGCATCTTCGATACCCGTTTATATCCCAAATTTAGCCTAAAAACACCGAAAAATCGAGTTTTTTTTTGGTCTCAGAAGCGATTTGTACATGTCTACAGTGTGCTAGAAAATCTTCAATTTTCAGGCAAAAAAAATGCTAAAACACGTTTTTTGGGCCTAAAAAGTCGATTTGTGCATGCATCTTCGATACCTGTTTATATCCCAAATTTAGCCTAAAAACACCGAAAAATCGAGTTTTTTGGGTCTCAGAAGCGATTTGTACATGTCTACACTGTGCTAGAAAATTTTCAATTTTCAGGCAAAAAAAATGTTAAAACACGTTTTTTGGGCCCAAAAAATCTATTTGTGCATGCATCTTCGATACCCTTTTATATCCCAAATTTAGCCTAAAAACACCGAAAAATCGAGTTTTTTTGGTCTCAGAAGCTATTTGTACATGTTTACACTGTGCTAGAAAATTATCAGTTTTCAGGCAATACAAATTTTAAAACACGTTTTTTGGGCCCAAAAAGTCGATTTGTGCATGCATCTTCGATACCCGTTTATATCCCAAATTTAGCCTAAAAACTCCGAAAAATCGAGTTTTTTGGGTCTCAGAAGCGATTTGTACATGTCTATACTGTGCTAGAAAATTTTCAATTTTCAGGCAAAAAAAATGTTAAAACACGTTTTTTGGGCCCAAAAAGTCGATTTGTGCATGCATCTTCGATACCCGTTTATATCCCAAATTTAGCCTAAAAACACCGAAAATCGAGTTTTTTGGGTCTCAGAAGTGATTTGTACATGTTTAAACTGTGCTAAAAAAAATTCAATATACAGGCCAAACAAAATTTTAAAGTACGTTTTTTGGGCCCAAAAAGTCGATTTGTGTATGCATCTTCGGTACCCATTTATATCCAAAATTTAGCCTAAAAACACCGAAAAATCGAGTTTTTTGGGTCTCAGAAGCGATTTGTACATGTCTACACCGTGCTAGAAAATTTTCAATTTTCAGGCAAAAAAAATGCTAAAACACGTTTTTTTGGTCCAAAAAGTCGATTTGTGCATGCATCTTCGATACCCGTTTATATCCCAAATTTAGCCTAAAAACACCGAAAAATCGAGTTTTTTGGGTCTCAGAAGCGATTTGTACATGTCTACACTGTGCTAAAAAAAAATCAATTTTCAGGCAAAAAAAAATTTTATAACACGTTTTTTTGGCCCAAAAAGTTGATTTGTGCATGCATCTTCGATACCCGTTTATATCCCAAATTTAGCCTAAAAACACCGAAAAATCGAGTTTTTTTGGTCTCAGAAGCTATTTGTACATGTTTACACTGTGCTAGAAAATTATCAGTTTTCTGGCAAAAAAAAAAATTATAACACGTTTTTTGGGACTAAAAAGTCGATTTGTGCATGCATCTTCGATACCCGTTTATATCCCAAATTTTGCCTAAAAACACCGAAAAATCGAGTTTTTTGGGTCTCAGATGCGATTTGTACATGTCTACACTGTGCGAGAAAATTTTCAATTTTCAGGCAAAAAAAAATGTTAAAACACGTTTTTTGGGAACAAAAAGTCGATTTGTGCATGCACCTTCGATACCCGTTTATATCCCAAATTTAGCCTAAACTCACCGAAAAATCGAGTTTTTTTGGTCTAAGAAGCAATTTGTACATGTCTACACTGTGCAAGAAAATTTTCAATTTTCAGGCAAAAAAAATGCTAAAACACGTTTTTTGGGCCCAAAAAGTCGATTTGTGCATGCATCTTCGATACCCGTTTATATCCCAAATTTAGCCTAAAAACACCGAAAAATCGAGTTTTTTTTTGGTCTCAGAAGCGATTTGTACATGTCTACAGTGTGCTAGAAAATCTTCAATTTTCAGGCAAAAAAAATGCTAAAACACGTTTTTTGGGCCTAAAAAGTCGATTTGTGCATGCATCTTCGATACCTGTTTATATCCCAAATTTAGCCTAAAAACACCGAAAAATCGAGTTTTTTGGGTCTCAGAAGCGATTTGTACATGTCTACACTGTGCTAGAAAATTTTCAATTTTCAGGCAAAAAAAATGTTAAAACACGTTTTTTGGGCCCAAAAAATCGATTTGTGCATGCATCTTCGATACCCATTTATATCCCAAATTTAGCCTAAAAACACCGAAAAATCGAGTTTTTTGGGTCTCAGACGCGATTTGTACATGTCTACACTGTGCTAAAAAAAAATCAATTTTCAGGCAAAAAAAAAATTAAAACACGTTTTTTGGGCCCAAAAAGTCGATTTGTGCATACATCTTCGATACCCGTTTATATCCCAAATTTAGCCTAAAAACACCGAAACATCGAGTTTTTTGGGTCTCAGAAGCGATTTGTACATGTCTACACTGTGCTTAAAAAAAAATCAATTTTCAGGCAAAAAAAAATTTAAAACACGTTTTTTGGGCCCAAAAAGTCGATTTGTGCATGCATCTTCGATACCCGTTTATATCCCATATTTAGCCTAAAAAAAACGAAAAATCGAGTTTTTTGGGTCTCAGAAGCGATTTGTACATGTCCACACTGTGCTAGAAAAAATTCAATTTTCAGGCAAAAAAATATTTAAAACACGTTTTTTGGGCCCAAAAAGTCGATTTGTGCATGCATCTTCGATACCCGTTTATATCCCAAATTTAGCCTAAAAACACCGAAAAATCGAGTTTTTTGGGTCTCAGAAGCGATTTGTACATGTCTACACCGTGCTAGAAAATTTTCAATTTTCAGGCAAAAAAAATGCTAAAACACGTTTTTTGGGTCCAAAAAGTCGATTTGTGCATGCATCTTCGATACCCGTTTATATCCCAAATTTAGCCTAAAAACACCGAAAAATCGAGTTTTTTGGGTCTCAGAAGCGATTTGTACATGTCTACACTGTGCTAAAAAAAAATCAATTTTCAGGCAAAAAAAAAATTTATAACACGTTTTTTTGGCCCAAAAAGTTGATTTGTGCATGCATCTTCGATACCCGTTTATATCCCAAATTTAGCCTAAAAACACCGAAAAATCGAGTTTTTTTGGTCTCAGAAGCTATTTGTACATGTTTACACTGTGCTAGAAAATTATCAGTTTTCTGGCAAAAAAAAAAATTATAACACGTTTTTTGGGACTAAAAAGTCGATTTGTGCATGCATCTTCGATACCCGTTTATATCCCAAATTTAGCCTAAAAACACCGAAAAATCGAGTTTTTTGGGTCTCAGATGCGATTTGTACATGTCTACACTGTGCGAGAAAATTTTCAATTTTCAGGCAAAAAAAAATGTTAAAACACGTTTTTTGGGAACAAAAAGTCGATTTGTGCATGCACCTTCGATACCCGTTTATATCCCAAATTTAGCCTAAACTCACTGAAAAATCGAGTTTTTTTGGTCTAAGAAGCAATTTGTACATGTCTACACTGTGCAAGAAAATTTTCAATTTTCAGGCAAAAAAAATGCTAAAACACGTTTTTTGGGCCCAAAAAGTCGATTTGTGCATGCATCTTCGATAGCCGTTTATATCCCAAATTTAGCCTAAAAACACCGAAAAATCGAGTTTTTTTTTGGTCTCAGAAGCGATTTGTACATGTCTACAGTGTGCTAGAAAATCTTCAATTTTCAGGCAAAAAAAATGCTAAAACACGTTTTTTGGGCCTAAAAAGTCGATTTGTGCATGCATCTTCGATACCTGTTTATATCCCAAATTTAGCCTAAAAACACCGAAAAATCGAGTTTTTTTGGTCTCAGAAGCGATTTGTACATGTCTACACTGTGCTAGAAAATTTTCAATTTTCAGGCAAAAAAAATGTTAAAACACGTTTTTTGGGCCCAAAAAATCGATTTGTGCATGCATCTTCGATACCCATTTATATCCCAAATTTAGCCTAATAACACCGAAAAATCGAGTTTTTTGGGTCTCAGACGCGATTTGTACATGTCTACACTGTGCTAAAAAAAAATCAATTTTCAGGCAAAAAAAAAATTAAAACACGTTTTTTGGGCCCAAAAAGTCGATTTGTGCATACATCTTCGATACCCGTTTATATCCCAAATTTAGCCTAAAAACACCGAAACATCGAGTTTTTTGGGTCTCAGAAGCGATTTGTACATGTCTACACTGTGCTTAAAAAAAAATCAATTTTCAGGCAAAAAAAAATTTAAAACACGTTTTTTGGGCCCAAAAAGTCGATTTGTGCATGCATCTTCGATACCCGTTTATATCCCATATTTAGCCTAATAACACCGAAAAATCGAGTTTTTTGGGTCTCAGACGCGATTTGTACATGTCTACACTGTGCTAAAAAAAAATCAATTTTCAGGCAAAAAAAAAATTAAAACACGTTTTTTGGGCCCAAAAAGTCGATTTGTGCATGCATCTTCGATACCCGTTTATATCCCAAATTTAGCCTAAAAACACCGAAAAATCGAGTTTTTTTTTGGTCTCAGAAGCGATTTGTACATGTCTACAGTGTGCTAGAAAATCTTCAATTTTCAGGCAAAAAAAATGCTAAAACACGTTTTTTGGGCCTAAAAAGTCGATTTGTGCATGCATCTTCGATACCTGTTTATATCCCAAATTTAGCCTAAAAACACCGAAAAATCGAGTTTTTTGGGTCTCAGAAGCGATTTGTACATGTCTACACTGTGCTAGAAAATTTTCAATTTTCAGGCAAAAAAAATGTTAAAACACGTTTTTTGGGCCCAAAAAATCGATTTGTGCATGCATCTTCGATACCCATTTATATCCCAAATTTAGCCTAATAACACCGAAAAATCGAGTTTTTTGGGTCTCAGACGCGATTTGTACATGTCTACACTGTGCTAAAAAAAAATCAATTTTCAGGCAAAAAAAATATTAAAACACGTTTTTTGGGCCCAAAAAGTCGATTTGTGCATACATCTTCGATACCCGTTTATATCCCAAATTTAGCCTAAAAACACCGAAACATCGAGTTTTTTGGGTCTCAGAAGCGATTTGTACATGTCTACACTGTGCTTAAAAAAAATCAATTTTCAGGCAAAAAAAAATTTAAAACACGTTTTTTGGGCCCAAAAAGTCGATTTGTGCATGCATCTTCGATACCCGTTTATATCCCATTTTTAGCCTAAAAAAAACGAAAAATCGAGTTTTTTGGGTCTCAGAAGCGATTTGTACATGTCCACACTGTGCTAGAAAATTTTCAATTTTCAGGCAAAAAAATATTTAAAACACGTTTTTTGGGCCCAAAAAGTCGATTTGTGCATGCATCTTCGATACCCGTTTATATCCCAAATTTAGCCTAAAAACACCGAAAAATCGAGTTTTTTGGGTCTCAGAAACTATTTGTACATGTTTACACTGTGCTAGAAAATTATCAGTTTTCAGGCAAAAAAAATGCTAAAACACGTTTTTTGGGCCTAAAAAGTCGATTTGTGCATGCATCTTCGATACCCGTTTATATCCCAAATTTACCCTAAAAACACCGAAAAATCGAGTTTTTTGGGTCTCAGAAGCGATTTGTACATGTCTATACTGTGCTAGAAAATTTTCAATTTTCAGGCAAAAAAAATGCTAAAACACGTTTTTTGGGACTAAAAAGTCGATTTGTGCATGCATCTTCGATACCCGTTTATATCCCAAATTTAGCCTAAAAACACCGAAAAATCGAGTTTTTTTGGTCTAAGAAGCAATTTGTACATGTCTACACTGTGCAAGAAAATTTTCAATTTTCAGGCAAAAAAAATGCTAAAACACGTTTTTTGGGCCCAAAAAGTCGATTTGTGCATGCATCTTCGATACCCGTTTATATCCCAAATTTAGCCTAAAAACACCGAAAAATCGAGTTTTTTTTTGGTCTCAGAAGCGATTTGTACATGTCTACAGTGTGCTATAAAATCTTCAATTTTCAGGCAAAAAAAATGCTAAAACACGTTTTTTGGGCCTAAAAAGTCGATTTGTGCATGCATCTTCGATACCTGTTTATATCCCAAATTTAGCCTAAAAACACCGAAAAATCGAGTTTTTTTGGTCTCAGAAGCGATTTGTACATGTCTACACTGTGCTAGAAAATTTTCAATTTTCAGGCAAAAAAAATGTTAAAACACGTTTTTTGGGCCCAAAAAATCGATTTGTGCATGCATCTTCGATACCCATTTATATCCCAAATTTAGCCTAAAAACACCGAAAAATCGAGTTTTTTGGGTCTCAGAAGCGATTTGTACATGTCTACACTGTGCTTAAAAAAAATCAATTTTCAGGCAAAAAAAAATTTAAAACACGTTTTTTGGGCCCAAAAAGTCGATTTGTGCATGCATCTTCGATACCCGTTTATATCCCATATTTAGCCTAAAAAAACGAAAAATCGAGTTTTTTGGGTCTCAGAAGCGATTTGTACATGTCCACACTGTGCTAGAAAATTTTCAATTTTCAGGCAAAAAAATATTTAAAACACGTTTTTTGGGCCCAAAAAGTCGATTTGTGCATGCATCTTCGATACCCGTTTATATCCCAAATTTAGCCTAAAAACACCGAAAAATCGAGTTTTTTTGGTCTCAGAAACTATTTGTACATGTTTACACTGTGCTAGAAAATTATCAGCTTTCAGGCAAAAAAAATGCTAAAACACGTTTTTTGGGCCTAAAAAGTCGATTTGTGCATGCATCTTCGATACCTGTTTATATCCCAAATTTAGCCTAAAAACTCCGAAAAATCGAGTTTTTTGGGTCTCAGAAGCGATTTGTACATGTCTACACTGTGCTAGAAAATTTTCAATTTTCAGGCAAATAAAATGTTAAAACACGTTTTTTGGGCCCAAAAAGTCGATTTGTGCATGCATCTTCGATACCCGTTTATATCCCAAATTTAGCCTAAAAAAACCGGAAAATCGATTTTTTTGGGTCTCAGAAGCGATTTGTACATGTCTACAGTGTGCAAGAAAATTTCAATTTTCAGGCAAAAAAAATGCTAAAACACGTTTTTTGGGCCTAAAAAGTCGATTTGTGCATGCATCTTCGATACCTGTTTATATCCCAAATTTAGCCTAAAAACTCCGAAAAATCGAGTTTTTTGGGTCTCAGAAGCGATTTGTACATGTCTACACTGTGCTAGAAAACTTTCAATTTTCAGGCAAAAAAAAATTTAAAACACGTTTTTTGGGCCCAAAAAGTCGATTTGTGCATGCATCTTCGATACCCGTTTATATCCCAAATTTAGCCTAAAAACACAGAAAAATCGAGTTTTTTTGGTCTAAGAAGCAATTTGTACATGTCTACACTGTGCAAGAAAATTTTCAATTTTCAGGCAAAAAAATATTTAAAACACGTTTTTTGGGCCCAAAAAGTCGATTTGTGCATGCATCTTCGATACCCGTTTATATCCCAAATTTAGCCTAAAAACACCGAAAAATCGAGTTTTTTGGGTCTCAGAAACTATTTGTACATGTTTACACTGTGCTAGAAAATTATCAGTTTTCAGGCAAAAAAAATGCTAAAACACGTTTTTTGGGCCTAAAAAGTCGATTTGTGCATGCATCTTCGATACCCGTTTATATCCCAAATTTACCCTAAAAACACCGAAAAATCGAGTTTTTTGGGTCTCAGAAGCGATTTGTACATGTCTATACTGTGCTAGAAAATTTTCAATTTTCAGGCAAAAAAAATGCTAAAACACGTTTTTTGGGACTAAAAAGTCGATTTGTGCATGCATCTTCGATACCCGTTTATATCCCAAATTTAGCCTAAAAACACCGAAAAATCGAGTTTTTTTGGTCTAAGAAGCAATTTGTACATGTCTACACTGTGCAAGAAAATTTTCAATTTTCAGGCAAAAAAAATGCTAAAACACGTTTTTTGGGCCCAAAAAGTCGATTTGTGCATGCATCTTCGATACCCGTTTATATCCCAAATTTAGCCTAAAAACACCGAAAAATCGAGTTTTTTTTTGGTCTCAGAAGCGATTTGTACATGTCTACAGTGTGCTATAAAATCTTCAATTTTCAGGCAAAAAAAATGCTAAAACACGTTTTTTGGGCCTAAAAAGTCGATTTGTGCATGCATCTTCGATACCTGTTTATATCCCAAATTTAGCCTAAAAACACCGAAAAATCGAGTTTTTTTGGTCTCAGAAGCGATTTGTACATGTCTACACTGTGCTAGAAAATTTTCAATTTTCAGGCAAAAAAAATGTTAAAACACGTTTTTTGGGCCCAAAAAATCGATTTGTGCATGCATCTTCGATACCCGTTTATATCCCAAATTTAGCCTAAAAACACCGAAAAATCGAGTTTTTTGGGTCTCAGAAGCGATTTGTACATGTCTACACTGTGCTTAAAAAAAAATCAATTTTCAGGCAAAAAAAAATTTAAAACACGTTTTTTGGGCCCAAAAAGTCGATTTGTGCATGCATCTTCGATACCCGTTTATATCCCATATTTAGCCTAAAAAAACGAAAAATCGAGTTTTTTGGGTCTCAGAAGCGATTTGTACATGTCCACACTGTGCTAGAAAATTTTCAATTTTCAGGCAAAAAAATATTTAAAACACGTTTTTTGGGCCCAAAAAGTCGATTTGTGCATGCATCTTCGATACCCGTTTATATCCCAAATTTAGCCTAAAAACACCGAAAAATCGAGTTTTTTTGGTCTCAGAAACTATTTGTACATGTTTACACTGTGCTAGAAAATTATCAGTTTTCAGGCAAAAAAAATGCTAAAACACGTTTTTTGGGCCTAAAAAGTCGATTTGTGCATGCATCTTCGATACCTGTTTATATCCCAAATTTAGCCTAAAAACTCCGAAAAATCGAGTTTTTTGGGTCTCAGAAGCGATTTGTACATGTCTACACTGTGCTAGAAAATTTTCAATTTTCAGGCAAATAAAATGTTAAAACACGTTTTTTGGGCCCAAAAAGTCGATTTGTGCATGCATCTTCGATACCCGTTTATATCCCAAATTTAGCCTAAAAAAAACGGAAAATCGATTTTTTTGGGTCTCAGAAGCGATTTGTACATGTCTACAGTGTGCAAGAAAATTTCAATTTTCAGGCAAAAAAAATGCTAAAACACGTTTTTTGGGCCTAAAAAGTCGATTTGTGCATGCATCTTCGATACCTGTTTATATCCCAAATTTAGCCTAAAAACTCCGAAAAATCGAGTTTTTTGGGTCTCAGAAGCGATTTGTACATGTCTACACTGTGCTAGAAAACTTTCAATTTTCAGGCAAAAAAAAATTTAAAACACGTTTTTTGGGCCCAAAAAGTCGATTTGTGCATGCATCTTCGATACCCGTTTATATCCCAAATTTAGCCTAAAAACACCGAAAAATCGAGTTTTTTTGGTCTCAGAAGCGATTTGTACATGTCTACAGTGTGCAAGAAAATTTCAATTTTCAGGCAAAAAAAATGCTAAAACACGTTTTTTGGGCCTAAAAAGTCGATTTGTGCATGCATCTTCGATACCTGTTTATATCCCAAATTTAGCCTAAAAACACCGAAAAATCGAGTTTTTTGGGTCTCAGAAGCGATTTGTACATGTCTACACTGTGCTAGAAAACTTTCAATTTTCAGCCAAAAAAAAATTTAAAACACGTTTTTTGGGCCCCAAAAGTCGTTTTGTGCATGCATCATCGATACCCGTTTATATCCCAAATTTAGCCTAAAAACACCGAAAAATCGAGTTTTTTGGGTCTCAGAAGCGATTTGTACATGTCTACACTGTGCTAGAAAATTTTCAATTTTCAGGCAAAAAAAATGTTAAAACACGTTTTTTGGGCCCAAAAAGTCGATTTGTGCATGCATCTTCGATACCCGTTTATATCCCAAATTTAGCCTAAAAACACCGAAAAATCGAATTTTTTTGGTCTCAGAAGCGATTTGTATATGTTAACACTGTGCAAGAAAATTTCAATTTTCAGGCAAAAAAAAATGCTAAAACACGTATTTTGGGCCTAAAAAGTCGATTTATGCATGCATCTTCGATACCTGTTTATATCCCAAATTTAGCCTAAAAACTCCGAAAAATCGAGTTTTTTGGGTCTCAGAAGCGATTTGTACATGTCTACACTGTGCTAGAAAATTTTCAATTTTCAGGCAAAAAAAAAAATAAAACACGTTTTTGGGGCCCAAAAAGTCGATTTGTGCATGCATCTTCGATACCCGTTTATATCCCAAATTTAGCCTAAAAACACCGAAAAATCGAGTTTTTTGGGTCTCAGAAGCGATTTGTACATGTCTACACTGTGCTAGAAAATTTTCAATTTTCAGGCAAAAAAAATGTTAAAACACGTTTTTTGGGCCCAAAAAGTCGATTTGTGCATGCATCTTCGATACCCGTTTATATCCCAAATTTAGCCTAAGAACACCGAAAAATCGAGTTTTTTTGGGTCTCAGAAGCGATTTGTACATGTCTACACTGTGCTAAAAATTTTTCAATTTTCAGGCAAAAAAAATGCTGAAACACGTTTTTTTGGCCTAAAAAGTCGATTTGTGCATGCATCTTCCATACCCGTTTGTATCCCAAATTTAGCCTAAAAACACCCAAAAATCGAGTTTTTCGGGTCTCAGAAGCGATTTGTACATGTCTACACTGTGCTAAGAAAATTTCAATTTTCAGGCAAAAATAATGCTAAAACACGTTTTTTTGGCCCAAAAAGTCGATTTGTGCATGCATTTTCGATACCCGTTTATATCCCAAATTTAGCCTAAAAACACCGAAAAATCGAGTTTTTTGGGTCTCAAAAGCGATTTGTACATGTCTACACTGTGTTAAAAAAAATTCAATTTTCCGGCAAAAAAAATTTAAAACACGTTTTTTGGGCCCAAAAAGTCGATTTGTGCATGCATCTTCGATACCCGTTTATATCCCATATTTAGCCTAATAACACTGAAAAATCGAGTTTTTTGGGTCTCAGAAGCGATTTGTACATGTCTACACTGTGCTAGAATATTTTCAATTTTCAGGCAAAAAAAAAAATTAAACACGTTTTTTGGGCCCAAAAAGTCGATTTATGCATGCATCTTCGATACCCGTTTATATCCCAAATTTAGCCTAAAAACACCGAAAAATCGAGTTTTTTTGGTCTCAGAAGCGATTTGTACATGTCTACACTGTGCTAGAAAATTTTAAATTTTCAGGCAAAAAAAATGTTAAAACACGTTTTCTGGGCCCAAAAAATCGATTTGTGCATGCATCTTCGATACCCGTTTCTATCCCAAATTTAGCCTAAAAACACCGAAATATCGAGTTTTTCGGGTCTCAGAAGCGATTTGTACATGTCTACACTGTGCTAGAAAATTTTCAATTTTCAGGCAAAAAAAAATTTAAAACACGTTTTTTGTGCCCAAAAAGTCGATTTGTGCATGCATCTTCGATACCCGTTTATATCCCAAATTTAGCCTAAAAACACCGAAAAATCGAGTTTTTTGGGTCTCAAAAGCGATTTGTACATGTCTACACTGTGCTAGAAAATTTTCAATTTTCAGTCAAAAAAAATGCTAAAACACGTTTTTTGGGCCTAAAAAGTCGATTTGTGCATGCATCTTCGATACCCGTTTATATCCCAAAGTTAGCCTAAAAAAAACGAAAAATCGAGTTTTTTGGGTCTCAGAAGCGATTTGTACATGTCTACACTGTGCTAGAAAACTTTCAATTTTCAGGCAAAAAAAAATTTAAAACACGTTTTTTGGGCCCAAAAAGTCGATTTGTGCATGCATCTTCGATACCCGTTTATATCCCAAATTTAGCCTAAAAACACCGAAAAATCGAGTTTTTTGGGTCTCAGAAGCGATTTGTACATGTCTACAGTGTGCAAGAAAATTTCAATTTTCAGGCAAAAAAAATGCTAAAACACGTTTTTTGGGCCTAAAAAGTCGATTTGTGCATGCATCTTCGATACCTGTTTATATCCCAAATTTAGCCTAAAAACACCGAAAAATCGAGTTTTTTGGGTCTCAGAAGCGATTTGTACATGTCTACACTGTGCTAGAAAACTTTCAATTTTCAGCCAAAAAAAAATTTAAAACACGTTTTTTGGGCCCCAAAAGTCGTTTTGTGCATGCATCATCGATACCCGTTTATATCCCAAATTTAGCCTAAAAACACCGAAAAATCGAGTTTTTTGGGTCTCAGAAGCGATTTGTACATGTCTACACTGTGCTAGAAAATTTTCAATTTTCAGGCAAAAAAATTGTTAAAACACGTTTTTTGGGCCCAAAAAGTCGATTTGTGCATGCATCTTCGATACCCGTTTATATCCCAAATTTAGCCTAAAAACACCGAAAAATCGAATTTTTTTGGTCTCAGAAGTGATTTGTATATGTTAACACTGTGCAAGAAAATTTCAATTTTCAGGCAAAAAAAATGCTAAAACACGTTTTTTGGGCCTAAAAAGTCGATTTATGCATGCATCTTCGATACCTGTTTATATCCCAAATTTAGCCTAAAAACTCCGAAAAATCGAGTTTTTTGGGTCTCAGAAGCGATTTGTACATGTCTACACTGTGCTAGAAAATTTTCAATATTCAGGCAAAAAAAAAATTAAAACACGTTTTTTGGGCCCAAAAAGTCGATTTGTGCATGCATCTTCGATACCCGTTTATATCCCAAATTTAGACTAAAAACCCCGAAAAATCGAGTTTTTTGGGTCTCAGAAGCGATTTGTACATGTTTACACTGTGCTAGAAAATTTTCAATTTTCAGGCAAAACAAATGTTAAAACACGTTTTTTGGGCCCAAAAAGTCGATTTGTGCATGCATCTTCGATACCCGTTTATATCCCAAATTTAGCCTAAGAACACCGAAAAATCGAGTTTTTTTGGGTCTCAGAAGCGATTTGTACATGTCTACACTGTGCTAGAAAATTTTCAATTTTCTGGCAAAAAAAATGCTGAAACACGTTTTTTTGGCCCAAAAAGTCGATTTGTGCATGCATCTTCCATACCCGTTTGTATCCCAAATTTAGCCTAAAAACACCCAAAAATCGAGTTTTTCGGGTCTCAGAAGCGATTTGTACATGTCTACACTGTGCTAAGAAAATTTCAATTTTCAGGCAAAAATAATGCTAAAACACGTTTTTTTGGCCCAAAAAGTCGATTTGTGCATGCATTTTCGATACCCGTTTATATCCCAAATTTAGCCTAAAAACACCGAAAAATCGAGTTTTTTGGGTCTCAAAAGCGATTTGTACATGTCTACACTGTGTTAAAAAAAATTCAATTTTCAGTCAAAAAAAAATTAAAACACGTTTTTTGGGCCCAAAAAGTCGATTTGTGCATGCATCTTCGATACCCGTTTATATCCCATATTTAGCCTAAAAACACTGAAAAATCGAGTTTTTTGGGTCTCAGAAGCGATTTGTACATGTCTACACTGTGCTAGAAAATTTTCAATTTTCAGGCAAAAAAAAAATTTAAACACGTTTTTTGGGCCCAAAAAGTCGATTTATGCATGCATCTTCGATACCCGTTTATATCCCAAATTTAGCCTAAAAACACCGAAAAATCGAGTTTTTTTGGTCTCAGAAGCGATTTGTACATGTCTACACTGTGCTAGAAAATTTTAAATTTTCAGGCAAAAAAAATGTTAAAACACGTTTTCTGGGCCCAAAAAATCGATTTGTGCATGCATCTTCGATACCCGTTTCTATCCCAAATTTAGCCTAAAAACACCGAAATATCGAGTTTTTCGGGTCTCAGAAGCGATTTGTACATGTCTACACTGTGCTAGAAAATTTTCAATTTTCAGGCAAAAAAAATGCTAAAACACGTTTTTTGGGCCTAAAAAGTCGATTTGTGCATGCATCTTCGATACCCGTTTATATCCCAAAGTTAGCCTAAAAAAAACGAAAAATCGAGTTTTTTGGGTCTCAGAAGCGATTTGTACATGTCTACACTGTGCTAGAAAACTTTCAATTTTCAGGCAAAAAAAAATTTAAAACACGTTTTTTGGGCCCAAAAAGTCGATTTGTGCATGCATCTTCGATACCCGTTTATATCCCAAATTTAGCCTAAAAACACCGAAAAATCGAGTTTTTTGGGTCTCAGAAGCGATTTGTACATGTCTACAGTGTGCAAGAAAATTTCAATTTTCAGGCAAAAAAAATGCTAAAACACGTTTTTTGGGCCTAAAAAGTCGATTTGTGCATGCATCTTCGATACCTGTTTATATCCCAAATTTAGCCTAAAAACACCGAAAAATCGAGTTTTTTGGGTCTCAGAAGCGATTTGTACATGTCTACACTGTGCTAGAAAACTTTCAATTTTCAGCCAAAAAAAAATTTAAAACACGTTTTTTGGGCCCCAAAAGTCGTTTTGTGCATGCATCATCGATACCCGTTTATATCCCAAATTTAGCCTAAAAACACCGAAAAATCGAGTTTTTTGGGTCTCAGAAGCGATTTGTACATGTCTACACTGTGCTAGAAAATTTTCCATTTTCAGGCAAAAAAAATGTTAAAACACGTTTTTTGGGCCCAAAAAGTCGATTTGTGCATGCATCTTCGATACCCGTTTATATCCCAAATTTAGCCTAAAAACACCGAAAAATCGAATTTTTTTGGTCTCAGAAGCGATTTGTATATGTTAACACTGTGCAAGAAAATTTCAATTTTCAGGAAAAAAAATGCTAAAACACGTTTTTTGGGCCTAAAAAGTCGATTTATGCATGCATCTTCGATACCTGTTTATATCCCAAATTTAGCCTAAAAACTCCGAAAAATCGAGTTTTTTGGGTCTCAGAAGCGATTTGTACATGTCTACACTGTGCTAGAAAATTTTCAATTTTCAGGCAAAAAAAATGTTAAAACACGTTTTTTGGGCCCAAAAAGTCGATTTGTGCATGCATCTTCGATACCCGTTTATATCCCAAATTTAGCCTAAAAACACCGAAAAATCGAGTTTTTTTGGGTCTCAGAAGCGATTTGTACATGTCTACACTGTGCTAGAATTTTTTTAATTTTCAGGCAAAAAAAATGCTGAAACACGTTTTTTTGGCCCAAAAAGTCGATTTGTGCATGCATCTTCCATACCCGTTTGTATCCCAAATTTAGCCTAAAAACACCCAAAAATCGAGTTTTTCGGGTCTCAGAAGCGATTTGTACATGTCTACACTGTGCTAAGAAAATTTCAATTTTCAGGCAAAAATAATGCTAAAACACGTTTTTTTGGCCCAAAAAGTCGATTTGTGCATGCATTTTCGATACCCGTTTATATCCCAAATTTAGCCTAAAAACACCGAAAAATCGAGTTTTTTGGGTCTCAAAAGCGATTTGTACATGTCTACACTGTGTTAAAAAAAAATCAATTTCAGGCAAAAAAAATTTAAAACACGTTTTTTGGGCCCAAAACGTCGATTTGTGCATGCATCTTCGATACCCGTTTATATCCCATATTTAGCCTAAAAACACTGAAAAATCGAGTTTTTTGGGTCTCAGAAGCGATTTGTACATGTCTACACTGTGCTAGAAGATTTTCAATTTTCAGGCAAAAAAAAAATTTAAACACGTTTTTTGGGCCCAAAAAGTCGATTTATGCATGCATCTTCGATACCCGTTTATATCCCAAATTTAGCCTAAAAACACCGAAAAATCGAGTTTTTTTGGTCTCAGAAGCGATTTGTACATGCCTACACTGTGCTAGAAAATTTTAAATTTTCAGGCAAAAAAAATGTTAAAACACGTTTTCTGGGCCCAAAAAATCGATTTGTGCATGCATCTTCGATACCCGTTTCTATCCCAAATTTAGCCTAAAAACACCGAAATATCGAGTTTTTCGGGTCTCAGAAGCGATTTGTACATGTCTACACTGTGCTAAAAAAAAATCAATTTTCAGGCAAAAAAAAATTTAAAACACGTTTTTTGGGCCCAAAAAGTCGATTTGTGCATGCATCTTCGATACCCGTTTATATCCCAAATTTAGCCTAAAAACACCGAAAAATCGAGTTTTTTTGGTCTCAGAAGCGATTTGTACATGTCTACACTGTGCTAGAAAATTTTAAATTTTCAGGCAAAAAAAATGCTGAAACACGTTTTTTTGGCCAAAAAAGTCGATTTGTGCATGCATCTTCCATACCCGTTTGTATCCCAAATTTAGCCTAAAAACACCGAAAAATCGAGTTTTTCAGGTCTCAGAAGCGATTTGTACATGTCTACACTGTGCTACGAAAATTTCAATTTTCAGGCAAAAAAAATGCTAAAACACGTTTTTTTGGCCCAAAAAGTCGATTTGTGCATGCATCTTCGATACCCGTTTATATCCCAAATTTAGCCTAAAAACACCGAAAAATCGAGTTTTTTGGGTCTCAAAAGCGATTTGTACATGTCTACACTGTGTTAAAAAAAAATCAACTTTCCGGCAAAAAAAAATTAAAACACGTTTTTTTAGGCCCAAAAAGTCGATTTGTGCATGCATCTTCGATACCCGTTTATATCCCATATTTAGCCTAAAAACACTGAAAAATCGAGTTTTTTGGGTCTCAGAAGCGATTTGTACATATCTACACTGTGCTAGAAAATTTTCAATTTTCAGGCAAAAGAAAAATTTAAACACGTTTTTTGGGCCCAAAAAGTCGATTTATGCATGCATCTTCGATACCCGTTTATATCCCAAATTTAGCCTAAAAACACCGAAAAATCGAGTTTTTCGGGTCTCAAAAGCGATTTGTACTTGTCTACACTGTGCTAGAAAATTTTCAATTTTCTGTTAAAAAAAAATGCTAAAACACGTTTTTTGGGCCAAAAAGTCGATTTGTGCATGCATCTTCGATACCCGTTTATATCCCAAATTTAGCCTAAAAACACCGAAAAATCGAGTTTTTTGGGTCTCAGAAGCGATTTGTACATGTCTACACTGTGCTAGAAAATTTTCAATTTTCAGGCAAAAAAAATGCTGAAACATGTTTTTTTGGCCCAAAAAGTCGATTTGTGCATGCATCTTCCATACCCGTTTGTATCCCAAATTTAGCCTAAAAACACCGAAAAATCGAGTTTTTCGGATCTCAGAAGCGATTTGTACATGTCTACACTGTGCTAAGAAAATTTCAATTTTCAGGCAAAAAAAATGCTAAAACACGTTTTTTGGGCCCAAAAAGTCGATTTGTGCATGCATCTTCGATACCCGTTTATATCCCAAATTTAGCCTAAAAACACCGAAAAATCGAGTTTTTTGGGTCTCAGAAGCGATTTGTACATGTCTACAGTGTGCAAGAAAATTTTCAATTTTCAGGCAAAAAAAATGCTAAAACACGTTTTTTGGGCCTAAAAAGTCGATTTGTGCATGCATCTTCGATACCCGTTTATATCCCAAATTTAGCCTAAAAACACCGAAAAATCGAGTTTTTTGGGTCTCAGAAGCGATTTGTACATGTCTACACTGTTCTAAAAAAAATTCAATTTTCAGGCAAAAAAAATGCTAAAACACGTTTTTTGGGCCCAAAAAGTCGATTTGTGCATGCATCCTCGATACCCGTTTATATCCCAAATTTAGCCTAAAAACACCGAAAAATCGAGTGATTTGGGTCTCAGAAGTGATTTGTACATGTTTACTCTGTGCTAGAAAATTTTCAATTTTCAGCCAAAAAAAAAAATTAAACACGTTTTTTAGGCCCAAAAAGTCGATTTGTGCATGCATCTTCGATACCCGTTTGTATCCTAAATTTAGCCTAAAAACACCGAAAAATCGAGTTTTTTGGGTCTCAGAAGCGATTTGCACATGTTTACACTGTGCTAGAGAAATTTCAATTTTCAGGCAAAAAAAATGCTAAAACACGTTTTCTAGGCCCAAAAATTCGATTTGTGCATGCATCTTCGATACCCGTTTATATCCCAAATTTAGCCTAAAAACACCGAAAAATCGAGTTTTTTGGGTCTCAGAAGCGATTTGTACATATCTACACTGTTCTAGAAAATATTTAATTTTCAGGCAAAAAAAATGCTAAAACACGTTTTTGGGGCCCAAAAAGTCGATTTGTGCATGCATCTTCGATACCCGTTTATATCCCAAATTTAGCCTAAAAACACCGAAAAATCGAGTTTTTTTGGTCTCAGAAGTGATTTGTACATGTCTACACTGTGCTAGAAAATTTTCAATTTTCAGGCAAAAAAAATGCTGAAACACGTTTTTTTGGCCCAAAAAGTCGATTTGTGCATGCATCTTCCATACCCGTTTGTATCCCAAATTTAGCCTAAAAACACCGAAAAATCGAGTTTTTCGGGTCTCAGGAGCGATTTGTACATGTCTACACTGTGCTAGAAAATTTTCAATTTTCAGGCAAAAAAAAAATTTAAACACGTTTTTTGGGCCCAAAAAGTCGATTTGAGCATGCATCTTCGATACCCGTTTATATCCCAAATTTAGCCTAAAAACACCGAAAAATCGAGTTCTTTGGGTCTCAGAAGCGATTTGTACATGTCTACACTGTGCTAAAAACAATTCAATTTTCAGGAAAAAAAAAATTTAAACACGTTTTTTGGGCCCAAAAAGTCGATTTGTGCATGCATCTTCGATACCCGTTTATATCCCATATTTAGCCTAAGAACACCGAAAAATCGAGTTTTTTGGGTCTCAGAAGCGATTTGTACATGTTTACACTGTGCTAGAAAATTATCAGTTTTCAGGCAAAAAAAATGCTAAAACACGTTTTTTGGGCCCAAAAAGTCGATTTGTGCATGCATCTTCGATACCCGTTTATATCCCAAATTTAGCCTAAAAACACCGAAAAATCGAGTTTTTTGGGTCTCAGAAGCGATTTGCACATGTCTAAACTGTGCTAGAAAATTTTTAATTTCATGCAAAAAAAAATTTAGAACACCTTTTTTGGGCCCAAAAAGTAGATTTGAGCATGCATCTTCGATTCCCGTTTATATCCCAAATTTAGCCTAAGAACACCGAAAAATCGAGTTTTTTTGGATCTCTGTGCTAGAAAAATTTCAATTTTCAGGCAAAAAAAATGCTAAAACACGTTTTTTGGGCCCAAAAAGTCGATTTGAGCATGCATCTTCGATACCCGTTTATATCCCAAATTTTGCCTAAAAACACCGAAATATCGAGTTTTTTTGATCTCAGAAGCGAATTGTACATGTTTACACTGTGCTAGAATTTTTTTAATTTTCAGGCAAAAAAATTTTTAAAAGACGTTTTTTGGGCCAAAAAGTCGATTTGTGCATGCATCTTCGATACCCGTTTATATCCCAAATTTAGCCTAAGAACACCGAAGAAATCGAGTTTTTCGGGTCTCAGAAGCGATTTTTACATGTCTACACTGTGCTAGAAAATTTCTATTTTCAGGCAAAAAAAATGCTAAAACACGTTTTTTGGGCCCAAAAAGTTGATTTGTGCATGCATCTTCGATACCCGTTTATATCCCAAATTTAGCCTAAAAACACAGAAAAATCAAGTTTTTTGGGTCTCAGAAGCGATTTGCACATGTCTAAACTATGTTAGAAAATTTTACAATTTACAGGCAAAAACAATTTTAAAACACGTTTTTTGGGCCCAAAAAGTCTGTTTGAGCATGCATCTTCGATACCCGTTTATATCCCAAATTTAGCCTAAAAACACCGAAATATCGTGGTTTTTTTTATCTCAGAAGCGATTTGTACATGTTTACACTGTGCTAGAAAAATTTCAATTTTCAGGCAAAAAAAATGCTAAAACACGTTTTTTGGGCCCAAAAAGTCGATTTGTGCATGCATCTTCGATACCCGTTTATATCCCAAATTTAGCCTAAAAACACCGAAAAATCGAGTTTTTTTGGTCTTAAAAGTGATTTGTACATGTTTACACTGTGCTAGAAAATTTTCAATTTTCAGGCGAAAAAAAAATTAAAACATGTTTTTTGGGCCCAAAAAGTCGATTTGTGCATGCATCTTCGATACCCGTTTATATCCCAAATTTAGCCTAAAAACACCGAAAAATCGAGTTTTTTGGGTCTCAGAAGCGATTTGTACATGTTTACACTGTGCTAGAAAAAATTTCAATTTTCAGGCAAAAAAAATGCTAAAACACGTTTTTTGGGCCCAAAAAGTCGATTTGTGCATGCATCTTCGATACCCGTTTATATCCCAAATTTAGCCTAAAAACACCGAAAAATCGAGTTATTTGGGTCTCAGAAGTGATTTGTACATGTTTACTCTGTGCTAGAAAATTTTCAATTTTCAGAAAAAAAAAAAAATTAAACACGTTTTTTAGGCCCAAAAAGTCGATTTGTGCATGCATCTTCGATACACGTTTATATCCTAAATTTAGCCTAAAAACACCGAAAAATCGAGTTTTTTGGGTCTCAGAAGCGATTTGCACATGTTTACACTGTGCTAGAGAAATTTCAATTTTCAGGCAAAAAAAATGCTAAAACACGTTTTCTAGGCCCAAAAATTCGATTTGTGCATGCATCTTCGATACCCGTTTATATCCCAAATTTAGCCTAAAAACACCGAAAAATCGAGTTATTTGGGTCTCAGAAGTGATTTGTACATGTTTACTCTGTGCTAGAAAATTTTCAATTTTCAGCCAAAAAAAAAATTTAAACACGTTTTTTAGGCCAAAAAAGTCGATTTGTGCATGAATCTTCGATACCCGTTTATATCCTAAATTTAGCCTAAAAGCACCGAAAAATCGAGTTTTTTGGGTCTCAGAAGCGATTTGCACATGTTTACACTGTGCTAGAGAAATTTCAATTTTCAGGCAAAAAAAAATGCTAAAACACGTTTTCTATGCCCAAAAATTCGATTTGTGCATGCATCTTCGATACCCGTTTATATCCCAAATTTAGCCTAAAAACACCGAAAAATCGAGTTTTTTGGGTCTCAGAAGCGATTTGTACATATCTACACTGTTCTAGAATTTTTTTAATTTTCAGGCAAAAAAAATGCTAAAACACGTTTTTGGGGCCCAGAAAGTCGATTTGTGCATGCATCTTCGATACACGTTTATATCCCAAATTTAGCCTAAAAACACCGAAAAATCGAGTTTTTTTGGTCTCAGAAGCGATTTGTACATGTCTACACTGTTCTAGAAAAAAATCAATTTTCAGGCAAAAAAAATGGTAAAACAAGTTTTGGGGGCCCAAAAAGTCGATTTGTGCATTCATCTTCGATACACGTTTATATCCCAAATTTAGCCTAAGAACACCGAAAAATCGAGTTTTTTGAGTCTCAGAAGCGATTTGCACATGTCTAAACTATGTTAGAAAATTTTCAATTTTCAGGCAAAAAAAAAATTAAAACACGTTTTTTGGGCCCAAAAAGTCGATTTGAGCATGCATCTTCGATACCCGTTTATATCCCAAATTTTGCCTAAAAACACCGAAATATCGAGTTTTTTTGATATCAGAAGCGATTTGTACATGTCTACACTGTGCTAGAAAATTTTCAATTTTCAGGCAAAAAAAAAATTTAAACACGTTTTTTGGGCCCAAAAAGTCGATTTGAGCATGCATCTTCGATACCCGTTTATATCCCAAATTTAGCCTAAAAACACCGAAAAATCGAGTTTTTTTTGGTCTCAGAAGCGATTTGTACATGTCTACACTGTGCTAGAAAATTTTCAATTTTCAGTTAAAAAAATGCTAAAAAACGCTTTTTGGGCCAAAAAGTCGATTTGTGCATGCATCTTCGATACCCGTTTATATCCCAAATTTAGCATAAAAACACCGAAAAATCGAGTTTTTTGGGTCTCAGGAGCGATTTGTACATGTCTACACTGTGCTAGAAAATTTTCAATTTTCAGGCAAAAAAAATGCTGAAACATGTTTTTTTGGCCCAAAAAGTCGATTTGTGCATGCATCTTCCATACCCGTTTGTATCCCAAATTTAGCCTAAAAACACCGAAAAATCGAGTTTTTCGGGTCTCAGAAGCGATTTGTACATGTCTACACTGTGCTAAGAAAATTTCACTTTTCAGGTAAAAAAAAAATGCTAAAACACGTTTTTTGGGCCCAAAAAGTCGATTTGTGCATGCATCTTCGATACCCGCTTATATCCCAAATTTAGCCTAAAAACACCGAAAAATCGAGTTTTTTGGGTCTCAGAAGCGATTTGTACATGTCTACACTGTGCTAAAAACAATTCAATTTTCAGGAAAAAAAAAATTAAAACACGTTTTTTGGGCCCAAAAAGTCGATTTGTGCATGCATCTTCGATACCCGTTTATATCCCAAATTTAGCCTAAAAACACCCAAAAATCGAGTTTTTTTGATCTCAGAAGCGATTTGTACATGTCTACACTGTGCTAGAAAAATTTCAATTTTCAGGCAAAAAAAAAAATTAAACACGTTTTTTGGGCCCAAAAAGTCGATTTGAGCATGCATCTTCGATACCCGTTTATATCCCAAATTTAGCCTAAAAACACCGAAAAATCGAGTTTTTTTTGGTCTCAGAAGCGATTTGTACATGTCTACACTGTGCTAGAAAATTTTCAATTTTCAGTTAAAAAAAATGCTAAAACACGTTTTTTGGGCCAAAAAGTCGATTTGTGCATGCATCTTCGATACCCGTTTATATCCCAAATTTAGCATAAAAACACCGAAAAATCGAGTTTTTTGGGTCTCAGGAGCGATTTGTACATGTCTACACTGTGCTAGAAAATTATCAGTTTTCAGGCAAAAAAAATGCTAAAACACGTTTTTTGGGCCCAAAAAGTCGATTTGTGCATGCATCTTCGATACCCGTTTATATCCCAAATTTAGCCTAAAAACACCGAAAAATCGAGTTTTTTGGGTCTCAGAAGCGATTTGCACATGACTAAACTGTGCTAAAAAAAATTTAATTTCATGCAAAAAAAAATTTAGAACACCTTTTTTGGGCCCAAAAAGTAGATTTGAGCATGCATCTTCGATTCCCGTTTATATCCCAAATTTAGCCTAAGAACACCGAAAAATCGAGTTTTTTTGGATCTCTGTGCTAGAAAAATTTCAATTTTCAGGCAAAAAAAATGCTAAAACACGTTTTTTGGGCCCAAAAAGTCGATTTGTGCATGCATCTTCGATACCCGTTTATATCCCAAATTTAGCCTAGAAACACCGAAAAATCGAGTTTTTTGGGTCTCAGAAGCGATTTGTACATGTCTACACTGTTCTAGAAAAAAATCAATTTTCAGGCAAAAAAAATGCTAAAACACGTTTTTTGGGCCCAAAAAGTCGATTTGTGCATGCATCCTCGATACCCGTTTATATCCCAAATTTAGCCTAAAAACACCGAAAAATCGAGTTATTTGGGTCTCAGAAGTGATTTGTACATGTTTACTCTGTGCTAGAAAATTTTCAATTTTCAGCCAAAAAAAAAAATTAAACACGTTTTTTAGGCCCAAAAAGTCGATTTGTGCATGCATCTTCGATACCCGTTTATATCCTAAATTTAGCCTAAAAACACCGAAAAATCGAGTTTTTTGGGTCTCAGAAGCGATTTGCACATGTTTACACTGTGCTAGAGAAATTTCAATTTTCAGGCAAAAAAAATGCTAAAACACGTTTTCTAGGCCCAAAAATTCGATTTGTGCATGCATCTTCGATACCCGTTTATATCCCAAATTTAGCCTAAAAACACCGAAAAATCGAGTTATTTGGGTCTCAGAAGTGATTTGTACATGTTTACTCTGTGCTAGAAAATTTTCAATTTTCAGCCAAAAAAAAAATTTAAACACGTTTTTTAGGCCAAAAAAGTCGATTTGTGCATGAATCTTCGATACCCGTTTATATCCTAAATTTAGCCTAAAAGCACCGAAAAATCGAGTTTTTTGGGTCTCAGAAGCGATTTGCACATGTTTACACTGTGCTAGAGAAATTTCAATTTTCAGGCAAAAAAAAATGCTAAAACACGTTTTCTATGCCCAAAAATTCGATTTGTGCATGGATCTTCGATACCCGTTTATATCCCAAATTTAGCCTAAAAACACCGAAAAATCGAGTTTTTTGGGTCTCAGAAGCGATTTGTACATATCTACACTGTTCTAGAAATTTTTTAATTTTCAGGCAAAAAAAATGCTAAAACACGTTTTTGGGGCCCAGAAAGTCGATTTGTGCATGCATCTTCGATACACGTTTATATCCCAAATTTAGCCTAAAAACACCGAAAAATCGAGTTTTTTTGGTCTCAGAAGCGATTTGTACATGTCTACACTGTTCTAGAAAAAAATCAATTTTCAGGCAAAAAAAATGGTAAAACATGTTTTTGGGGCCCAAAAAGTCGATTTGTGCATTCATCTTCCATACACGTTTATATCCCAAATTTAGCCTAAAAACACCGAAAAATCGAGTTTTTTGAGTCTCAGAAGCGATTTGCACATGTCTAAACTATGTTAGAAAATTTTCAATTTTCAGGCAAAAAAAAAATTAAAACACGTTTTTTGGGCCCAAAAAGTCGATTTGAGCATGCATCTTCGATACCCGTTTATATCCCAAATTTTGCCTAAAAACACCGAAATATCGAGTTTTTTTGATCTCAGAAGCGATTTGTACATGTCTACACTGTGCTAGAAAATTTTCAATTTTCAGGCAAAAAAAAATTTAAACACGTTTTTTGGGCCCAAAAAGTCGATTTGAGCATGCATCTTCGATACCCGTTTATATCCCCAATTTAGCCTAAAAACACCGAAAAATCGAGTTTTTTTTGGTCTCAGAAGCGATTTGTACATGTCTACACTGTGCTAGAAAATTTTCAATTTTCAGTTAAAAAAATGCAAAAAAACGCTTTTTGGGCCAAAAAGTCGATTTGTGCATGCATCTTCGATACCCGTTTATATCCCAAATTTAGCATAAAAACACCGAAAAATCGAGTTTTTTGGGTCTCAGGAGCGATTTGTACATGTCTACACTGTGCTAGAAAAATTTCAATTTTCAGGCAAAAAAAAAAATTAAACACGTTTTTTGGGCCCAAAAAGTCGATTTGAGCATGCATCTTCGATACCCGTTTATATCCCAAATTTAGCCTAAAAACACCGAAAAATCGAGTTTTTTTTGGTCTCAGAAGCGATTTGTACATGTCTACACTGTGCTAGAAAATTTTCAATTTTCAGTTAAAAAAAATGCTAAAACACGTTTTTTGGGCCAAAAAGTCGATTTGTGCATGCATCTTCGATACCCGTTTATATCCCAAATTTAGCATAAAAACACCGAAAAATCGAGTTTTTTGGGTCTCAGGAGCGATTTGTACATGTCTACACTGTGCTAGAAAATTATCAGTTTTCAGGCAAAAAAAATGCTAAAACACGTTTTTTGGGCCCAAAAAGTCGATTTGTGCATGCATCTTCGATACCCGTTTATATCCCAAATTTAGCCTAAAAACACCGAAAAATCGAGTTTTTTGGGTCTCAGAAGCGATTTGCACATGACTAAACTGTGCTAAAAAAAAATTAATTTCATGCAAAAAAAAATTTAGAACACCTTTTTTGGGCCCAAAAAGTAGATTTGAGCATGCATCTTCGATTCCCGTTTATATCCCAAATTTAGCCTAAGAACACCGAAAAATCGAGTTTTTTTGGATCTCTGTGCTAGAAAAATTTCAATTTTCAGGCAAAAAAAATGCTAAAACACGTTTTTTGGGCCCAAAAAGTCGATTTGTGCATGCATCTTCGATACCCGTTTATATCCCAAATTTAGCCTAGAAACACCGAAAAATCGAGTTTTTTGGGTCTCAGAAGCGATTTGTACATGTCTACACTGTTCTAGAAAAAAATCAATTTTCAGGCAAAAAAAATGCTAAAACACGTTTTTTGGGCCCAAAAAGTCGATTTGTGCATGCATCCTCGATACCCGTTTATATCCCAAATTTAGCCTAAAAACACCGAAAAATCGAGTTATTTGGGTCTCAGAAGTGATTTGTACATGTTTACTCTGTGCTAGAAAATTTTCAATTTTCAGCCAAAAAAAAAATTTAAACACGTTTTTTAGGCCCAAAAAGTCGATTTGTGCATGCATCTTCGATACCCGTTTATATCCTAAATTTAGCCTAAAAACACCGAAAAATCGAGTTTTTTGGGTCTCAGAAGCGATTTGCACATGTTTACACTGTGCTAGAGAAATTTCAATTTTCAGGCAAAAAAAATGCTAAAACACGTTTTCTAGGCCCAAAAATTCGATTTGTGCATGCATCTTCGATACCCGTTTATATCCCAAATTTAGCCTAAAAACACCGAAAAATCGAGTTATTTGGGTCTCAGAAGTGATTTGTACATGTTTACTCTGTGCTAGAAAATTTTCAATTTTCAGCCAAAAAAAAAATTTAAACACGTTTTTTAGGCCAAAAAAGTCGATTTGTGCATGAATCTTCGATACCCGTTTATATCCTAAATTTAGCCTAAAAGCACCGAAAAATCGAGTTTTTTGGGTCTCAGAAGCGATTTGCACATGTTTACACTGTGCTAGAGAAATTTCAATTTTCAGGCAAAAAAAAATGCTAAAACACGTTTTCTATGCCCAAAAATTCGATTTGTGCATGGATCTTCGATACCCGTTTATATCCCAAATTTAGCCTAAAAACACCGAAAAATCGAGTTTTTTGGGTCTCAGAAGCGATTTGTACATATCTACACTGTTCTAGAAATTTTTTAATTTTCAGGCAAAAAAAATGCTAAAACACGTTTTTGGGGCCCAGAAAGTCGATTTGTGCATGCATCTTCGATACACGTTTATATCCCAAATTTAGCCTAAAAACACCGAAAAATCGAGTTTTTTTGGTCTCAGAAGCGATTTGTACATGTCTACACTGTTCTAGAAAAAAATCAATTTTCAGGCAAAAAAAATGGTAAAACATGTTTTTGGGGCCCAAAAAGTCGATTTGTGCATTCATCTTCGATACACGTTTATATCCCAAATTTAGCCTAAAAACACCGAAAAATCGAGTTTTTTGAGTCTCAGAAGCGATTTGCACATGTCTAAACTATGTTAGAAAATTTTCAATTTTCAGGCAAAAAAAAAATTAAAACACGTTTTTTGGGCCCAAAAAGTCGATTTGAGCATGCATCTTCGATACCCGTTTATATCCCAAATTTTGCCTAAAAACACCGAAATATCGAGTTTTTTTGATCTCAGAAGCGATTTGTACATGTCTACACTGTGCTAGAAAATTTTCAATTTTCAGGCAAAAAAAAAATTTAAACACGTTTTTTGGGCCCAAAAAGTCGATTTGAGCATGCATCTTCGATACCCGTTTATATCCCAAATTTAGCCTAAAAACACCGAAAAATCGAGTTTTTTTTGGTCTCAGAAGCGATTTGTACATGTCTACACTGTGCTAGAAAATTTTCAATTTTCAGTTAAAAAAATGCTAAAAAACGCTTTTTGGGCCAAAAAGTCGATTTGTGCATGCATCTTCGATACCCGTTTATATCCCAAATTTAGCATAAAAACACCGAAAAATCGAGTTTTTTGGGTCTCAGGAGCGATTTGTACATGTCTACACTGTGCTAGAAAATTTTCAATTTTCAGGCAAAAAAAATGCTGAAACATGTTTTTTTGGCCCAAAAAGTCGATTTGTGCATGCATCTTCCATACCCGTTTGTATCCCAAATTTAGCCTAAAAACACCGAAAAATCGAGTTTTTCGGGTCTCAGAAGCGATTTGTACATGTCTACACTGTGCTAAGAAAATTTCACTTTTCAGGTAAAAAAAAAATGCTAAAACACGTTTTTTGGGCCCAAAAAGTCGATTTGTGCATGCATCTTCGATACCCGCTTATATCCCAAATTTAGCCTAAAAACACCGAAAAATCGAGTTTTTTGGGTCTCAGAAGCGATTTGTACATGTCTACACTGTGCTAAAAACAATTCAATTTTCAGGAAAAAAAAAATTAAAACACGTTTTTTGGGCCCAAAAAGTCGATTTGTGCATGCATCTTCGATACCCGTTTATATCCCAAATTTAGCCTAAAAACACCCAAAAATCGAGTTTTTTTGATCTCAGAAGCGATTTGTACATGTCTACACTGTGCTAGAAAAAATTCAATTTTCAGGCAAAAAAAAAAATTAAACACGTTTTTTGGGCCCAAAAAGTCGATTTGAGCATGCATCTTCGATACCCGTTTATATCCCAAATTTAGCCTAAAAACACCGAAAAATCGAGTTTTTTTTGGTCTCAGAAGCGATTTGTACATGTCTACACTGTGCTAGAAAATTTTCAATTTTCAGTTAAAAAAAATGCTAAAACACGTTTTTTGGGCCAAAAAGTCGATTTGTGCATGCATCTTCGATACCCGTTTATATCCCAAATTTAGCATAAAAACACCGAAAAATCGAGTTTTTTGGGTCTCAGGAGCGATTTGTACATGTCTACACTGTGCTAGAAAATTATCAGTTTTCAGGCAAAAAAAATGCTAAAACACGTTTTTTGGGCCCAAAAAGTCGATTTGTGCATGCATCTTCGATTCCCGTTTATATCCCAAATTTAGCCTAAAAACACCGAAAAATCGAGTTTTTTGGGTCTCAGAAGCGATTTGCACATGACTAAACTGTGCTAAAAAAAATTTAATTTCATGCAAAAAAAAATTTAGAACACCTTTTTTGGGCCCAAAAAGTAGATTTGAGCATGCATCTTCGATTCCCGTTTATATCCCAAATTTAGCCTAAGAACACCGAAAAATCGAGTTTTTTTGGATCTCTGTGCTAGAAAAATTTCAATTTTCAGGCAAAAAAAATGCTAAAACACGTTTTTTGGGCCCAAAAAGTCGATTTGTGCATGCATCTTCGATACCCGTTTATATCCCAAATTTAGCCTAGAAACACCGAAAAATCGAGTTTTTTGGGTCTCAGAAGCGATTTGTACATGTCTACACTGTTCTAGAAAAAAATCAATTTTCAGGCAAAAAAAATGCTAAAACACGTTTTTTGGGCCCAAAAAGTCGATTTGTGCATGCATCCTCGATACCCGTTTATATCCCAAATTTAGCCTAAAAACACCGAAAAATCGAGTTATTTGGGTCTCAGAAGTGATTTGTACATGTTTACTCTGTGCTAGAAAATTTTCAATTTTCAGCCAAAAAAAAAATTTAAACACGTTTTTTAGGCCCAAAAAGTCGATTTGTGCATGCATCTTCGATACCCGTTTATATCCCAAATTTAGCCTAAAAACACCGAAAAATCGAGTTATTTGGGTCTCAGAAGTGATTTGTACATGTTTACTCTGTGCTAGAAAATTTTCAATTTTCAGCCAAAAAAAAAATTTAAACACGTTTTTTAGGCCAAAAAAGTCGATTTGTGCATGTATCTTCGATACCCGTTTATATCCTAAATTTAGCCTAAAAGCACCGAAAAATCGAGTTTTTTGGGTCTCAGAAGCGATTTGCACATGTTTACACTGTGCTAGAGAAATTTCAATTTTCAGGCAAAAAAAAATGCTAAAACACGTTTTCTATGCCCAAAAATTCGATTTGTGCATGCATCTTCGATACCCGTTTATATCCCAAATTTAGCCTAAAAACACCGAAAAATCGAGTTTTTTGGGTCTCAGAAGCGATTTGTACATATCTACACTGTTCTAGAAATTTTTTAATTTTCAGGCAAAAAAAATGCTAAAACACGTTTTTGGGGCCCAGAAAGTCGATTTGTGCATGCATCTTCGATACCCGTTTATATCCCAAATTTAGCCTAAAAACACCGAAAAATCGAGTTTTTTTGGTCTCAGAAGCGATTTGTACATGTCTACACTGTTCTAGAAAAAAATCAATTTTCAGGCAAAAAAAATGGTAAAACATGTTTTTGGGGCCCAAAAAGTCGATTTGTGCATTCATCTTCGATACCCGTTTATATCCCAAATTTAGCCTAAAAACACCGAAAAATCGAGTTTTTTGAGTCTCAGAAGCGATTTGCACATGTCTAAACTATGTTAGAAAATTTTCAATTTTCAGGCAAAAAAAAAATTAAAACACGTTTTTTTGGCCCAAAAAGTCGATTTGAGCATGCATCTTCGATACCCGTTTATATCCCAAATTTTGCCTAAAAACACCGAAATATCGAGTTTTTTTGATCTCAGAAGCGATTTGTACATGTCTACACTGTGCTAGAAAATTTTCAATTTTCAGGCAAAAAAAAAATTTAAACACGTTTTTTGGGCCCAAAAAGTCGATTTGAGCATGCATCTTCGATACCCGTTTATATCCCAAATTTAGCCTAAAAACACCGAAAAATCGAGTTTTTTTTGGTCTCAGAAGCGATTTGTACATGTCTACACTGTGCTAGAAAATTTTCAATTTTCAGTTAAAAAAAATGCTAAAAAACGCTTTTTGGGCCAAAAAGTCGATTTGTGCATGCATCTTCGATACCCGTTTATATCCCAAATTTAGCATAAAAACACCGAAAAATCGAGTTTTTTGGGTCTCAGGAGCGATTTGTACATGTCTACACTGTGCTAGAAAATTTTCAATTTTCAGGCAAAAAAAATGCTGAAACATGTTTTTTTGGCCCAAAAAGTCGATTTGTGCATGCATCTTCCATACCCGTTTGTATCCCAAATTTAGCCTAAAAACACCGAAAAATCGAGTTTTTCGGGTCTCAGAAGCGATTTGTACATGTCTACACTGTGCTAAGAAAATTTCACTTTTTAGGCAAAAAAAAAAATGCTAAAACACATTTTTTGGGCCCAAAAAGTCGATTTGTGCATGCATCTTCGATACCCGCTTATATCCCAAATTTAGCCTAAAAACACCGAAAAATCGAGTTTTTTGGGTCTCAGAAGCGATTTGTACATGTCTACACTGTGCTAAAAACAATTCAATTTTCAGGAAAAAAAAAATTAAAACACGTTTTTTGGGCCCAAAAAGTCGATTTGTGCATGCATCTTCGATACCCGTTTATATCCCAAATTTAGCCTAAAAACACCCAAAAATCGGGTTTTTTTTTATCTCAGAAGCGATTTGTACATGTCTACACTGTGCTAGAAAAATTTCAATTTTCAGGCAAAAAAAAAAATTAAACACGTTTTTTGGGCCCAAAAAGTCGATTTGAGCATGCATCTTCGATACCCGTTTATATCCCAAATTTAGCCTAAAAACACCGAAAAATCGAGTTTTTTTTGGTCTCAGAAGCGATTTGTACATGTCTACACTGTGCTAGAAAATTTTCAATTTTCAGTTAAAAAAAATGCTAAAACACGTTTTTTGGGCCAAAAAGTCGATTTGTGCATGCATC
The DNA here is from genome assembly GCA_034508575.1 of Petrolisthes manimaculis. Taxonomy (NCBI): domain Eukaryota; kingdom Metazoa; phylum Arthropoda; class Malacostraca; order Decapoda; family Porcellanidae; genus Petrolisthes; species Petrolisthes manimaculis. The sequence goes on along the minus strand of JAWZYT010000141.1, from coordinate 2,427,025 downwards.
TTCGATACCCGTTTATATCCCAAATTTAGCATAAAAACACCGAAAAATCGAGTTTTTTGGGTCTCAGGAGCGATTTGTACATGTCTACACTGTGCTAGAAAATTTTCAATTTTCAGGCAAAAAAAATGCTGAAACATGTTTATTTGGCCCAAAAAGTCGATTTGTGCATGCATCTTCCATACCCGTTTGTATCCCAAATTTAGCCTAAAAACACCGAAAAATCGAGTTTTTCGGGTCTCAGAAGCGATTTGTACATGTCTACACTGTGCTAAGAAAATTTCACTTTTCAGGCAAAAAAAAATGCTAAAACACGTTTTTTGGGCCCAAAAAGTCGATTTGTGCATGCATCTTCGATACCCGCTTATATCCCAAATTTAGCCTAAAAACACCGAAAAATCGAGTTTTTTGGGTCTCAGAAGCGATTTGTACATGTCTACACTGTGCTAAAAACAATTCAATTTTCAGGAAAAAAAAAATTTAAACACGTTTTTTGGGCCCAAAAAGTCGATTTGTGCATGCATCTTCGATACCCGTTTATATCCCATATTTAGCCTAAGAACACCGAAAAATCGAGTTTTTTGGGTCTCAGAAGCGATTTGTACATGTTTACACTGTGCTAGAAAATTATCAGTTTTCAGGCAAAAAAAATGCTAAAACACGTTTTTTGGGCCCAAAAAGTCGATTTGTGCATGCATCTTCGATACCCGTTTATATCCCAAATTTAGCCTAAAAACACCGAAAAATCGAGTTTTTTGGGTCTCAGAAGCGATTTGCACATGACTAAACTGTGCTAAAAAAAATTTAATTTCATGCAAAAAAAAATTTAGAACACCTTTTTTGGGCCCAAAAAGTAGATTTGAGCATGCATCTTCGATTCCCGTTTATATCCCAAATTTAGCCTAAGAACACCGAAAAATCGAGTTTTTTTGGATCTCTGTGCTAGAAAAATTTCAATTTTCAGGCAAAAAAAATGCTAAAACACGTTTTTTGGGCCCAAAAAGTCGATTTGTGCATGCATCTTCGATACCCGTTTATATCCCAAATTTAGCCTAGAAACACCGAAAAATCGAGTTTTTTGGGTCTCAGAAGCGATTTGTACATGTCTACACTGTTCTAGAAAAAAATAAATTTTCAGGCAAAAAAAATGCTAAAACACGTTTTTTGGGCCCAAAAAGTCGATTTGTGCATGCATCCTCGATACCCGTTTATATCCCAAATTTAGCCTAAAAACACCGAAAAATCGAGTTATTTGGGTCTCAGAAGTGATTTGTACATGTTTACTCTGTGCTAGAAAATTTTCAATTTTCAGCCAAAAAAAAAATTTAAACACGTTTTTTAGGCCCAAAAAGTCGATTTGTGCATGCATCTTCGATACCCGTTTATATCCTAAATTTAGCCTAAAAACACCGAAAAATCGAGTTTTTTGGGTCTCAGAAGCGATTTGCACATGTTTACACTGTGCTAGAGAAATTTCAATTTTCAGGCAAAAAAAATGCTAAAACACGTTTTCTAGGCCCAAAAATTCGATTTGTGCATGCATCTTCGATACCCGTTTATATCCCAAATTTAGCCTAAAAACACCGAAAAATCGAGTTTTTTGGGTCTCAGAAGCGATTTGTACATATCTACACTGTTCTAGAAATTTTTTAATTTCCAGGCAAAACAAATGCTAAAACACGTTTTTGGGGCCCAGAAAGTCGATTTGTGCATGCATCTTCGATACCCGTTTATATCCCAAATTTAGCCTAAAAACACCGAAAAATCGAGTTTTTTTGGTCTCAGAAGCGATTTGTACATATCTACACTGTTCTAGAAAAAAATCAATTATCAGGCAAAAAAAATGGTAAAACGTGTTTTTGGGGCCCAAAAAGTCGATTTGTGCATTCATCTTCGATACCAGTTTATATCCCAAATTTAGCCTAAAAACACCGAAAAATCGAGTTTTTTGAGTCTCAGAAGCGATTTGCACATGTCTAAACTATGTTAGAAAATTTTCAATTTTCAGGCAAGAAAAAAATTAAAACACGTTTTTTGGGCCCAAAAAGTCGATTTGAGCATGCATCTTCGATACCCGTTTATATCCCAAATTTTGCCTAAAAACACCGAAATATCGAGTTTTTTTGATCTCAGAAGCGATTTGTACATGTTTACACTGTGCTAGAATTTTTTTAATTTTCAGGCAAAAATTTTTTTAAAAGACGTTTTTTGGGCCAAAAAGTCGATTTGTGCATGCATCTTCGATACCCGTTTATATCCCAAATTTAGCCTAAAAACACCGAAAAATCGAGTTTTTTTGGTCTTAAAAGTGATTTGTACATATTTACACTGTGCTAGAAAATTTTCAATTTTCAGGCGAAAAAAAAATTAAAACATGTTTTTTGGGCCCAAAAAGTCGATTTGTGCATGCATCTTCGATACCCGTTTATATCCCAAATTTAGCCTAAAAACACCGAAAAATCGAGTTTTTTGGGTCTGAGAAGCGATTTGTACATGTTTACACTGTGCTAGAAAAATTTCAATTTTCAGGCAAAAAAAATGCTAAAACACGTTTTTTGGGCCCAAAAAGTCGATTTGTGCATGCATCTTCGATACCCGTTTATATCCCAAATTTAGCCTAAAAACACCGAAAAATCGAGTTATTTGGGTCTCAGAAGTGATTTGTACATGTTTACTCTGTGCTAGAAAATTTTCAATTTTCAGCCAAAAAAAAAATTTAAACACGTTTTTTAGGCCCAAAAAGTCGATTTGTGCATGCATCTTCGATACCCGTTTATATCCTAAATTTAGCCTAAAAACACCGAAAAATCGAGTTTTTTGGGTCTCAGAAGCGATTTGCACATGTTTACACTGTGCTAGAGAAATTTCAATTTTCAGGCAAAAAAAATGCTAAAACACGTTTTCTAGGCCCAAAAATTCGATTTGTGCATGCATCTTCGATACCCGTTTATATCCCAAATTTAGCCTAAAAACACCGAAAAATCGAGTTATTTGGGTCTCAGAAGTGATTTGTACATGTTTACTCTGTGCTAGAAAATTTTCAATTTTCAGACAAAAACAAAATTTAAACACGTTTTTTAGGCCCAAAAAGTCGATTTGTGCATGCATCTTCAATACCCGTTTATATCCCAAATTTAGCCTAAAAACACCGAAAAATCGAGTTTTTTGGGTCTCAGAAGCGATTTGTACATACCTACACTGTTCTAGATTTTTTTTAATTTTCAGGCAAAAAAAATGCTAAAACACGTTTTTGGGGCCCAGAAAGTCGATTTGTGCATGCATCTTCGATACCCGTTTATATCCCAAATTTAGCCTAAAAACACCGAAAAATCGAGTTTTTTTGGTCTCAGAAGCGATTTGTACATGTCTACACTGTTCTAGAAAAAAATCAATTTTCAGGCAAAAAAAATGGTAAAACATGTTTTTGGGGCCCAAAAAGTCGATTTGTGCATTCATCTTCGATACCCGTTTATATCCCAAATTTAGCCTAAAAACACCGAAAAATCGAGTTTTTTGAGTCTCAGAAGCGATTTGCACATGTCTAAACTATGTTAGAAAATTTTTAATTTTCAGGCAAAAAAAAATTAAAACACGTTTTTTGGGCCCAAAAAGTCGATTTGAGCATGCATCTTCGATACCCGTTTATATCCCAAATTATGCCTAAAAACACCGAAATATCGAGTTTTTTTGATCTCAGAAGCGATTTGTACATGTTTACACTGTGCTAGAAATTTTTTAATTTTCAGGCAAAAAAATTTTTAAAACACGTTTTTTGGGCCAAAAAGTCGATTTGTGCATGCATCTTCGATACCCGTTTATATCCCAAATTTAGCCTAAGAACACCGAAAAATCGAGTTTTTTGGGTCTCAGAAGCGATTTTTACATGTCTACACTGTGCTAGAAAATTTCTATTTTCAGGCAAAAAAAATGCTAAAACACGTTTTTTGGGCCCAAAAAGTTGATTTGTGCATGCATCTTCGATACCCGTTTATATTCCAAATTTAGCCTAAAAACACAGAAAAATCGAGTTTTTTGGGTCTCAGAAGCGATTTGCACATGTCTAAACTATGTTAGAAAATTTTCAATTTACAGGCAAAAACAATTTTAAAACACGTTTTTGGGGCCCAAAAAGTCTGTTTGAGCATGCATCTTCGATACCCGTTTATATCCCAAATTTAGCCTAAAAACACCGAAATATCGTGTGTTTTTTTATCTCAGAAGCGATTTGTACATGTTTACACTGTGCTAGAAAAAATTCAATTTTCAGGCAAAAAAAATGCTAAAACACGTTTTTTGGGCCCAAAAAGTCGATTTGTGCATGCATCTTCGATACCCGTTTATATCCCAAATTTAGCCTAAAAACACCGAAAAATCGAGTTATTTGGGTCTCAGAAGCGATTTGTACATGTTTACACTGTGCTAGAAAATTTTCAATTTTCAGGCAAAAAAATATGCTAAAACACGTTTTTTGGGCCCAAAAAGTCGATTTGTGCATGCATCTTCGATACCCGTTTATATCCCAAATTTAGCTTAAGAACACCGAATAATCGAGTTTTTTGGGTCTTAGAAGTGTTTTGTACATGTTTACACTGTGCTAGAATTTTTTTTTCAATTTTCAGGCAAAAAAAAAAATTAAAACATGTTTTTTGGGCCCAAAAAGTCGATTTGTGCAAGCATCTTCGATACCCGTTTATATTCCAAATTTAGCCTAAAAACACCGAAAAATCGAGTTTTTTGGGTCTCAGAAGCGATTTGTACATGTTTACACTGTGCTAGAAAATTTTCAATTTTCAGGCAAAAAAAAATTAAAACACGTTTTTTTGGCCCAAAAAGTCGATTTGTGCATGCATATTCGATACCCGTTTATATCCCAAATTTAGCCTAATAACACCGAAAAATCGAGTTTTTTGGGTCTCAGAAGTGATTTGTACATGTTCACTCTGTGCTAGAAAATTTTCAATTTTCAGGCAAAAAAAAAAATTTAAACTTGTTTTTTAGGCCCAAAACGTCGATTTGTGCATGCATCTTCGATACCCGTTTATATCCTAAATTTAGCCTAAAAACACCGAAAAATCGAGTTTTTCGGGTCTCAGAAGCGATTTGCACATGTTTACACTGTGCTAGAGAAATTTCAATTTTCAGGCAAAAAAAATGCTAAAACACGTTTTCTAGGCCCAAAAAGTCGATTTGTGCATTCATCTTCGATACCCGTTTATATCCCAAATTTAGCCTAAAAACACCGTAAAATCGAGTTTTTTGGGTCTCAGAAGCGATTTGTACATGTCTACACTGTTCTAGAAAAAAAATAATTTTCAGGCAAAAAAAATGCTAAAATACGTTTTTGGGGCCCAAAAAGTCGATTTGTGCATTCATCTTCGATACCCGTTTATATCCCAAATTTAGCCTAAAAACACCGAAAAATCGAGTTTTTTGGGTCTCAGAAGCGATTTGTACATGTTTACACTGTGCTAGAAAATTTTCAATTTTCAGGCAAAAAAAAATTAAAACACGTTTTTTTGGCCCAAAAAGTCGATTTGTGCATGCATATTCGATACCCGTTTATATCCCAAATTTAGCCTAATAACACCGAAAAATCGAGTTTTTTGGGTCTCAGAAGTGATTTGTACATGTTCACTCTGTGCTAGAAAATTTTCAATTTTCAGGCAAAAAACAAAATTTAAACTTGTTTTTTAGGCCCAAAACGTCGATTTGTGCATGCATCTTCGATACCCGTTTATATCCTAAATTTAGCCTAAAAACACCGAAAAATCGAGTTTTTCGGGTCTCAGAAGCGATTTGCACATGTTTACACTGTGCTAGAGAAATTTCAATTTTCAGGCCAAAAAAATGCTAAAACACGTTTTCTAGGCCCAAAAAGTCGATTTGTGCATTCATCTTCGATACCCGTTTATATCCCAAATTTAGCCTAAAAACACCGTAAAATCGAGTTTTTTGGGTCTCAGAAGCGATTTGTACATGTCTACACTGTTCTAGAAAAAAAATAATTTTCAGGCAAAAAAAATGCTAAAATACGTTTTTGGGGCCCAAAAAGTCGATTTGTGCATTCATCTTCGATACCCGTTTATATCCCAAATTTAGCCTAAAAACACCTAAAAATCGAGTTTTTTGGGTCTCAGAAGCGATTTGCACATGTCTAAACTATGTTAGAAAATTTTCAATTTTCAGGAAAAAATAAATTAAAACACGTTTTTTGGGCCCAAAAAGTCGATTTGAGCATGCATCTTCGATACCAGTTTATATCCCAAATTTAGCCTAAAAACACCGAAATATCGAGTTTTTTTTATCTCAGAAGCGATTTGTACATGTTTACACTGTGCTAGAAATTTTTTAATTTTCAGGCAAAAAAAATGCTAAAACACGTTTTTTGGGCCCAGAAAGTCGATTTGTGCATGCATCTTCGATACCCGTTTATATCCCAAATTTAGCCTAAAAACACCGAAAAATCGAGTTTTTTTGGTCTCAGAAGCGATTTGTACATGTCTACACTGTTCTAGAAAAAAATCAATTTTCAGGCAAAAAAAATGGTAAAACATGTTTTTGGGGCCCAAAAAGTCGATTTGTGCATTCATCTTCGATACCCGTTTATATCCCAAATTTAGCCTAAAAACACCGAAAAATCGAGTTTTTTGAGTCTCAGAAGCGATTTGCACATGTCTAAACTATGTTAGAAAATTTTCAATTTTCAGGCAAAAAAAAAATTAAAACACGTTTTTTGGGCCCAAAAAGTCGATTTGAGCATGCATCTTCGATACCCGTTTATATCCCAAATTTTGCCTAAAAACACCGAAATATCGAGTTTTTTTGATCTCAGAAGCGATTTGTACATGTCTACACTGTGCTAGAAAATTTTCAATTTTCAGGCAAAAAAAAAATTTAAACACGTTTTTTGGGCCCAAAAAGTCGATTTGAGCATGCATCTTCGATACCCGTTTATATCCCAAATTTAGCCTAAAAACACCGAAAAATCGAGTTTTTTGGGTCTCAGGAGCGATTTGTACATGTCTACACTGTGCTAGAAAATTTTCAATTTTCAGGCAAAAAAAATGCTGAAACATGTTTTTTTGGCCCAAAAAGTCGATTTGTGCATGCATCTTCCATACCCGTTTGTATCCCAAATTTAGCCTAAAAACACCGAAAAATCGAGTTTTTCGGGTCTCAGAAGCGATTTGTACATGTCTACACTGTGCTAAGAAAATTTCACTTTTCAGGCAAAAAAAAAAATGCTAAAACACGTTTTTTGGGCCCAAAAAGTCGATTTGTGCATGCATCTTCGATACCCGCTTATATCCCAAATTTAGCCTAAAAACACCGAAAAATCGAGTTTTTTGGGTCTCAGAAGCGATTTGTACATGTCTACACTGTGCTAAAAACAATTCAATTTTCAGGAAAAAAAAAATTAAAACACGTTTTTTGGGCCCAAAAAGTCGATTTGTGCATGCATCTTCGATACCCGTTTATATCCCAAATTTAGCCTAAAAACACCCAAAAATCGAGTTTTTTTTGATCTCAGAAGCGATTTGTACATGTCTACACTGTGCTAGAAAAATTTCAATTTTCAGGCAAAAAAAAAAATTAAACACGTTTTTTGGGCCCAAAAAGTCGATTTGAGCATGCATCTTCGATACCCGTTTATATCCCAAATTTAGCCTAAAAACACCGAAAAATCGAGTTTTTGTTGGTCTCAGAAGCGATTTGTACATGTCTACACTGTGCTAGAAAATTTTCAATTTTCAGTTAAAAAAAATGCTAAAACACGTTTTTTGGGCCAAAAAGTCGATTTGTGCATGCATCTTCGATACCCGTTTATATCCCAAATTTAGCATAAAAACACCGAAAAATCGAGTTTTTTGGGTCTCAGGAGCGATTTGTACATGTCTACACTGTGCTAGAAAATTTTCAATTTTCAGGCAAAAAAAAAGCTGAAACATGTTTATTTGGCCCAAAAAGTCGATTTGTGCATGCATCTTCCATACCCGTTTGTATCCCAAATTTAGCCTAAAAACACCGAAAAATCGAGTTTTTCGGGTCTCAGAAGCGATTTGTACATGTCTACACTGTGCTAAGAAAATTTCACTTTTCAGGCAAAAAAAAATGCTAAAACACGTTTTTTGGGCCCAAAAAGTCGATTTGTGCATGCATCTTCGATACCCGCTTATATCCCAAATTTAGCCTAAAAACACCGAAAAATCGAGTTTTTTGGGTCTCAGAAGCGATTTGTACATGTCTACACTGTGCTAAAAACAATTCAATTTTCAGGAAAAAAAAAATTTAAACACGTTTTTTGGGCCCAAAAAGTCGATTTGTGCATGCATCTTCGATACCCGTTTATATCCCATATTTAGCCTAAGAACACCGAAAAATCGAGTTTTTTGGGTCTCAGAAGCGATTTGTACATGTTTACACTGTGCTAGAAAATTATCAGTTTTCAGGCAAAAAAAATGCTAAAACACGTTTTTTGGGCCCAAAAAGTCGATTTGTGCATGCATCTTCGATACCCGTTTATATCCCAAATTTAGCCTAAAAACACCGAAAAATCGAGTTTTTTGGGTCTCAGAAGCGATTTGCACATGACTAAACTGTGCTAAATTTTTTTTAATTTCATGCAAAAAAAAATTTAGAACACCTTTTTTGGGCCCAAAAAGTAGATTTGAGCATGCATCTTCGATTCCCGTTTATATCCCAAATTTAGCCTAAGAACACCGAAAAATCGAGTTTTTTTGGATCTCTGTGCTAGAAAAATTTCAATTTTCAGGCAAAAAAAATGCTAAAACACGTTTTTTGGGCCCAAAAAGTCGATTTGTGCATGCATCTTCGATACCCGTTTATATCCCAAATTTAGCCTAGAAACACCGAAAAATCGAGTTTTTTGGGTCTCAGAAGCGATTTGTACATGTCTACACTGTTCTAGAAAAAAATCAATTTTCAGGCAAAAAAAATGCTAAAACACGTTTTTTGGGCCCAAAAAGTCGATTTGTGCATGCATCCTCGATACCCGTTTATATCCCAAATTTAGCCTAAAAACACCGAAAAATCGAGTTATTTGGGTCTCAGAAGTGATTTGTACATGTTTACTCTGTGCTAGAAAATTTTCAATTTTCAGCCAAAAAAAAAAATTAAACACGTTTTTTAGGCCCAAAAAGTCGATTTGTGCATGCATCTTCGATACCCGTTTATATCCTAAATTTAGCCTAAAAACACCGAAAAATCGAGTTTTTTGGGTCTCAGAAGCGATTTGCACATGTTTACACTGTGCTAGAGAAATTTCAATTTTCAGGCAAAAAAAATGCTAAAACACGTTTTCTAGGCCCAAAAATTCGATTTGTGCATGCATCTTCGATACCCGTTTATATCCCAAATTTAGCCTAAAAACACCGAAAAATCGAGTTTTTTGGGTCTCAGAAGCGATTTGTACATATCTACACTGTTCTAGAAATTTTTTAATTTCCAGGCAAAAAAAATGCTAAAACACGTTTTTGGGGCCCAGAAAGTCGATTTGTGCATGCATCTTCGATACCCGTTTATATCCCAAATTTAGCCTAAAAACACCGAAAAATCGAGTTTTTTTGGTCTCAGAAGCGATTTGTACATATCTACACTGTTCTAGAAAAAAATCAATTTTCAGGCAAAAAAAATGGTAAAACGTGTTTTTGGGGCCCAAAAAGTCGATTTGTGCATTCATCTTCGATACCCGTTTATATCCCAAATTTAGCCTAAAAACACCGAAAAATCGAGTTTTTTGAGTCTCAGAAGCGATTTGCACATGTCTAAACTATGTTAGAAAATTTTCAATTTTCAGGCAAGAAAAAAATTAAAACACGTTTTTTGGGCCCAAAAAGTCGATTTGAGCATGCATCTTCGATACCCGTTTATATCCCAAATTTTGCCTAAAAACACCGAAATATCGAGTTTATTTTGATCTCAGAAGCGATTTGTACATGTTTACACTGTGCTAGAAAATTTTTAATTTTCAGGCAAAAAAATTTTTAAAAGACGTTTTTTGGGCCAAAAAGTCGATTGTGCATGCATCTTCGATACCCGTTTATATCCCAAATTTAGCCTAAAAACACCGAAAAATCGAGTTTTTTTGGTCTTAAAAGTGATTTGTACATATTTACACTGTGCTAGAAAATTTTCAATTTTCAGGCGAAAAAAAAATTAAAACATGTTTTTTGGGCCCAAAAAGTCGATTTGTGCATGCATCTTCGATACCCGTTTATATCCCAAATTTAGCCTAATAACACCGAAAAATCGAGTTTTTTGGGTCTCAGAAGCGATTTGTACATGTTTACACTGTGCTAGAAAAATTTCAATTTTCAGGCAAAAAAAATGCTAAAACACGTTTTTTGGGCCCAAAAAGTCGATTTGTGCATGCATCTTCGATACCCGTTTATATCCCAAATTTAGCCTAAAAACACCGAAAAATCGAGTTATTTGGGTCTCAGAAGTGATTTGTACATGTTTACTCTGTGCTAGAAAATTTTCAATTTTCAGACAAAAACAAAATTTAAACACGTTTTTTAGGCCCAAAAAGTCGATTTGTGCATGTATCTTCGATACCCGTTTATATCCTAAATTTAGCCTAAAAGCACCGAAAAATCGAGTTTTTTGGGTCTCAGAAGCGATTTGCACATGTTCACACTGTGCTAGAGAAATTTCAATTTTCAGGCAAAAAAAATGCTAAAACACGTTTTCTATGCCCAAAAATTCGATTTGTGCATGCATCTTCAATACCCGTTTATATCCCAAATTTAGCCTAAAAACACCGAAAAATCGAGTTTTTTGGGTCTCAGAAGCGATTTGTACATACCTACACTGTTCTAGAATTTTTTTAATTTTCAGGCAAAAAAAATGCTAAAACACGTTTTTGGGGCCCAGAAAGTCGATTTGTGCATGCATCTTCGATACCCGTTTATATCCCAAATTTAGCCTAAAAACACCGAAAAATCGAGTTTTTTTGGTCTCAGAAGCGATTTGTACATGTCTACACTGTTCTAGAAAAAAATCAATTTTCAGGCAAAAAAAATGGTAAAACATGTTTTTGGGGCCCAAAAAGTCGATTTGTGCATTCATCTTCGATACCCGTTTATATCCCAAATTTAGCCTAAAAACACCGAAAAATCGAGTTTTTTGAGTCTCAGAAGCGATTTGCACATGTCTAAACTATGTTAGAAAATTTTCAATTTTCAGGCAAAAAAAAATTAAAACACGTTTTTTGGGCCCAAAAAGTCGATTTGAGCATGCATCTTCGATACCCGTTTATATCCCAAATTTTGCCTAAAAACACCGAAATATCGAGTTTTTTTGATCTCAGAAGCGATTTGTACATGTTTACACTGTGCTAGAAATTTTTTAATTTTCAGGCAAAAAAATTTTTAAAACACGTTTTTTGGGCCAAAAAGTCGATTTGTGCATGCATCTTCGATACCCGTTTATATCCCAAATTTAGCCTAAGAACACCGAAAAATCGAGTTTTTTGGGTCTCAGAAGCGATTTTTACATGTCTACACTGTGCTAGAAAATTTCTATTTTCAGGCAAAAAAAATGCTAAAACACGTTTTTTGGGCCCAAAAAGTTGATTTGTGCATGCATCTTCGATACCCGTTTATATCCCAAATTTAGCCTAAAAACACAGAAAAATCGAGTTTTTTGGGTCTCAGAAGCGATTTGCACATGTCTAAACTATGTTAGAAAATTTTCAATTTACAGGCAAAAACAATTTTAAAACACGTTTTTTGGGCCCAAAAAGTCTGTTTGAGCATGCATCTTCGATACCCGTTTATATCCCAAATTTAGCCTAAAAACACCGAAATATCGTGTTTTTTTTATCTCAGAAGCGATTTGTACATGTTTACACTGTGCTAGAAAAAAATCAATTTTCAGGCAAAAAAAATGCTAAAACACGTTTTTTGGGCCCAAAAAGTCGATTTGTGCATGCATCTTCGATACCCGTTTATATCCCAAATTTAGCCTAAAAACACCGAAAAATCGAGTTATTTGGGTCTCAGAAGCGATTTGTACATGTTTACACTGTGCTAGAAAAATTTCAATTTTCAGGCAAAAAAAATGCTAAAACACGTTTTTTGGGCCCAAAAAGTCGATTTGTGCATGCATCTTCGATACCCGTTTATATCCCAAATTTAGCTTAAGAACACCGAAAAATCGAGTTTTTTGGGTCTTAGAAGTGTTTTGTACATGTTTACACTGTGCTAGAATTTTTTTTTCAATTTTCAGGCAAAAAAAAAATTAAAACATGTTTTTTGGGCCCAAAAAGTCGATTTGTGCAAGCATCTTCGATACCCGTTTATATTCCAAATTTAGCCTAAAAACACCGAAAAATCGAGTTTTTTGGGTCTCAGAAGCGATTTGTACATGTTTACACTGTGCTAGAAAATTTTCAATTTTCAGGCAAAAAAAAATTAAAACACGTTTTTTTGGCCCAAAAAGTCGATTTGTGCATGCATATTCGATACCCGTTTATATCCCAAATTTAGCCTAAAAACACCGAAAAATCGAGTTTTTTGGGTCTCAGGAGCGATTTGTACATGTCTACACTGTTCTAGAAAAAAATCAATTTTCAGGCAAAAAAAATGCTAAAACACGTTTTTTGGGCCCAAAAAGTCGATTTGTGCATGCATCCTCGATACCCGTTTATATCCCAAATTTAGCCTAAAAACACCGAAAAATCGAGTTTTTTGGGTCTCAGAAGTGATTTGTACATGTTCACTCTGTGCTAGAAAATGTTCAATTTTCAGGCAAAAAAAAAAATTTAAACTTGTTTTTTAGGCCCAAAACGTCGATTTGTGCATGCATCTTCGATACCCGTTTATATCCTAAATTTAGCCTAAAAACACCGAAAAATCGAGTTTTTTGGGTCTCAGAAGCGATTTGCACATGTTTACACTGTGCTAGAGAAATTTCAATTTTCAGGCAAAAAAAATGCTAAAACACGTTTTCTAGGCCCAAAAAGTCGATTTGTGCATTCATCTTCGATACCCGTTTATATCCCAAATTTAGCCTAAAAACACCGTAAAATCGAGTTTTTTGGGTCTCAGAAGCGATTTGTACATGTCTACACTGTTCTAGAAAAAAAATAATTTTCAGGCAAAAAAAATGCTAAAATACGTTTTTGGGGCCCAAAAAGTCGATTTGTGCATTCATCTTCGATACCCGTTTATATCCCAAATTTAGCCTAAAAACACCTAAAAATCGAGTTTTTTGGGTCTCAGAAGCGATTTGCACATGTCTAAACTATGTTAGAAAATTTTCAATTTTCAGGAAAAAATAAATTAAAACACGTTTTTTGGGCCCAAAAAGTCGATTTGAGCATGCATCTTCGATACCAGTTTATATCCCAAATTTAGCCTAAAAACACCGAAATATCGAGTTTTTTGGGTCTCAGGAGCGATTTGTACATGTCTACACTGTGCTAGAAAATTTTCAATTTTCAGGCAAAAAAAAAGCTGAAACATGTTTATTTGGCCCAAAAAGTCGATTTGTGCATGCATCTTCCATACCCGTTTGTATCCCAAATTTAGCCTAAAAACACCGAAAAATCGAGTTTTTCGGGTCTCAGAAGCGATTTGTACATGTCTACACTGTGCTAAGAAAATTTCACTTTTCAGGCAAAAAAAAATGCTAAAACACGTTTTTTGGGCCCAAAAAGTCGATTTGTGCATGCATCTTCGATACCCGCTTATATCCCAAATTTAGCCTAAAAACACCGAAAAATCGAGTTTTTTGGGTCTCAGAAGCGATTTGTACATGTCTACACTGTGCTAAAAACAATTCAATTTTCAGGAAAAAAAAAATTTAAACACGTTTTTTGGGCCCAAAAAGTCGATTTGTGCATGCATCTTCGATACCCGTTTATATCCCATATTTAGCCTAAGAACACCGAAAAATCGAGTTTTTTGGGTCTCAGAAGCGATTTGTACATGTTTACACTGTGCTAGAAAATTATCAGTTTTCAGGCAAAAAAAATGCTAAAACACGTTTTTTGGGCCCAAAAAGTCGATTTGTGCATGCATCTTCGATACCCGTTTATATCCCAAATTTAGCCTAAAAACACCGAAAAATCGAGTTTTTTGGGTCTCAGAAGCGATTTGCACATGACTAAACTGTGCTAAATTTTTTTTAATTTCATGCAAAAAAAAATTTAGAACACCTTTTTTGGGCCCAAAAAGTAGATTTGAGCATGCATCTTCGATTCCCGTTTATATCCCAAATTTAGCCTAAGAACACCGAAAAATCGAGTTTTTTTGGATCTCTGTGCTAGAAAAATTTCAATTTTCAGGCAAAAAAAATGCTAAAACACGTTTTTTGGGCCCAAAAAGTCGATTTGTGCATGCATCTTCGATACCCGTTTATATCCCAAATTTAGCCTAGAAACACCGAAAAATCGAGTTTTTTGGGTCTCAGAAGCGATTTGTACATGTTTACTCTGTGCTAGAAAATTTTCAATTTTCAGCCAAAAAAAAAAATTAAACACGTTTTTTAGGCCCAAAAAGTCGATTTGTGCATGCATCTTCGATACCCGTTTATATCCTAAATTTAGCCTAAAAACACCGAAAAATCGAGTTTTTTGGGTCTCAGAAGCGATTTGCACATGTTTACACTGTGCTAGAGAAATTTCAATTTTCAGGCAAAAAAAATGCTAAAACACGTTTTCTAGGCCCAAAAATTCGATTTGTGCATGCATCTTCGATACCCGTTTATATCCCAAATTTAGCCTAAAAACACCGAAAAATCGAGTTTTTTGGGTCTCAGAAGCGATTTGTACATATCTACACTGTTCTAGAAATTTTTTAATTTCCAGGCAAAAAAAATGCTAAAACACGTTTTTGGGGCCCAGAAAGTCGATTTGTGCATGCATCTTCGATACCCGTTTATATCCCAAATTTAGCCTAAAAACACCGAAAAATCGAGTTTTTTTGGTCTCAGAAGCGATTTGTACATATCTACACTGTTCTAGAAAAAAATCAATTTTCAGGCAAAAAAAATGGTAAAACGTGTTTTTGGGGCCCAAAAAGTCGATTTGTGCATTCATCTTCGATACCCGTTTATATCCCAAATTTAGCCTAAAAACACCGAAAAATCGAGTTTTTTGAGTCTCAGAAGCGATTTGCACATGTCTAAACTATGTTAGAAAATTTTCAATTTTCAGGCAAGAAAAAAATTAAAACACGTTTTTTGGGCCCAAAAAGTCGATTTGAGCATGCATCTTCGATACCCGTTTATATCCCAAATTTTGCCTAAAAACACCGAAATATCGAGTTTATTTTGATCTCAGAAGCGATTTGTACATGTTTACACTGTGCTAGAAAATTTTTAATTTTCAGGCAAAAAAATTTTTAAAAGACGTTTTTTGGGCCAAAAAGTCGATTTGTGCATGCATCTTCGATACCCGTTTATATCCCAAATTTAGCCTAAAAACACCGAAAAATCGAGTTTTTTTGGTCTTAAAAGTGATTTGTACATATTTACACTGTGCTAGAAAATTTTCAATTTTCAGGCGAAAAAAAAATTAAAACATGTTTTTTGGGCCCAAAAAGTCGATTTGTGCATGCATCTTCGATACCCGTTTATATCCCAAATTTAGCCTAATAACACCGAAAAATCGAGTTTTTTGGGTCTCAGAAGCGATTTGTACATGTTTACACTGTGCTAGAAAAATTTCAATTTTCAGGCAAAAAAAATGCTAAAACACGTTTTTTGGGCCCAAAAAGTCGATTTGTGCATGCATCTTCGATACCCGTTTATATCCCAAATTTAGCCTAAAAACACCGAAAAATCGAGTTATTTGGGTCTCAGAAGTGATTTGTACATGTTTACTCTGTGCTAGAAAATTTTCAATTTTCAGCCAAAAAAAAAATTTAAACACGTTTTTTAGGCCCAAAAAGTCGATTTGTGCATGCATCTTCGATACCCGTTTATATCCTAAATTTAGCCTAAAAACACCGAAAAATCGAGTTTTTTGGGTCTCAGAAGCGATTTGCACATGTTTACACTGTGCTAGAGAAATTTCAATTTTCAGGCAAAAAAAATGCTAAAACACGTTTTCTAGGCCCAAAAATTCGATTTGTGCATGCATCTTCGATACCCGTTTATATCCCAAATTTAGCCTAAAAACACCGAAAAATCGAGTTATTTGGGTCTCAGAAGTGATTTGTACATGTTTACTCTGTGCTAGAAAATTTTCAATTTTCAGACAAAAACAAAATTTAAACACGTTTTTTAGGCCCAAAAAGTCGATTTGTGCATGTATCTTCGATACCCGTTTATATCCCAAATTTAGCCTAAAAGCACCGAAAAATCGAGTTTTTTGGGTCTCAGAAGCGATTTGCACATGTTCACACTGTGCTAGAGAAATTTCAATTTTCAGGCAAAAAAAATGCTAAAACACGTTTTCTATGCCCAAAAATTCGATTTGTGCATGCATCTTCAATACCCGTTTATATCCCAAATTTAGCCTAAAAACACCGAAAAATCGAGTTTTTTGGGTCTCAGAAGCGATTTGTACATACCTACACTGTTCTAGAATTTTTTTAATTTTCAGGCAAAAAAAATGCTAAAACACGTTTTTGGGGCCCAGAAAGTCGATTTGTGCATGCATCTTCGATACCCGTTTATATCCCAAATTTAGCCTAAAAACACCGAAAAATCGAGTTTTTTTGGTCTCAGAAGCGATTTGTACATGTCTACACTGTTCTAGAAAAAAATCAATTTTCAGGCAAAAAAAATGGTAAAACATGTTTTTGGGGCCCAAAAAGTCGATTTGTGCATTCATCTTCGATACCCGTTTATATCCCAAATTTAGCCTAAAAACACCGAAAAATCGAGTTTTTTGAGTCTCAGAAGCGATTTGCACATGTCTAAACTATGTTAGAAAATTTTCAATTTTCAGGCAAAAAAAAATTAAAACACGTTTTTTGGGCCCAAAAAGTCGATTTGAGCATGCATCTTCGATACCCGTTTATATCCCAAATTTTGCCTAAAAACACCGAAATATCGAGTTTTTTTGATCTCAGAAGCGATTTGTACATGTTTACACTGTGCTAGAAATTTTTTAATTTTCAGGCAAAAAAATTTTTAAAACACGTTTTTTGGGCCAAAAAGTCGATTTGTGCATGCATCTTCGATACCCGTTTATATCCCAAATTTAGCCTAAGAACACCGAAAAATCGAGTTTTTTGGGTCTCAGAAGCGATTTTTACATGTCTACACTGTGCTAGAAAATTTCTATTTTCAGGCAAAAAAAATGCTAAAACACGTTTTTTGGGCCCAAAAAGTTGATTTGTGCATGCATCTTCGATACCCGTTTATATCCCAAATTTAGCCTAAAAACACAGAAAAATCGAGTTTTTTGGGTCTCAGAAGCGATTTGCACATGTCTAAACTATGTTAGAAAATTTTCAATTTACAGGCAAAAACAATTTTAAAACACGTTTTTTGGGCCCAAAAAGTCTGTTTGAGCATGCATCTTCGATACCCGTTTATATCCCAAATTTAGCCTAAAAACACCGAAATATCGTGTTTTTTTTATCTCAGAAGCGATTTGTACATGTTTACACTGTGCTAGAAAAAAATCAATTTTCAGGCAAAAAAAATGCTAAAACACGTTTTTTGGGCCCAAAAAGTCGATTTGTGCATGCATCTTCGATACCCGTTTATATCCCAAATTTAGCCTAAAAACACCGAAAAATCGAGTTATTTGGGTCTCAGAAGCGATTTGTACATGTTTACACTGTGCTAGAAAAATTTCAATTTTCAGGCAAAAAAAATGCTAAAACACGTTTTTTGGGCCCAAAAAGTCGATTTGTGCATGCATCTTCGATACCCGTTTATATCCCAAATTTAGCTTAAGAACACCGAAAAATCGAGTTTTTTGGGTCTTAGAAGTGTTTTGTACATGTTTACACTGTGCTAGAATTTTTTTTTCAATTTTCAGGCAAAAAAAAAAATTAAAACATGTTTTTTGGGCCCAAAAAGTCGATTTGTGCAAGCATCTTCGATACCCGTTTATATTCCAAATTTAGCCTAAAAACACCGAAAAATCGAGTTTTTTGGGTCTCAGAAGCGATTTGTACATGTTTACACTGTGCTAGAAAATTTTCAATTTTCAGGCAAAAAAAAAATAAAACACGTTTTTTTGGCCCAAAAAGTCGATTTGTGCATGCATATTCGATACCCGTTTATATCCCAAATTTAGCCTAAAAACACCGAAAAATCGAGTTTTTTGGGTCTCAGGAGCGATTTGTACATGTCTACACTGTTCTAGAAAAAAATCAATTTTCAGGCAAAAAAAATGCTAAAACACGTTTTTTGGGCCCAAAAAGTCGATTTGTGCATGCATCCTCGATACCCGTTTATATCCCAAATTTAGCCTAAAAACACCGAAAAATCGAGTTTTTTGGGTCTCAGAAGTGATTTGTACATGTTCACTCTGTGCTAGAAAATTTTCAATTTTCAGGCAAAAAAAAAAATTTAAACTTGTTTTTTAGGCCCAAAACGTCGATTTGTGCATGCATCTTCGATACCCGTTTATATCCTAAATTTAGCCTAAAAACACCGAAAAATCGAGTTTTTTGGGTCTCAGAAGCGATTTGCACATGTTTACACTGTGCTAGAGAAATTTCAATTTTCAGGCAAAAAAAATGCTAAAACACGTTTTCTAGGCCCAAAAAGTCGATTTGTGCATTCATCTTCGATACCCGTTTATATCCCAAATTTAGCCTAAAAACACCGTAAAATCGAGTTTTTTGGGTCTCAGAAGCGATTTGTACATGTCTACACTGTTCTAGAAAAAAAATAATTTTCAGGCAAAAAAAATGCTAAAATACGTTTTTGGGGCCCAAAAAGTCGATTTGTGCATTCATCTTCGATACCCGTTTATATCCCAAATTTAGCCTAAAAACACCTAAAAATCGAGTTTTTTGGGTCTCAGAAGCGATTTGCACATGTCTAAACTATGTTAGAAAATTTTCAATTTTCAGGAAAAAATAAATTAAAACACGTTTTTTGGGCCCAAAAAGTCGATTTGAGCATGCATCTTCGATACCAGTTTATATCCCAAATTTAGCCTAAAAACACCGAAATATCGAGTTTTTTTTATCTCAGAAGCGATTTGTACATGTTTACACTGTGCTAGAATTTTTTTAATTTTCAGCCAAAAAAAAATTTAAAACACGTTTTTTGGGCCCAAAAAGTCGATTTGTGCATGGATCTTCGATACCCGTTTATATCCCAAATTTAGCCTAAGAACACCGAAAAATCGAGTTTTTTGGGTCTCAGAAGCGATTTGTACATGTCTACACTGTGCTAGAAAATTTCAATTTTCACGCAAAAAAAATGCTAAAACACGTTTTTTGGGCCCAAAAAGTCGATTTGTGCATGCATCTTCGATACCCGTTTATATCCCAAATTTAGCCTAAAAACACAGAAAAATCGAGTTTTTTGGGTCTCAGGAGTGATTTGTACATGTTTACACTGTGCTAGAAAATTTTCAATTTTAAGGCAAAAAATAAATTAAAACATGTTTTTTGGGCCCAAAAAGTCGATTTGTGCATGCATCTTCGATACCCGTTTATATCCCAAATTTAGCCTAAGAACACCGAAAAATCGAGTTTTTTGGGTCTCAGAAGCGATTTGTACATGTTTACACAGTGCTAGAAAAATTTCAATTTTCAGGCAAAAAAAATGCTAAAACACGTTTTTTGGGCCCAAAAAGTCGATTTGTGCATGCATCTTCGATACCCGTTTATATCCCAAATTTAGCCTAAAAACACCGAAAAATCGAGTTTTTTGGGTCTCAGAAGCGATTTGTACATGTCTACACTGTTCTAGAAAAAAATCAATTTTCAGGCAAAAAAAATGCTAAAACATGTTTTTTGGGCCCAAAAAGTCAATTTGTGCATGCATCCTCGATACCCGTTTATATCCCAAATTTAGCCTAAAAACACCGAAAAATCGAGTTTTTTGGGTCTCAGAAGTGATTTGTACATGTTTACTCTGTGCTAGAAAATTTTCAATTTTCAGGCAAAAAAAAAAAATAAACACGTTTTTTAGGCCCAAAAAGTCGATTTGTGCATGCATCTTCGATACCCGTTTATATCCTAAATTTAGCCTAAAAACACCGAAAAATCGAGTTTTTTGGGTCTCAGAAGCGATTTGCACATGTTTACACTGTCCTAGAGAAATTTCAATTTTCAGGCAAAAAAAAATGCTAAAACACGTTTTTTGGGCCCAAAAAGTCGATTTGAGCATGCATCTTCGATACCCGTTTATATCCCAAATTTAGCCTAAAAACACCGAAATATCGAGTTTTTTTGATCGCAGAAGCGATTTGTACATGTTTACACTGTGCTAGAAAAAAATCAATTTTCATGCAAAAAAAATGCTAAAACACGTTTTTTGGACCCAAAAAGTCGATTTATGCATGCATCTTCGATACCCGTTTATATCCCAAATTTAGCCTAAAAACACCGAAAAATCGAGTTTTTTGGGTCTCAGAAGCGTTTTGTACATGTTTACACTGTGCTAGAAAAAAATCAATTTTCAGGCAAAAAAAATGCTAAAACACGTTTTTTGGGCCCAAAAAGTCGATTTGTGCATGCATCTTCGATACCCGTTTATATCCCAAATTTAGCCTAAAAACACCGAAAAATCGAGTTTTTTGGGTCTCAGAAGCGATTTGTACATGTCTACACTGTTCTAGAAAAATTTCAATTTTCAGGCAAAAAAAATGCTAAAACACGTTTTGGGGGCCCAAAAAGTCGATTTGTGCATTCATCTTCGATACCCGTTTATATCCCAAATTTAGCCTAAAAACACCGAAAAATCGAGTTTTTTGAGTCTCAGAAGCGATTTGCACATGTCTAAACTATGTTAGAAAATTTTCAATTTTCAGGCAAAAAAAAATTAAAACACGTTTTTTGGGCCCAAAAAGTCGATTTGAGCATGCATCTTCGATACCCGTTTATATCCCAAATTTTGCCTAAAAACACCGAAATATCGAGTTTTTTTGATCTCAGAAGCGATTTGTACATGTTTACACTGTGCTAGAATTTTTTTAATTTTCAGGCAAAAAAATTTTTAAAACACGTTTTTTGGGCCAAAAAGTCGATTTGTGCATGCATCTTCGATACCCGTTTATATCCCAAATTTAGCCTAAGAACACCGAAAAATCGAGTTTTTTGGGTCTCAGAAGAGATTTTTACATGTCTACACTGTGCTAGAAAATTTCTATTTTCAGGCAAAAAAAATGCTAAAACACGTTTTTTGGGCCCAAAAAGTTGATTTGTGCATGCATCTTCGATACCCGTTTATATCCCAAATTTAGCCTAAAAACACAGAAAAATCGAGTTTTTTGGGTCTCAGAAGCGATTTGCACATGTCTAAACTATGTTAGAAAATTTTCAATTTACAGGCAAAAACAATTTTAAAACACGTTTTTTGGGCCCAAAAAGTCTGTTTGAGCATGCATCTTCGATACCCGTTTATATCCCAAATTTAGCCTAAAAACACCGAAATATCGTGTTTTTTTTATCTCAGAAGCGATTTGTACATGTTTACACTGTGCTAGAAAAAAATCAATTTTCAGGCAAAAAAAATGCTAAAACACGTTTTTTGGGCCCAAAAAGTCGATTTGTGCATGCATCTTCGATACCCGTTTATATCCCAAATTTAGCCTAAAAACACCGAAAAATCGAGTTATTTGGGTCTCAGAAGCGATTTGTACATGTTTACACTGTGCTAGAAAAATTTCAATTTTCAGGCAAAAAAAATGCTAAAACACGTTTTTTGGGCCCAAAAAGTCGATTTGTGCATGCATCTTCGATACCCGTTTATATCCCAAATTTAGCTTAAGAACACCGAAAAATCGAGTTTTTTGGGTCTTAGAAGTGTTTTGTACATGTTTACACTGTGCTAGAATTTTTTTTTCAATTTTCAGGCAAAAAAAAAAATTAAAACATGTTTTTTGGGCCCAAAAAGTCGATTTGTGCAAGCATCTTCGATACCCGTTTATATTCCAAATTTAGCCTAAAAACACCGAAAAATCGAGTTTTTTGGGTCTCAGAAGCGATTTGTACATGTTTACACTGTGCTAGAAAATTTTCAATTTTCAGGCAAAACAAATTTAAAACACGTTTTTTTGGCCCAAAAAGTCGATTTGTGCATGCATATTCGATACCCGTTTATATCCCAAATTTAGCCTAAAAACACCGAAAAATCGAGTTTTTTGGGTCTCAGGAGCGATTTGTACATGTCTACACTGTTCTAGAAAAAAATCAATTTTCAGGCAAAAAAAATGCTAAAACACGTTTTTTGGGCCCAAAAAGTCGATTTGTGCATGCATCCTCGATACCCGTTTATATCCCAAATTTAGCCTAAAAACACCGAAAAATCGAGTTTTTTGGGTCTCAGAAGTGATTTGTACATGTTCACTCTGTGCTAGAAAATTTTCAATTTTCAGGCAAAAAAAAAAATTTAAACTTGTTTTTTAGGCCCAAAACGTCGATTTGTGCATGCATCTTCGATACCCGTTTATATCCTAAATTTAGCCTAAAAACACCGAAAAATCGAGTTTTTTGGGTCTCAGAAGCGATTTGCACATGTTTACACTGTGCTAGAGAAATTTCAATTTTCAGGCAAAAAAAATGCTAAAACACGTTTTCTAGGCCCAAAAAGTCGATTTGTGCATTCATCTTCGATACCCGTTTATATCCCAAATTTAGCTTAAAAACACCGTAAAATCGAGTTTTTTGGGTCTCAGAAGCGATTTGTACATGTCTACACTGTTCTAGAAAAAAAATAATTTTCAGGCAAAAAAAATGCTAAAATACGTTTTTGGGGCCCAAAAAGTCGATTTGTGCATTCATCTTCGATACCCTTTTATATCCCAAATTTAGCCTAAAAACACCTAAAAATCGAGTTTTTTGGGTCTCAGAAGCGATTTGCACATGTCTAAACTATGTTAGAAAATTTTCAATTTTCAGGAAAAAATAAATTAAAACACGTTTTTTGGGCCCAAAAAGTCGATTTGAGCATGCATCTTCGATACCAGTTTATATCCCAAATTTAGCCTAAAAACACCGAAATATCGAGTTTTTTTTATCTCAGAAGCGATTTGTACATGTTTACACTGTGCTAGAATTTTTTTAATTTTCAGCCAAAAAAAAATTTAAAACACGTTTTTTGGGCCCAAAAAGTCGATTTGTGCATGGATCTTCGATACCCGTTTATATCCCAAATTTAGCCTAAGAACACCGAAAAATCGAGTTTTTTGGGTCTCAGAAGCGATTTGTACATGTCTACACTGTGCTAGAAAATTTCAATTTTCACGCAAAAAAAATGCTAAAACACGTTTTTTGGGCCCAAAAAGTCGATTTGTGCATGCATCTTCGATACCCGTTTATATCCCAAATTTAGCCTAAAAACACAGAAAAATCGAGTTTTTTGGGTCTCAGGAGTGATTTGTACATGTTTATACTGTGCTAGAAAATTTTCAATTTTCAGGCAAAAAATAAATTAAAACATGTTTTTTGGGCCCAAAAAGTCGATTTGTGCATGCATCTTCGATACCCGTTTATATCCCAAATTTAGCCTAAGAACACCGAAAAATCGAGTTTTTTGGGTCTCAGAAGCGATTTGTACATGTTTACACAGTGCTAGAAAAATTTCAATTTTCAGGCAAAAAAAATGCTAAAACACGTTTTTTGGGCCCAAAAAGTCGATTTGTGCATGCATCTTCGATACCCGTTTATATCCCAAATTTAGCCTAAAAACACCGAAAAATCGAGTTTTTTGGGTCTCAGAAGCGATTTGTACATGTCTACACTGTTCTAGAAAAAAATCAATTTTCAGGCAAAAAAAATGCTAAAACATGTTTTTTGGGCCCAAAAAGTCAATTTGTGCATGCATCCTCGATACCCGTTTATATCCCAAATTTAGCCTAAAAACACCGAAAAATCGAGTTTTTTGGGTCTCAGAAGTGATTTGTACATGTTTACTCTGTGCTAGAAAATTTTCAATTTTCAGGCAAAAAAAAAAATTAAACACGTTTTTTAGGCCCAAAAAGTCGATTTGTGCATGCATCTTCGATACCCGTTTATATCCTAAATTTAGCCTAAAAACACCGAAAAATCGAGTTTTTTGGGTCTCAGAAGCGATTTGCACATGTTTACACTGTCCTAGAGAAATTTCAATTTTCAGGCAAAAAAAAATGCTAAAACACGTTTTTTGGGCCCAAAAAGTCGATTTGAGCATGCATCTTCGATACCCGTTTATATCCCAAATTTAGCCTAAAAACACCGAAATATCGAGTTTTTTTGATCGCAGAAGCGATTTGTACATGTTTACACTGTGCTAGAAAAAAATCAATTTTCATGCAAAAAAAATGCTAAAACACGTTTTTTGGACCCAAAAAGTCGATTTATGCATGCATCTTCGATACCCGTTTATATCCCAAATTTAGCCTAAAAACACCGAAAAATCGAGTTTTTTGGGTCTCAGAAGCGATTTGTACATGTTTACACTGTGCTAGAAAAAAATCAATTTTCAGGCAAAAAAAATGCTAAAACACGTTTTTTGGGCCCAAAAAGTCGATTTGTGCATGCATCTTCGATACCCGTTTATATCCCAAATTTAGCCTAAAAACACCGAAAAATCGAGTTTTTTGGGTCTCAGAAGCGATTTGTACATGTCTACACTGTTCTAGAAAAATTTCAATTTTCAGGCAAAAAAAATGCTAAAACACGTTTTTGGGGGCCAAAAAGTCGATTTGTGCATTCATGTTCGATACCCGTTTATATCCCAAATTTAGCCTAAAAACACCGAAAAATCGAGTTTTTTGGTTCTCAGAAGCGATTTGTACATGTTTACACTGTGCTAGAAAAAAATTCAATTTTCAGGCAAAAAAAATGCTAAAACACGTTTTTTAGGCCCAAAAAGTCGATTTGTACATGCATCTTCGATACCCGTTTATATCCCAAATTTAGCCTAAAAACACCGAAAAATCGAGTTTTTTTGGTCTCAGAAGCGATTTGTACATGTCTACACTGTGCTAGAAAATTTCAATTTTCAGGCAAAAAAAATGCTAAAACACGTTTTTTGGGCCCAAAAAGTCGATTTGTGCATGCATCTTCGATACCCGTTTATATCCCAAATTTAGCCTAAAAACACAGAAAAATCGAGTTTTTTGGGTCTCAGAAGTGATTTGTACATGTTTACACTGTGCTAGAAAATTTTCAATTTTCAGGCAATAAATAAATTAAAACATGTTTTTTGGGCCCAAAAAGTCGATTTGTGCATGCATCTTCGATACCCGTTTATATCCCAAATTTAGCCTAAGAACACCGAAAAATCGAGTTTTTTGGGTCTCAGAAGCGATTTGTACATGTTTACACAGTGCTAGAAAAATTTCAATTTTCAGGCAAAAAAAATGCTAAAACACGTTTTTTGGGCCCAAAAAGTCGATTTGTGCATGCATCTTCGATACCCGTTTATATCGCAAATTTAGCCTAAAAACACCGAAAAATCGAGTTTTTTAGGTCTCAGAAGCGATTTGTACATGTCTACACTGTTCTAGAAAAAAATCAATTTTCAGGCAAAAAAAATGCTAAAACACGTTTTTTGGGCCCAAAAAGTCAATTTGTGCATGCATCCTCGATACCCGTTTATATCCCAAATTTAGCCTAAAAACACCGAAAAATCGAGTTTTTTGGGTCTCAGAAGCGTTTTGTACATGTTTACACTGTGCTAGAAAAAAATCATTTTTCAGGCAAAAAAAATGCTAAAACACGTTTTTTGGGCCCAAAAAGTCGATTTGTGCATGCATCTTCGATACCCGTTTATATCCCAAATTTAGCCTAAAAACACCGAAAAATCAAGTTTTTTGGGTCTCAGAAGCGATTTGTACATGTCTACACTGTTCTAGAAAAAAATCAATTTTCAAGCAAAAAAAATGATAAAACACGTTTTTTGGGCCCAAAAAGTCGATTTGTGCATGCATCCTCGATACCCGTTTATATCCCAAATTTAGCCTAAAAACACCGAAAAATCGAGTTTTTTGGGTCTCAGAAGCGATTTGTACATGTCTACACTGTTCTAGAAAAAATTCAATTTTCAGGCAAAAAAAATGCTAAAACACGTTTTTGGGGCCCAAAAAGTCGATTTGTGCATTCATCTTCGATACCCGTTTATATCCCAAATTTAGCCTAAAAACACCGAAAAATCGAGTTTTTTGGTTCTCAGAAGCGATTTGTACATGTTTACACTGTGCTAGAATTTTTTTTTCAATTTTCAGGCAAAAAAAAAAATTAAAACATGTTTTTTGGGCCCAAAAAGTCGATTTGTGCAAGCATCTTCGATACCCGTTTATATTCCAAATTTAGCCTAAAAACACCGAAAAATCGAGTTTTTTGGGTCTCAGAAGCGATTTGTACATGTTTACACTGTGCTAGAAAATTTTCAATTTTCAGGCAAAACAAATTTAAAACACGTTTTTTGGGCCCAAAAAGTCGATTTGTGCATGCATATTCGATACCCGTTTATATCCCAAATTTAGCCTAAAAACACCGAAAAATCGAGTTTTTTGGGTCTCAGGAGCGATTTGTACATGTCTACACTGTTCTAGAAAAAAATCAATTTTCAGGCAAAAAAAATGCTAAAACACGTTTTTTGGGCCCAAAAAGTCGATTTGTGCATGCATCCTCGATACCCGTTTATATCCCAAATTTAGCCTAAAAACACCGAAAAATCGAGTTTTTTGGGTCTCAGAAGTGATTTGTACATGTTCACTCTGTGCTAGAAAATTTTCAATTTTCAGGCAAAAAAAAAAATTTAAACTTGTTTTTTAGGCCCAAAACGTCGATTTGTGCATGCATCTTCGATACCCGTTTATATCCTAAATTTAGCCTAAAAACACCGAAAAATCGAGTTTTTTGGGTCTCAGAAGCGATTTGCACATGTTTACACTGTGCTAGAGAAATTTCAATTTTCAGGCAAAAAAAATGCTAAAACACGTTTTCTAGGCCCAAAAAGTCGATTTGTGCATTCATCTTCGATACCCGTTTATATCCCAAATTTAGCTTAAAAACACCGTAAAATCGAGTTTTTTGGGTCTCAGAAGCGATTTGTACATGTCTACACTGTTCTAGAAAAAAAATAATTTTCAGGCAAAAAAAATGCTAAAATACGTTTTTGGGGCCCAAAAAGTCGATTTGTGCATTCATCTTCGATACCCTTTTATATCCCAAATTTAGCCTAAAAACACCTAAAAATCGAGTTTTTTGGGTCTCAGAAGCGATTTGCACATGTCTAAACTATGTTAGAAAATTTTCAATTTTCAGGAAAAAATAAATTAAAACACGTTTTTTGGGCCCAAAAAGTCGATTTGAGCATGCATCTTCGATACCAGTTTATATCCCAAATTTAGCCTAAAAACACCGAAATATCGAGTTTTTTTTATCTCAGAAGCGATTTGTACATGTTTACACTGTGCTAGAATTTTTTTAATTTTCAGCCAAAAAAAAATTTAAAACACGTTTTTTGGGCCCAAAAAGTCGATTTGTGCATGGATCTTCGATACCCGTTTATATCCCAAATTTAGCCTAAGAACACCGAAAAATCGAGTTTTTTGGGTCTCAGAAGCGATTTGTACATGTCTACACTGTGCTAGAAAATTTCAATTTTCACGCAAAAAAAATGCTAAAACACGTTTTTTGGGCCCAAAAAGTCGATTTGTGCATGCATCTTCGATACCCGTTTATATCCCAAATTTAGCCTAAAAACACAGAAAAATCGAGTTTTTTGGGTCTCAGGAGTGATTTGTACATGTTTATACTGTGCTAGAAAATTTTCAATTTTCAGGCAAAAAATAAATTAAAACATGTTTTTTGGGCCCAAAAAGTCGATTTGTGCATGCATCTTCGATACCCGTTTATATCCCAAATTTAGCCTAAGAACACCGAAAAATCGAGTTTTTTGGGTCTCAGAAGCGATTTGTACATGTTTACACAGTGCTAGAAAAATTTCAATTTTCAGGCAAAAAAAATGCTAAAACACGTTTTTTGGGCCCAAAAAGTCGATTTGTGCATGCATCTTCGATACCCGTTTATATCCCAAATTTAGCCTAAAAACACCGAAAAATCGAGTTTTTTGGGTCTCAGAAGCGATTTGTACATGTCTACACTGTTCTAGAAAAAAATCAATTTTCAGGCAAAAAAAATGCTAAAACATGTTTTTTGGGCCCAAAAAGTCAATTTGTGCATGCATCCTCGATACCCGTTTATATCCCAAATTTAGCCTAAAAACACCGAAAAATCGAGTTTTTTGGGTCTCAGAAGTGATTTGTACATGTTTACTCTGTGCTAGAAAATTTTCAATTTTCAGGCAAAAAAAAAAATTAAACACGTTTTTTAGGCCCAAAAAGTCGATTTGTGCATGCATCTTCGATACCCGTTTATATCCTAAATTTAGCCTAAAAACACCGAAAAATCGAGTTTTTTGGGTCTCAGAAGCGATTTGCACATGTTTACACTGTCCTAGAGAAATTTCAATTTTCAGGCAAAAAAAAATGCTAAAACACGTTTTTTGGGCCCAAAAAGTCGATTTGAGCATGCATCTTCGATACCCGTTTATATCCCAAATTTAGCCTAAAAACACCGAAATATCGAGTTTTTTTGATCGCAGAAGCGATTTGTACATGTTTACACTGTGCTAGAAAAAAATCAATTTTCATGCAAAAAAAATGCTAAAACACGTTTTTTGGACCCAAAAAGTCGATTTATGCATGCATCTTCGATACCCGTTTATATCCCAAATTTAGCCTAAAAACACCGAAAAATCGAGTTTTTTGGGTCTCAGAAGCGATTTGTACATGTTTACACTGTGCTAGAAAAAAATCAATTTTCAGGCAAAAAAAATGCTAAAACACGTTTTTTGGGCCCAAAAAGTCGATTTGTGCATGCATCTTCGATACCCGTTTATATCCCAAATTTAGCCTAAAAACACCGAAAAATCGAGTTTTTTGGGTCTCAGAAGCGATTTGTACATGTCTACACTGTTCTAGAAAAATTTCAATTTTCAGGCAAAAAAAATGCTAAAACACGTTTTTGGGGGCCAAAAAGTCGATTTGTGCATTCATGTTCGATACCCGTTTATATCCCAAATTTAGCCTAAAAACACCGAAAAATCGAGTTTTTTGGTTCTCAGAAGCGATTTGTACATGTTTACACTGTGCTAGAAAAAAATTCAATTTTCAGGCAAAAAAAATGCTAAAACACGTTTTTTAGGCCCAAAAAGTCGATTTGTACATGCATCTTCGATACCCGTTTATATCCCAAATTTAGCCTAAAAACACCGAAAAATCGAGTTTTTTTGGTCTCAGAAGCGATTTGTACATGTCTACACTGTGCTAGAAAATTTCAATTTTCAGGCAAAAAAAATGCTAAAACACGTTTTTTGGGCCCAAAAAGTCGATTTGTGCATGCATCTTCGATACCCGTTTATATCCCAAATTTAGCCTAAAAAATCAGAAAAATCGAGTTTTTTGGGTCTCAGAAGTGATTTGTACATGTTTACACTGTGCTAGAAAATTTTCAATTTTCAGGCAATAAATAAATTAAAACATGTTTTTTGGGCCCAAAAAGTCGATTTGTGCATGCATCTTCGATACCCGTTTATATCCCAAATTTAGCCTAAGAACACCGAAAAATCGAGTTTTTTGGGTCTCAGAAGCGATTTGTACATGTTTACACAGTGCTAGAAAAATTTCAATTTTCAGGCAAAAAAAATGCTAAAACACGTTTTTTGGGCCCAAAAAGTCGATTTGTGCATGCATCTTCGATACCCGTTTATATCGCAAATTTAGCCTAAAAACACCGAAAAATCGAGTTTTTTAGGTCTCAGAAGCGATTTGTACATGTCTACACTGTTCTAGAAAAAAATCAATTTTCAGGCAAAAAAAATGCTAAAACACGTTTTTTGGGCCCAAAAAGTCAATTTGTGCATGCATCCTCGATACCCGTTTATATCCCAAATTTAGCCTAAAAACACCGAAAAATCGAGTTTTTTGGGTCTCAGAAGCGTTTTGTACATGTTTACACTGTGCTAGAAAAAAATCATTTTTCAGGCAAAAAAAATGCTAAAACACGTTTTTTGGGCCCAAAAAGTCGATTTGTGCATGCATCTTCGATACCCGTTTATATCCCAAATTTAGCCTAAAAACACCGAAAAATCAAGTTTTTTGGGTCTCAGAAGCGATTTGTACATGTCTACACTGTTCTAGAAAAAAATCAATTTTCAAGCAAAAAAAATGATAAAACACGTTTTTTGGGCCCAAAAAGTCGATTTGTGCATGCATCCTCGATACCCGTTTATATCCCAAATTTAGCCTAAAAACACCGAAAAATCGAGTTTTTTGGGTCTCAGAAGCGATTTGTACATGTCTACACTGTTCTAGAAAAAATTCAATTTTCAGGCAAAAAAAATGCTAAAACACGTTTTTGGGGCCCAAAAAGTCGATTTGTGCATTCATCTTCGATACCCGTTTATATCCCAAATTTAGCCTAAAAACACCGAAAAATCGAGTTTTTTGGTTCTCAGAAGCGATTTGTACATGTTTACACTGTGCTAGAAAAAAATCAATTTTCAGGCAAAAAAATGCTAAAACACGTTTTTTAGGCCCAAAAAGTCGATTTGTACATGCATATGCGATACCCGTTGATATCCCAAATTTAGCCTAAAAACACCGAAAAATCGAGTTTTTTGGGTCTCAGAAGCGATTTGTACATGTTTACACTGTGCTCTCTTAGAAAATTTTCAATTTTCAGGCAATAAAAATTTTAAAACACTTTTTTTTGGCCCAAAAAGTCGATTTGTGCATGCATCTTCGATACCCGTTTATATCCCAAATTTAGACTAAAAACACCGAAAAATCGAGTTTTTTGGGTCTCAGAAGCGATTTGTACATGTCTACACTGTTCTAGAAAAAAATCAATTTTCAGGCAAAAAAAATGCTAAAACACGTTTTTTGGGCCCAAAAAGTCGATTTGTGCATGCATCCTCGATACCCGTTTATATCCCAAATTTAGCCTAAAAACACTGAAAAATCGAGTTTTTTGGGTCTCAGAAGTGATTTGTACATGTTCACTCTGTGCTAGAAAATTTTCAATTTTCAGGCAAAAAAAAAATTTAAACTTGTTTTTTAGGCCCAAAACGTCGATTTGTGCATGCATCTTCGATACCCGTTTATATCCCAAATTTAGCCTAAAAACACCGAAAAATCGAGTTTTTCGGGTCTCAGAAGCGATTTGCACATGTCTAAACTATGTTAGAAAATTTTAAATTTTCAGGCAAAAAATAAATTAAAACACGTTTTTTGGGCCCAAAAAGTCGATTTGAGCATGCATCTTCGATACCCGTTTATATCCCAAATTTAGCCTAAAAACACCGAAATATCGATTTTTTTTTTATCTCAGAAGCGATTTGTACATGTTTACACTGTGCTAGAATTTTTTTAATTTTCAGGCAAAAAAAATCTTAAAACACGTTTTTTGGGCCCAAAAAGTCGATTTGTGCATGGATCTTCGATACCCGTTTATATCCCAAATTTAGCCTAAGAACACCGAAAAATCGAGTTTTTTGGGTCTCAGAAGCGATTTGTACATGTTTACACTGTGCTAGAAAATTTTCAATTTTCAGGCAATAAAAATTTTAAAACACTTTTTTTTGGCCCAAAAAGTCGATTTGTGCATGCATCTTCGATACCCGTTTATATCCCAAATTTAGCCTAAAAACACCGAAAAATCGAGTTTTTTGGGTCTCAGAAGCGATTTGTACATGTCTACACTGTTCTAGAAAAAAATCAATTTTCAGGCAAAAAAAATGCTAAAACACGTTTTTTGGGCCCAAAAAGTCGATTTCTGCATGCATCCTCGATACCCGTTTATATCCCAAATTTAGCCTAAAAACACTGAAAAATCGAGTTTTTTGGGTCTCAGAAGTGATTTGTACATGTTCACTCTGTGCTAGAAAATTTTCAATTTTCAGGCAAAAAAAAAATTTAAACTTGTTTTTTAGGACCAAAACGTCGATTTGTGCATGCATCTTCGATACCCGTTTATATCCCAAATTTAGCCTAAAAACACCGAAAAATCGAGTTTTTTGGGTCTCAGAAGCGATTTGCACATGTCTAAACTATGTTAGAAAATTTTAAATTTTCAGGCAAAAAATAAATTAAAACACGTTTTTTGGGCCCAAAAAGTCGATTTGAGCATGCATCTTCGATACCCGTTTATATCCCAAATTTAGCCTAAAAGCACCGAAATATCGAGTTTTTTTTTTATCTCAGAAGCGATTTGTACATGTCTACACTGTGCTAGAAAATTTCAATTTTCAGGCAAAAAAAATCTTAAAACACGTTTTTTGGGCCCAAAAAGTCGATTTGTGCATGGATCTTCGATACCCGTTTATATCCCAAATTTAGCCAAAAAACACAGAAAAATCGAGGGTTTTTTGGCTCTCAGAAGTGATTTGTACATGTTTACACTGTGCTAGAAAATTTTAAATTTTCTGGCAAAAAAAAAAATAAAACATGTTTTTTGGGCCCAAAAAGTCGATTTGTGCATGCATCTTCGATACCCGTTTATATCCCAAATTTAGCCTAAAAACACCGAAAAATCAAGTTTTTTGGGTCTCAGAAGCGATTTGTACATGTCTACACTGTTCTAGAAAAAAATCAATTTTCAAGCAAAAAAAATTGCTAAAACACGTTTTTTGGGCCCAAAAAGTGGATTTGTGCATGCATCCTCGATACGCGTTTATATCCCAAATTTAGCCTAAAAACACCGAAAAATCGAGTTTTTTGGGTCTCAGAAGCGATTTGTACATGTCTACACTGTTCTAGAAAAATTTCAATTTTCAGGCAAAAAAAATGCTAAAACACGTTTTTGGGGCCCAGAAAGTCGATTTGTGCATTCATCTTCGATACCCGTTTATATCCCAAATTTAGCCTAAAAACACCGGAAAATCGAGTTTTTTGGTTCTCAGAAGCGATTTGTACATGTTTACACTGTGCTAGAAAAAAATCAATTTTCAGGCAAAAAAAAGGCTAAAACACGTTTTTTAGGCCCAAAAAGTCGATTTGTACATGCATCTTCGATACCCGTTGATATCCCAAATTTAGCCTAAAAACACCGAAAAATCGAGTTTTTTGGGTCTCAGAAGCGATTTGTACATGTCTACACTGTTCTAGAAAAAAATCAATTTTCAGGCAAAAAAAATGCTAAAACACGTTTTTTGGGCCCAAAAAGTCGATTTGTGCATGCATCCTCGATACCCGTTTATATCCCAAATTTAGCCTAAAAACACTGAAGAATCGAGTTTTTTGGGTCTCAGAAGTGATTTGTACATGTTCACTCTGTGCTAGAAAATTTTCAATTTTCAGGCAAAAAAAAAATTTAAACTTGTTTTTTAGGCCCAAAACGTCGATTTGTGCATGCATCTTCGATACCCGTTTATATCCCAAATTTAGCCTAAAAACACCGAAATATCGAGTTTTTTTTTATCTCAGAAGCGATTTGTACATGTTTACACTGTGCTAGAATTTTTTTATTTTTCAGGCAAAAAAAAATTTAAAACACGTTTTTTGGGCCCAAAAATTCGATTTGTGCATGGATCTTCGATACCCGTTTATATCCCAAATTTAGCCTAAGAACACCGAAAAATCGAGTTTTTTGGGTCTCAGAAGCGATTTGTACATGTCTACACTGTGCTAGAAAATTTCAATTTTCAGGCAAAAAAAATGCTAAAACACGTTTTTTGGGCCCAAAAAGTCGATTTGTGCATGCATCTTCGATACCCGTTTATATCCCAAATTTAGCCAAAAAACACAGAAAAATCGAGTTTTTTGGCTCTCAGAAGTGATTTGTACATGTTTACACTGTGCTAGAAAATTTTCAATTTTCTGGCAAAAAAAAAAATAAAACACGTTTTTTGGGCCCAAAAAGTCGATTTGTGCATGCATCTTCGATACCCGTTTATATCCCAAATTTAGCCTAAAAACACCGAAAAATCAAGTTTTTTGGGTCTCAGAAGCGATTTGTACATGTCTACACTGTTCTAGAAAAAAATCAATTTTCAAGCAAAAAAAATGCTAAAACACGTTTTTTGGGCCCAAAAAGTCGATTTGTGCATGCATCCTCGATACCCGTTTATATCCCAAATTTAGCCTAAAAACACCGAAAAATCGAGTTTTTTGGGTCTCAGAAGCGATTTGTACATGTCTACACTGTTCTAGAAAAATTTCAATTTTCAGGCAAAAAAAATGCTAAAACACGTTTTTGGGGCCCAAAAAGTCGATTTGTGCATTCATCTTCGATACCCGTTTATATCCCAAATTTAGCCTAAAAACACCGAAAAATCGAGTTTTTTGGTTCTCAGAAGCGATTTGTACATGTTTACACTGTGCTAGAAAAAAATCAATTTTCAGGCAAAAAAAATGCTAAAAAACGTTTTTTAGACCCAAAAAATCGATTTGTACATGCATCTTCGATACCCGTTGATATCCCAAATTTAGCCTGAAAACACCGAAAAATCGAGTTTTTTGGGTCTCAGAAGCGATTTGTACATGTTTACACTGTGCTAGAAAATTTTCAATTTTCAGGCAATAAAAATTTTAAAACACTTTTTTTTGGCCCAAAAAGTCGATTTGTGCATGCATCTTCGATACCCGTTTATATCCCAAATTTAGCCTAAAAACACCGAAAAATCGAGTTTTTTGGGTCTCAGAAGCGATTTGTACATGTCTACACTGTTCTAGAAAAAAATCAATTTTCAGGCAAAAAAAATGCTAAAACACGTTTTTTGGGCCCAAAAAGTCGATTTGTGCATGCATCCTCGATACCCGTTTATATCCCAAATTTAGCCTAAAAACACTGAAAAATCGAGTTTTTTGGGTCTCAGAAGTGATTTGTACATGTTCACTCTGTGCTAGAAAATTTTCAATTTTCAGGCAAAAAAAAAATTTAAACTTGTTTTTTAGGCCCAAAACGTCGATTTGTGCATGCATCTTCGATACCCGTTTATATCCCAAATTTAGCCTAAAAACACCGAAAAATCGAGTTTTTTGGGTCTCAGAAGCGATTTGCACATGTCTAAACTATGTTAGAAAATTTTAAATTTTCAGGCAAAAAATAAATTAAAACACGTTTTTTGGGCCCAAAAAGTCGATTTGAGCATGCATCTTCGATACCCGTTTATATCCCAAATTTAGCCTAAAAACACCGAAATATCGAGTTTTTTTTTATCTCAGAAGCGATTTGTACATGTTTACACTGTGCTAGAATTTTTTTTAATTTTCAGGGAAAAAAAAATTTAAAACACGTTTTTTGGGCCCAAAAAGTCGATTTGTGCATGGATCTTCGATACCCGTTTATATCCCAAATTTAGCCTAAGAACACCGAAAAATCGAGTTTTTTGGGTCTCAGAAGCGATTTGTACATGTCTACACTGTGCTAGAAAATTTCAATTTTCAGGCAAAAAAAATGCTAAAACACGTTTTTTGGGCCCAAAAAGTCGATTTGTGCATGCATCTTCGATACCCGTTGATATCCCAAATTTAGCCTAAAAACACCGAAAAATCGAGTTTTTTGGGTCTCAGAAGCGATTTGTACATGTTTACACTGTGCTAGAAAATTTTCAATTTTCAGGCAATAAAAATTTTAAAACACTTTTTTTTGGCCCAAAAAGTCGATTTGTGCATGCATCT
Organism: Petrolisthes manimaculis; assembly: GCA_034508575.1. Taxonomy (NCBI): domain Eukaryota; kingdom Metazoa; phylum Arthropoda; class Malacostraca; order Decapoda; family Porcellanidae; genus Petrolisthes; species Petrolisthes manimaculis. The sequence continues at coordinate 2,391,240 of JAWZYT010000141.1, read as the reverse complement.
TCGATACCCGTTTATATCCCAAATTTAGCCTAAAAACACCGAAAAATCGAGTTTTTTGGGTCTCAGAAGCGATTTGTACATGTCTACACTGTTCTAGAAAAAAATCAATTTTCAGGCAAAAAAAATGCTAAAACACGTTTTTTGGGCCCAAAAAGTCGATTTGTGCATGCATCCTCGATACCCGTTTATATCCCAAATTTAGCCTAAAAACACTGAAAAATCGAGTTTTTTGGGTCTCAGAAGTGATTTGTACATGTTCACTCTGTGCTAGAAAATTTTCAATTTTCAGACAAAAAAAAAATTTAAACTTGTTTTTTAGGCCCAAAACGTCGATTTGTGCATGCATCTTCGATACCCGTTTATATCCCAAATTTAGCCTAAAAACACCGAAAAATCGAGTTTTTTGGGTCTCAGAAGCGATTTGCACATGTCTAAACTATGTTAGAAAATTTTAAATTTTCAGGCAAAAAATAAATTAAAACACGTTTTTTGGGCCCAAAAAGTCGATTTGAGCATGCATCTTCGATACCCGTTTATATCCCAAATTTAGCCTAAAAACACCGAAATATCGAGTTTTTTTTTATCTCAGAAGCGATTTGTACATGTTTACACTGTGCTACAATTTTTTTAATTTTCAGGGAAAAAAAAAATTAAAACACGTTTTTTGGGCCCAAAAAGTCGATTTGTGCATGGATCTTCGATACCCGTTTATATCCCAAATTTAGCCTAAGAACACCGAAAAATCGAGTTTTTTGGGTCTCAGAAGCGATTTGTACATGTCTACACTGTGCTAGAAAATTTCAATTTTCAGGCAAAAAAAATGCTAAAACACGTTTTTTGGGCCCAAAAAGTCGATTTGTGCATGCATCTTCGATACACGTTGATATCCCAAATTTAGCCTAAAAACACCGAAAAATCGAGTTTTTTGGGTCTCAGAAGCGATTTGTACATGTTTACACTGTGCTAGAAAATTTTCAATTTTCAGGCAATAAAAATTTTAAAACACTTTTTTTTGGCCCAAAAAGTCGATTAGTGCATGCATCTTCGATACCCGTTTATATCCCAAATTTAGCCTAAAAACACCGAAAAATCGAGTTTTTTGGGTCTCAGAAGCGATTTGTACATGTCTACACTGTTATAGAAAAAAATCAATTTTCAGGCAAAAAAAATGCTAAAACACGTTTTTTGGGCCCAAAAAGTCGATTTGTGCATGCATCCTCGATACCCGTTTATATCCCAAATTTAGCCTAAAAACACTGAAAAATCGAGTTTTTTGGGTCTCAGAAGTGATTTGTACATGTTCACTCTGTGCTAGAAAATTTTCAATTTTCAGGCAAAAAAAAAAATTAAACTTGTTTTTTAGGCCCAAAACGTCGATTTGTGCATGCATCTTCGATACCCGTTTATATCCCAAATTTAGCCTAAAAACACCGAAAAATCGAGTTTTTTGGGTCTCAGAAGCGATTTGCACATGTCTAAACTATGTTAGAAAATTTTTAATTTTCAGGCAAAAAATAAATTAAAACACGTTTTTTGGGCCCAAAAAGTCGATTTGAGCATGCATCTTCGATACCCGTTTATATCCCAAATTTAGCCTAAAAACACCGAAATATCGAGTTTTTTTTTATCTCAGAAGCGATTTGTACATGTTTACACTGTGCTACAATGTTTTTAATTTTCAGGGAAAAAAAAAATTAAAACACGTTTTTTGGGCCCAAAAATTCGATTTGTGCATGGATCTTCGATACCCGTTTATATCCCAAATTTAGCCTAAGAACACCGAAAAATCGAGTTTTTTGGGTCTCAGAAGCGATTTGTACATGTCTACACTGTGCTAGAAAATTTCAATTTTCAGGCAAAAAAAATGCTAAAACACGTTTTTTGGGCCCAAAAAGTCGATTTGTGCATGCATCTTCGATACCCGTTTATATCCCAAATTTAGCCAAAAAACACAGAAAAATCGAGTTTTTTGGCTCTCAGAAGTGATTTGTACATGTTTACACTGTGCTAGAAAATTTTCAATTTTCTGGCAAAAAAAAAAAATAAAACATGTTTTTTGGGCCCAAAAAGTCGATTTGTGCATGCATCTTCGATACCCGTTTATATCCCAAATTTAGCCTAAAAACACCGAAAAATCGAGTTTTTGGGGTCTCAGAAGCAATTTGTACATATTTACACTGTGCTAGAAAAATTTCAATTTTCAGGCAAAAAAAATGCTAACACGTTTTTTGGGCCCAAAAAGTCGATTTGTGCTTGCATATTCGATACCCGTTTATATCCCAAATTTAGCCTAAAAACACCGAAAAATCGAGTTTTTTGGATCTTAGAAGCGATTCATACATGTTTACACTGTGCTAGAAAAATTTCAATTTTCAGGCAAAAAAAATGCTAAAACACGTTTTTGGGGCCAAAAAAGTCGATTTGTGCATTCATCTTCGATACCTGTTTATATCCCAAATTTAGCCTAAAAACACCGAAAAATCGAGTTTTTTGGGTCTCAGAAGCGATTTGTACATGTCTACACTGTTCTAGAAAAATGTCAATTTTCAGGCAAAAGAAATGCTAAAACACGATTTTGGGGCCCAAAAAGTCGATTTGTGCATTCATCTTCGATACCCGTTTATATCCCAAATTTAGCCTAAAAACACCGAAAAATCGATTTTTTTGTTCTCAGAAGCGATTTGTACATATTTCCACTGTGCTAGAAAAATTTCAATTTTCAGGAAAAAAAAATGCTAAAACACGTTTTTTAGGCCCAAAAAGTCGATTTGTGCATGCATCTTCGATACCCGTTTATATCCCAAATTTAGCCTAAGAACACCGAAAAATCGAGTTTTTTGGATCTCAGAAGCGATTTGTACATGTTTATACTGAGCTAGAAATATTTCAATTTTCAGGCAAAAAAAATGCTAAAACACGTTTTTTAGGCCCAAAAAGTCGATTTGTGCATGCATCTTCGATACACGTTTATATCCCAAATTTAGCCTAAAAACACCGAAAAATCGAGTTTTTTGGGTCTCAGAAGCGATTTGCACATGTCTAAACTGTGCTTGAAAATTTTCAATTTTCAGGCAAAAAGAATTTTAGAACATCTTTTTTGGGCCCAAAAAGTAGATTTGAGCATGCATCTTCGATTCCCGTTTATATCCCAAATTTAGCCTAAGAACACCGAAAAATCAAGTTTTTAGGATCTCAGAAGCGATTTGTACATGTTTACACTGTGCTAGAAAAATTTCAATTTTCAGGCAAAAAAAATGATAAAACACGTTTTTTGGGTCCAAAAAGTCGATTTGTGCATGCATTTTCGATACCCGTTTATATCCCAAATTTAGCCTAAAAACACCGAAAAATCAAGTTTTTTGGGTCTCAGAAGCGATTTGTACATGTCTACACTGTTCTTGAAAAAATTCAATTTTCATGCAAAAAAAATGCTAAAACACGTTTTTTAGGCCCAAAAAGTCGATTTGTGCATGCATCCTCGATACCCGATTATATCCCAAATTTAGCCTAAAAACACCGAAAAATCGAGTTTTTTGGGTCTCAGAAGTGATTTGTACATGTTCACTCTGTGCTAGAAAATTTTCAATTTTCAGGCAAAAAAAATGCTAAAACACGTTTTCTAGGCCCAAAAAGTCGATTTGTGCATGCTTCTTCGATACCCGTTTATATCCCAAATTTAGCCTAAAAACACCGTAAAATCGAGTTTTTTGGGTCTCAGAAGCGATTTGTACATGTCTACACCGTTCTAGAAAAAGTTTAATTTTCAGGCAAAAAAAATGCTAAAACACGTTTTTGGGGCCCAAAAAGTCGATTTGTGCATTCATCTTCGATACCCGTTTATATCCCAAATATAGCCTAAAAACACCGAAAAATCGAGTTTTTTGGGTCTCAGAAGCGATTTGCACATGTCTAAACTATGTTAGAAAATTTTCAATTTTCAGGCAAAAAATAAATTAAAACACGTTTTTTGGGCCCAAAAAGTCGATTTGAGCATGCATCTTCGATACCCGTTTATATCCCAAATTTAGCCTAAAAACACTGAAAAATCGAGTTTTTTGGGTCTCAGAAGTGATTTGTACATGTTCACTCTGTGCTAGAAAATTTTCAATTTTCAGGCAAAAAAAAAAATTAAACTTGTTTTTTAGGCCCAAAACGTCGATTTGTGCATGCATCTTCGATACCCGTTTATATCCCAAATTTAGCCTAAAAACACCGAAAAATCGAGTTTTTTGGGTCTCAGAAGCGATTTGTATATATTTACACTGTGCTAGAAAAATTTCAATTTTCAGGCAAAAAAAATGCTAAAACACGTTTTTTGGGCCCAAAAAGTCGATTTGTGCTTCCATGTTCGATACCCGTTTATATCCCAAATTTAGCCTAAAAACACCGAAAAATCGAGTTTTTTGGGTCTCAGAAGCGATTTATACATGTTTACACTGTGCTAGAAAAATGTCAATTTTCAGGCAAAAAAAATGCTAAAACACGTTTTTGGGGCCAAAAAAGTCGATTTGTGCATTCATCTTCGATACCCGTTTATATCCCAAATTTAGCCTAAAAACACCGAAAAATCGAGTTTTTTTGGTCTCAGAAGCGATTTGTACATGTCTACACTGTTCTTGAAAAAAATCAATTTTCATGCAAAAAAAATGCTAAAACACGTTTTTTGGGCCCAAAAAGTCGATTTGTGCATGCATCCTCGATACCTGTTTATATCCCAAATTTAGCCTAAAAACACCAAAAAATCGAGTTTTTTGGGTCTCAGAAGTGATTTGTACATGTTCACTCTGTGCTAGAAAATTTTCAATTTTCAGGCAAAAAAAATGTTAAAACACGTTTTCTAGGCCCAAAAAGTCGATTTGTGCATGCTTCTTCGATACCCGTTTATATCCCAAATTTAGCCTAAAAACACCGTAAAATCGAGTTTTTTGGGTCTCAGAAGCGATTTGTACATGTCTACACCGTTCTAGAAAATGTTTAATTTTCAGGCAAAAAAAAAGGCTAAAACAGGTTTTTGGGGCCCAAAAAGTCGATTTGTGCATTCATCTTCGATACCCGTTTATATCCCAAATTTAGCCTAAAAACACCGAAAAATCGAGTTTTTTGGGTCTCAGAAGTGATTTGCACATGTCTAAACTATGTTAGAAAATTTTCAATTTTCAGGCAAAAAATAAATTAAAACACGTTTTTTGGGCCCAAAAAGTCGATTTGAGCATGCATCTTCGATACCCGTTTATATCCCAAATTTAGCCTAAAAACACTGAAAAATCGAGTTTTTTGGGTCTCAGAAGTGATTTGTACATGTTCACTCTGTGCTAGAAAATTTTCAATTTTCAAGCAAAAAAAAAATTTAAACTTGTTTTTTAGGCCCAAAACGTCGATTTGTGCATGCATCTTCGATACCCGTTTATATCCGAAATTTAGCTTAAAAACACCGAAAAATCGAGTTTTTTGGGTCTCAGAAGCGATTTGCACATGTTTACACTGTGCTAGAGAAATTTCAATTTTCAGGCAAAAAAAATGCTAAAACACGTTTTCTAGGCCCAAAAAGTCGATTTGTGCATGCATCTTCGATACCCGTTTATATCCCAAATTTAGCCTAAAAACACCGTAAAGTCGAGTTTTTTGGGTCTCAGAAGCGATTTGTACATGTCTACACTGTTCTAGAAAATTTTCAATTTTCAGGCAAAAAAAATGCTAAAACTCGTTTTTGGGGCCCAAAAAGTCGATTTGTGCATTCATCTTCGATACCCGTTTATATCCCAAATTTAGCCTAAAAACACCGAAAAATCGAGTTTTTGGGGTCTCAGAAGCGATTTGCACATGTCTAAACTATGTTAGAAAATTTTAAATTTTCAGGCAAAAAAAAAATTAAAACACGTTTTTTGGGCCCAAACAGTCGATTTGAGCATGCATCTTCGATACCCGTTTATATCCCAAATTTAGCCTAAAAACACCGAAATATCGAGTTTTTTTTTATCTCAGAAGCGATTTGTACATGTTTACACTGTGCTAGAATTTTTTTAATTTACAGGCAAAAAAAAATTTAAAACACATTTTTTGGGCCCAAAAAGTCGATTTGTGCATGGATCTTCGATACCCGTTTATATCCCAAATTTAGCCTAAGAACACCGAAAAATCGAGTTTTTTGGGTCTCAGAAGCGATTTGTACATGTCTACACTGTGCTAGAAAATTTCAATTTTCAGGCAAAAAAAATGCTAAAACACGTTTTTTGGGCCCAAAAAGTCGATTTGTGCATGCATCTTCGATACCCGTTTATATCCCAAATTTAGCCAAAAAACACAGAAAAATCGAGTTTTTTGGCTCTCAGAAGTGATTTGTACATGTTTACACTGTGCTAGAAAATTTTCAATTTTCTGGCCAAAAAAAAATTAAAACATGTTTTTTGGGCCCAAAAAGTCGATTTGTGCATGCATCTTCGATACCCGTTTATATCCCAAATTTAGCCTAAAAACACCGAAAAATCGAGTTTTTTGGGTCTCAGAAGCGATTTGTACATATTTACACTGTGCTAGAAAAATTTCAATTTTCAGGCAAAAAAAATGTTAAAACACGTTTTTTGGGCCAAAAAAGTCGATTTGTGCTTGCATCTTCGATACCCCTTTATATCCCAAATTTAGCCTAAGAACACCGAAAAATCAAGTTTTTAGGATCTCAGAAGCGATTTGTACATGTTTACACTGTGCTAGAAAAATTTCAATTTTCAGGCAAAAAAAATGATAAAACACGTTTTTTGGGCCCAAAAAGTCGATTTGTGCATGCATCTTCGATACCCGTTTATATCCCAAATTTAGCCTAAAAACACCGAAAAATCAAGTTTTTTGGGTCTCAGAAGCGATTTGTACATGTCTACACTGTTCTAGAAAAAAATCAATTTTCATGCAAAAAAAATGTTAAAACACATTTTTTGGGCCCAAAAAGTCGATTTGTGCATGCATCCTCGATACCCGTTTATATCCCAAATTTAGCCTAAAAACACCGAAAAATCGAGTTTTTTGGGTCTCAGAAGTGATTTGTACATGTTCACTCTGTGCTAGAAAATTTTCAATTTTCAGGCAAAGAAAAAAATTAAACTTGTTTTTTAGGCCCAAAACGTCGATTTGTGCATGCATCTTCGATACCCGTTTATATCCTAAATTTAGCCTAAAAACACCGAAAAATCGAGTTTTTTGGGTCTCAGAAGCGATTTGCACATGTTTACACTGTGCTAGAGAAATTTCAATTTTCAGGCAAAAAAAATGCTAAAACACGTTTTCTAGGCCCAAAAAGTCGATTTGTGCATGCATCTTCGATACCCGTTTATATCCCAAATTTAGCCTAAAAACACCGTAAAATCGAGTTTTTTGGGTCTCAGAAGCGATTTGTACATGTCTACACCGTTCTAGAATTTTTTTAATTTTCAGGCAAAAAAAATGCTAAAACACGTTTTTGGGGCCCAAAAAGTCGATTTGTGCATTCATCTTCGATACCCGTTTATATCCCAAATTTAGCCTAAAAACACCGAAAAATCGAATTTTTGGGGTCTCAGAAGCGATTTGCACATGTCTAAACTATGTTAGAAAATTTTCAATTTTCAGGCAAAAAATAAATTAAAACACGTTTTTTGGGCCCAAAAAGTCGATTTGAGCATGCATATTCGATACCCGTTTATATCCCAAATTTAGCCTAAAAACACCGAAAAATCGAGTTTTTTGGGTCTCAGAAGCGATTTGTACATGTTAACACTGTGCTAGAAAAAAATCAATTTTCAGGCAAAAAAAATGCTAAAACACGTTTTTTGGGCCCAAAAAGTCGAGTTGTGCATGTATCTTCGATACCCGTTTATATCCCAAATTTAGCCTAAAAAGACCGAAATATCGAGTTTTTTTTTATCTCAGAAGCGATTTGTACATGTTTACACTGTGCTAGAATTTTTTTAATTTTCAGGCAAAAAAAAATTTAAAACACGTTTTTTGGGCCCAAAAAGTCGATTTGTGCATGGATTTTCGATACCCGTTTATATCCCAAATTTAGCCTAAGAACACCGAAAAATCGAGTTTTTTGGGTCTCAGAAGCGATTTGTACATATTTACACTGTGCTAGAAAAATTTCAATTTTCAGGCAAAAAAAATGCTAAAACACGTTTTTTGGGCCCAAAAAGTCGATTTGTGCATGCATCTTCGATACCTGTTTATATCCCAAATTTAGCCTAAAAACACCGAAAAATCGAGTTTTTTGGGTCTCAGAAGCGATTTATACATGTTTACACTGTGCTAGAAAAAATTCAATTTTCAGGCAAAAAAAATGCTAAAACACGTTTTGGGGGCCCAAAAAGTCGATTTGTGCATTCATCTTCGATACCCGTTTACATCCCAAATTTAGCCTAAAAACACCGAAAAATCGAGTTTTTCGGGTCTCAGAAGCGATTTGTACATGTCTACACTGTTCTAGAAAAATGTCAGTTTTCAGGCAAAAAAAATGCTAAAACACGTTTTTTGGGCCCAAAAAGTCGAGTTGTGCATGCATCTTCGATACCTGTTTATATCCCAAATTTAGCCTAAAAACACCGAAAAATCGAGTTTTTTGGGTCTCAGAAGCGATTTATACATGTTTACACTGTGCTAGAAAAAATTCAATTTTCAGGCAAAAAAAATGCTAAAACACGTTTTGGGGGCCCAAAAAGTCGATTTGTGCATTCATCTTCGATACCCGTTTACATCCCAAATTTAGCCTAAAAACACCGAAAAATCGAGTTTTTTGGGTCTCAGAAGCGATTTGTACATGTCTACACTGTTCTAGAAAAATGTCAGTTTTCAGGCAAAAAAAATGCTAAAACACGTTTTGGGGGCCCAAAAAGTCGATTTGTGCATGCATCTTCGATACCCGTTTATATCCCAAATTTAGCCTAAAAACACCGAAAAATCGAGTTTTTTGGTTCTCAGAAGCGATTTGTACATGTTTACACTGTGCTAGAAAAATGTCAATTTTCAGGCAAAAAAAATGCTATAACACGTTTTTTAGGCCCAAAAAGTCGATTTGAGCATGCATCTTCGATACCCGTTTATATCCCATATTTAGCCTAAAAACACCAAAATATCGAGTTTTTTTTTATCTCAGAAGCGATTTGTACATGTTTACACTGTGCTAGAATTTTTTTAATTTTCAGGCAAAACAAAATTTAAAACACGTTTTTTGGGCCCAAAAAGTCGATTTGTGCATGGATCTTCGATACCCGTTTATATCCCAAATTTAGCCTAAGAACACCGAAAAATCGAGTTTTTTGGGTGTCAGAAGCGATTTGTACATGTCTACACTGTGCTAGAAAATTTCTATTTTTAGGCAAAAAAAATGCTAAAACACGTTTTTTGGGCCCAAAAAGTCGATTTGTGCATGCATCTTCGATACCCGTTTATATCCCAAATTTACCCTAAAAACACAGAAAAATCGAGTGATTTGGGTCTCAGAAGCGATTTGAACATGTCTACACTGTGTTAGAAAATTTTCAATTTTTAGGCAAAAAAAAACTTAAAACACGTTATTTGGGCCCAAAAAGTCGATTTGTGCATGCATCTTCGATACCCGTTTATATCCCAAATTTTGCCAAAAAACACAGAAAAATCGAGTTTTTTGGCTCTCAGAAGTGATTTGTACATGTTTACACTGTGCTAGAAAATTTTCAATTTTCTGGCAAAAAAAAAATTAAAACATGTTTTTTGGCCCCAAAAAGTCGATTTGTGCATGCATCTTCGATACCCGTTTATATCCCAAATTTAGCCTAAAAACACCGAAAAATCGAGTTTTTTGGGTCTCAGAAGCGATTTGTACATATTTACACTGTGCTAGAAAAATTTCAATTTTCAGGCAAAAAAAATGTTAAAACACGTTTTTTGGGCCCAAAAAGTCGATTTGTGCTTGCATCTTCGATACCCGTTTATATCCCAAATTTAGCCTAAAAACACCGAAAAATCGAGTTTTTTGGGTTTCAGAAGCGATTTATACATGTTTACACTGTGCTAGAAAAATTTCAATTTTCAGGCAAAAAAAATGCTAAAACACGTTTTTGGGGCCAAAAAAGTCGATTTGTGCATTCATCTTCGATACCTGTTTATATCCCAAATTTAGCCTAAAAACACCGAAAAATCGAGTTTTTTGGGTCTCAGAAGCGATTTGCACATGTCTAAACTGTGCTTGAAAATTTTCAATTTTCAGGCAAAAAAAATGCTAAAACACGTTTTTTAGGCCCAAAAATTCGATTTGTGCATGCATCCTCGATACCCATTTATATCCCAAATTTAGCCTAAAAACACCGAAAATCGAGTTTTTTGGGTCTCAGAAGCGATTTGTACATGTTTACACTGTGCTAGAAAAATTTCAATTTTCAGGCAAAAAATATGCTAAAACACGTTTACTGGGCCTAAAAAGTCGATTTGTGCATGCATCTTCGATACCCGTTTATATCCCAAATTTAGCCTAAAGACACCGAAAAATCGATTTTTTTGGGTCTCAGAAGTGATTTGTACATGTCTACACTGTTCTAGAAAAATGTCAATTTTCAGGCAAAAGAAATGCTAAAACACGTTTTTGGGGCCCAAAAAGTCGATTTGTGCATTCATCTTCGATACCCGTTTATATCCCAAATTTAGCCTAAAAACACCGAAAAATCGAGTTTTTTGGTTCTCAGAAGCGATTTGTACATGTTTACACTGTGCTAGAAAAATTTCAATTTTCAGGCAAAAAAAATGCTAAAACACGTTTTTTAGGCCCAAAAAGTCGATTTGTGCATGGATCTTCGATACTCGTTTATATCCCAAATTTAGCCTAAGAACACCGAAAAATCGAGTTTTTTGGGTGTCAGAAGCGATTTGTACATGTCTACACTGTGCTAGAAAATTTTCAATTTTTAGGCAAAAAAAAATGCTAAAACACGTTTTTTGGGCCCAAAAAGTCGATTTGTGCATGCATCTTCGATACCCGTTTATATCCCAAATTTAGCCTAAAACCCCCGAAAAATCGAGCTTTTTGGGTCTCAGAAGCGATTTGTACATGTCTACACTGTGCTAGAAAAAAATCAATTTTCAGGCAAAAAAAATGCTAAAACACGTTTTTTGGGCCAAAAAAGTCGATTTGTGCATGCATCTTCGATACCCGTTTATATCCCAAATTTAGCCTAAAAACATAGAAAAATCGAGTTTTTTGGGTCTCAGAAGCGATTTGAACATGTCTACACTGTGTTAGAAAATTTTCAATTTTTAGGCCAAAAAAAAAATAAAACACGTTATTTGGGCCCAAAAAGTCGATTTGTGCATGCATCTTCGATACCCGTTTAAATCCCAAATTTAGCCTAAAAACACCGAAAAATCGAGTTTTTTGGGTCACAAAAGCGATTTGTACATGTTTACACTGTGCTAGAAAAATTTCAATTTTCAGGCAAAAAAAATGCTAAAACACGTTTTTTAGGCCCAAAAAGTCGATTTGTGCATGCATCTTCGATACCCATTTATATCCCAAATTTAGCCTAAAAACACAGAAAATCGAGTTTTTTGGGTCTCAGAAGCGATTTGTACATGTTTACACTGTGCTAGAAAAATTTCAATTTTCAGGCAAAAAAAATGCTAAAACACGTTTTCTGGGCCTAAAAAGTCGATTTGTGCATGCATCTTCGATACCCGTTTATATCCCAAATTTAGCCTAAAGTCACCGAAAAATCGATTTTTTTGGGTCTCAGAAGTGATTTGTACATGTCTACACTGTTCTAGAAAAATTTCAATTTTCAGGCAAATAAAATGTTAAAACACGTTTTTGGGGCCCAAAAAGTCGATTTGTGCATGTATCTTCGATACCCGTTTATATCCCAAATTTAGCCTAAAAACATAGAAAAATCGAGTTTTTTGGGTCTCAGAAGCGATTTGAACATGTCTACACTGTGTTAGAAAATTTTCAATTTTTAGGCCAAAAAAAAATTAAAACACGTTATTTGGGCCCAAAAAGTCGATTTGTGCATGCATCTTCGATACCCGTTTAAATCCCAAATTTAGCCTAAAAACACCGAAAAATCGAGTTTTTTGGGTCACAAAAGCGATTTGTACATGTTTACACTGTGCTAGAAAAATTTCAATTTTCAGGCAAAAAAAATGCTAAAACACGTTTTTTAGGCCCAAAAAGTCGATTTGTGCATGCATCTTCGATACCCATTTATATCCCAAATTTAGCCTAAAAACACAGAAAATCGAGTTTTTTGGGTCTCAGAAGCGATTTGTACATGTTTACACTGTGCTAGAAAAATTTAAATTTTCAGGCAAAAAAAATGCTAAAACACGTTTTCTGGGCCTAAAAAGTCGATTTGTGCATGCATCTTCGATACCCGTTTATATCCCAAATTTAGCCTAAAGACACCGAAAAATCGATTTTTTTGGGTCTCAGAAGTGATTTGTACATGTCTACACTGTTCTAGAAAAATTTCAATTTTCTTCAAATAAAATGTTAAAACACGTTTTTGGGGCCCAAAAAGTCGATTTGTGCATTCATCTTCGATACCCGTTTATATCCCAAATTTAGCCTAAAAACACCGAAAAATCGAGTTTTTTTTATCTCAGAATCGATTTGTACATGTTTACACTGTGCTAGAAAAATTTCAATTTTCCGGCAAAAAAAATGCTTAAACACGTTTTTTGGGCCCAAAAAGTCGATTTGTGCATGTATCTTCGATACCCGTTTATATCCCAAATTTAGCCTAAAAACACCGAAAAATAGAGTTTTTTGGGTCTCAGAAGCGTTTTGTACATGTTTACACTGTGCTAGAAAAAAAATCAATTTTCAGGCAAAAAAAATGCTAGAACACGTTTTTTCGGCCCAAAAAGTCGATTTCTGCATGCATCTTCGATACCCGTTTAGATCCCAAATTTAACCTAAAAACACCGAAAAATCGAGTTTTTTTGGTCACAAAAGCGATTTGTACATGTCTACACTGTGCTAGAAAATTTTCAATTTTCAGGCAAAAAAAAAATTAAAACACGTTTTTTGGGCCCAAAAAGTCGATTTGTGCATGGATCTTCGATACCCGTTTATATCCAAAATTTAGCCTAAGAACACCGAAAAATCGAGTTTTTTGGGTCTCAGAAGCGATTTGTACATGTCTACACTGTGCTAGAAAATTTCAATTTTCAGGTAAAAAAAATGCTAAAACACGTTTTTGGGGCCCAAAAAGTCGATTTGTGCATGCATCTTCGATACCCGTTTATATCCCAAATTTGGCCTAAAAACACAGAAAAATCGATTTTTTTGGGTCTCAGAAGCGATTTGCACATGTCTACACTGTGCTAGAAAATTTTCAATTTTTAGGCAAAAAAAAAATTAAAACACGTTTTTTGGGCCCAAAAAGTCGATTTGTGCATGCATCTTCGATACCCGTTTATATCCCAAATTTAGCCTAAAAACACCGAAAAAACGAGTTTTTTTGGTCTCATAAGCGATATGTACATGTTTACACTGTGCTAGAAAAATTTCAATTTTCAGGCAAAAAAAATGCTAAAACACGTTTTTTAGGCCCAAAAATACGATTTGTGCATTCATCATCGATACCCGTTTATATCCCAAATTTAGCCTAAAACACCGAAAAATCGAGTGTTTTGGTTCTCAGAAGCGATTTGTACATGTTTACACTGTGCTAGAAAATGTTCAATTTTCACGCAAAAAAAATGCTAAAACACGATTTTTTGGCCCAAAAAGTCGATTTGTGCATGCATCTTCGATACCCGTTTATATCCCAAATTTAGCCTAAAACCCCCGAAAAATCGAGTTTTTTGGGTCTCAGAAGCAATTTGTACATGTCTAAACTGTGCTAGAAAAAAATCAATTTTCAGGCAAAAAAAATGCTAAAACACGTTTTTTGGGCCAAAAAAGTCGATTTGTGCATGCATCTTCGATACCCGTTTATATCCCAAATTTAGCCTAAAAACACCGAAAAATCGAGTTTTTTGGGTCTCAGAAGCGATTTGTACATGTCTACACTGTGCTAGAAAAAAATCAATTTTCAGGCAAAAAAAAATGCTAAACCACGTTTTTTGGGCCAAAAAAGTCGATTTGTGCATGCATCTTCGATACCCGTTTATATCACAAATTTAGCCTAAAAACACCGAAAAATCGAGTTTTTTGGGTCTCAGGAGCGATTTGTATATGTTTACACTGTGCTAGAAAATTTTCAATTTTCAGGTAAAAAAAATGCTAAAACACGTTTTTGGGCCCAAAAAGTCGATTTGTGCATGCATCTTCGATACCCGTTTATATCCCAAATTTAGCCTAAAAACACCGAAAAATCGAGTTTTTTTGGTCTCAGAAGCGATTTGTACATGTCTACACTGTGCTAGAAAATTTTCAATTTACAGGCAAAATAAAATTTAAAACACTTTTTTGGTTCCAAAAAGTCGATTTGTGCATACATCTTCGATACCCGTTTATATCCCAAATTTAGCCTAAAACCCCCGAAAAAATCGAGTTTTTTGGGTCTCAGAAGCGATTTGTACATGTATACACTGTGCTAGAAAATTTTCAATTTTCTGGCAAATTAAAATTTAAAACACTTTTTTGGTTCCAAAAAGTCGATTTGTGCATGCATCTTCGATACCCGTTTATATCCCAAATTTAGCCTAAAAACACCGAAAAATCGAGTTTTTTTGGTCTCAGAAGCGATTTGTACATGTCTACATTGTACTAGAAAATTTTCAATTTTAAGACAAAAAAAAATATAAAACACGTTTTTTGGGCCCAAAAAGTCGATTTGTGCATGCATCTTCGATACCCGTTTATATCCCAAATTTAGTCTAAAAACACCGAAAAATCGAGTTTTTTGGCTCTCAGGAGCGATTTGTATATTTTTACACTGTGCTAGAAAATTTTAAATTTTCAGGCAAAAAAAATGCTAAAACACGTTTTTTGGGCCCAAAAAGTCGATTTGTGCATGCATCTTCGATACCCGTTTATATCCCAAATTTAGCCTAAAAACACCGAAAAATAGAGTTTTTTTGGTCTCAGAAGCGATTTGTACATGTCTACACTGTGCTAGAAAATTTTCAATTTTCAGGCAAAATTAAATTTAAAACACTTTTTTGGTTCCAAAAAATCGATTTGTGCATGCATCTTCGATACCCGTTTATATCCCAAATTTAGCCTAAGACCCCCGAAAAATCGAGTTTTTTGGGTCTCAGAAGCGATTTGTACATGTCTACACTGTGCTAGAAAAAAATCAATTTTCAGGCAAAAAAAATGCTAAAACACGTTTTTTGGGCCAAAAAAGTCGATTTGTGCATGCATCTTCGATACCCGTTTATATCCCAAATTTAGCCTAAAAACACCGAAAAATCGTGTTTTTTTGGTTTCAGAAGCGATTTTTACATGTCTACACTGTGCTAGAAAATTTTCAATTTTCAGGCCAAAAAAATTTTAAAACACTTTTTTTTGGCCCAAAAAGTCAATTTGTGCATGCATCTTCGATACCCGTTTATATCCCAATTTTAGCCTAAAAACACCGAAAAATCGAGTTTTTTGGGTCTCAGAAGTGATTTGTATATGTTTACACTGTGCTAGAAAATTTTAAATTTTCAGGCAAACAAAATGCTGAAACACGTTTTTTGGGCCCAAAAAGTCGATTTGTGCATGCATCTTTGATACCCGTTTATATCCCAAATTTAGCCTAAAAACACCGAAAAATCGAGTTTTTTTGGTCTCAGAAGCGATTTGTACATGTCTACATTGTACTAGAAAATTTTCAATTTTAAGACAAAAAAAAATATAAAACACGGTTTTTGGGCCCAAAAAGTCGATTTGTGCATGCATCTTCGATACCCATTTATATCCCAAATTTAGCCTAAAAACCCCGAAAAATCGAGTTTTTTGGGTCTCAGAAGCGATTTGTACATGTCTACACTGTGCTAGAAAAAAATCAATTTTCAGGCAAAAAAAATGCTAAAACACGTTTTTTGGGCCAAAAAAGTCGATTTGTGCATGCATCTTCGATACCCGTTTACATCCCAAATTTAGCCTAAAAACACCGAAAAATCGAGTTTTTTGGGTCTCAGAAGCTATTTGTACATGTCTACATTGTGCTAGAAAATTTTCAATTTTAAGGCAAAAAAAAACATAAAACACGTTTTTTGGGCCCAAAAAGTCGATTTGTGCATGCATCTTCGATACCCGTTTATATCCCAAATTTAGCCTAAAAACACCGAAAAATCGAGTTTTTTGGTTTCAGAAGCGATTTGTACATGTCTACACTGTGCTAGAAAATTTTCAATTTTCAGGCCAAAAAAATTTTAAAACACTTTTTTTGGGCCCAAAAAGTCGATTTGTGCATGCATCTTCGATACCCGTTTATATCCCAAATTTAGCCTAAAAACACCGAAAAATCGAGTTTTTTGGGTCTCAGAAGCGATTTGTACATGTCTACACTGTGCTAGAAAATTTTCAATTTTAAGGCAAAAAAACAAAAAAAACACGTTTTTTGGGCCCAAAAAGTCGATTTGTGCATGCATCTTCGATACCCGTTTATATCCCAAATTTAGCCTAAAAACACCGAAAAATCGAGTTTTTTGGCTCTCAGGAGCGATTTGTATATTTTTACACTGTGCTAGAAAATTTTCAATTTTCAGGCAAAAAAAATGCTAAAACACATTTTTTGGGCCCAAAAAGTCGATTTGTGCATGCATCTTCGATACCCGTTTATATCCCAAATTTAGCCTAAAAACACCGAAAAATCGAGTTTTTTTGGTCTCAGAAGCGATTTGTACATGTCTACATTGTGCTAGAAAATTTTCAATTTTAAGACAAAAAAAAATATAAAACACGTTTTTTGGGCCCAAAAAGTCGATTTGTGCATGCATCTTCGATACCCGTTTATATCCCAAATTTAGCCTAAAAACACCGAATAATCGAGTTTTTTTGGTCTCAGAAGCGATTTGTACATGTCTACACTGTGCTAGAAAATTTTCAATTTTCAGGCCAAATAAAATTTAAAACACTTTTTTGGTTCCAAAAAGTCGATTTGTGCATGCATCTTCGATACCCGTTTATATCCCAAATTTAGCCTAAAACCCCCGAAAAATCGAGTTTTTTGGGTCTCAGAAGCGATTTGTACATGTCTACACTGTGCTAGAAAAAAATCAATTTTCAGGCAAAAAAAATGCTAAAACACGTTTTTTGGGCCAAAAAAGTCGATTTGTGCATGCATCTTCGATACCCGTTTATATCCCAAATTTAGCCTAAAAACACCGAAAAATCGAGTTTTTTTGGTCTCAGAAGCGATTTGTACATGTCTACATTGTGCTAGAAAATTTTCAATTTTAAGGCAAAAAAAAAAAAAAAAACACGTTTTTTGGGCCCAAAAAGTCGATTTGTGCATGCATCTTCGATACCCGTTTATATCCCAAATTTAGCCTAAAAACACCGAAAAATCGAGTTTTTTGGCTCTCAGGAGCGATTTGTATATTTTTTCACTGTGCTAGAAAATTTTCAATTTTCAGGCAAAAAAAATGCTAAAACACGTTTTTTGGGCCCAAAAAGTCGATTTGTGCATGCATCTTCGATACCCGTTTATATCCCAAATTTAGCCTAAAAACACCGAAAAATCGAGTTTTTTTGGTCTCAAAAGCGATTTGTACATGTCTACACTGTGCTAGAAAATTTTCAATTTTCAGGCATAATAAAATTTAAAACACTTTTTTGGTTCCAAAAATTCGATTTGTGCATGCATCTTCGATACCCGTTTATATCCCAAATTTAGCCTAAAACCCCCGAAAAATCGAGTTTTTTGGGTCTCAGAATCGATTTGTACATGTCTACACTGTGCTAGAAAAAAATAAATTTTCAGGCCAAAAAAATGCTAAAACACGTTTTTCGGGCCAAAAAAGTCGATTTGTGCATGTATCTTCGATACCCGTTTATATCCCAAATTTAGCCTAAAAACACCGAAAAATCGAGTTTTTTTGGTCTCAGAAGCGATTTGTACATGTCTACATTGTGCTAGAAAATTTTCAATTTTAAGACAAAAAAAAATATAAAACACGTTTTTTGGGCCCAAAAAGTCGATTTGTGCATGCATCTTCGATACCCGTTTATATCCCAAATTTAGCCTAAAAACACCGAATAATCGAGTTTTTTTGGTCTCAGAAGCGATTTGTACATGTCTACATTGTACTAGAAAATTTTCAATTTTAAGACAAAAAAAAATATAAAACACGGTTTTTGGGCCCAAAAAGTCGATTTGTGCATGCATCTTCGATACCCGTTTATATCCCAAATTTAGCCTAAAAACCCCGAAAAATCGAGTTTTTTGGGTCTCAGAAGCGATTTGTACATGTCTACACTGTGCTAGAAAAAAATCAATTTTCAGGCAAAAAAAATGCTAAAACACGTTTTTTGGGCCAAAAAAGTCGATTTGTGCATGCATCTTCGATACCCGTTTACATCCCAAATTTAGCCTAAAAACACCGAAAAATCGAGTTTTTTGGGTCTCAGAAGCTATTTGTACATGTCTACATTGTGCTAGAAAATTTTCAATTTTAAGGCCAAAAAAAACATAAAACACGTTTTTTGGGCCCAAAAAGTCGATTTGTGCATGCATCTTCGATACCCGTTTATATCCCAAATTTAGCCTAAAAACACCGAAAAATCGAGTTTTTTTGGTTTCAGAAGCGATTTGTACATGCCTACACTGTGCTAGAAAATTTTCAATTTTCAGGCCAAAAAAATTTTAAAACACTTTTTTTGGGCCCAAAAAGTCGATTTGTGCATGCATCTTCGATACCCGTTTATATCCCAAATTTAGCCTAAAAACACCGAAAAATCGAGTTTTTTTGGTCTCAGAAGCGATTTGTACATGTCTACATTGTGCTAGAAAATTTTCAATTTTAAGGCAAAAAAAAAAAAAAAACACGTTTTTTGGGCCCAAAAAGTCGATTTGTGCATGCATCTTCGATACCCGTTTATATCCCAAATTTAGCCTAAAAACACCGAAAAATCGAGTTTTTTGGCTCTCAGGAGCGATTTGTATATTTTTACACTGTGCTAGAAAATTTTCAATTTTCAGGCAAAAAAAATGCTAAAACACATTTTTTGGGCCCAAAAAGTCGATTTGTGCATGCATCTTCGATACCCGTTTATATCCCAAATTTAGCTTAAAAACACCGAAAAATCGAGTTTTTTTGGTCTCAGAAGCGATTTGTACATGTCTACACTGTACTAGAAAATTTTCAATTTTCAGGCATAATAAAATTTAAAACACTTTTTTGGTTCCAAAAAGTCGATTTGTGCATGCATCTTCGATACCCGTTTATATCCCAAATTTAGCCTAAAACCCCCGAAAAATCGAGTTTTTTGGGTCTCAGAATCGATTTGTACATGACTACACTGTGCTAGAAAAAAATAAATTTTCAGGCAAAAAAAATGCTAAAACACGTTTTTTGGGCCAAAAAAGTCGATTTGTGCATGTATCTTCGATACCCGTTTATATCCCAAATTTAGCCTAAAAACACCGAAAAATCGAGTTTTTTTGGTCTCAGAAGCGATTTGTACATGTCTACATTGTGCTAGAAAATTTTCAATTTTAAGACAAAAAAAAATATAAAACACGTTTTTTGGGCCCAAAAAGTCGATTTGTGCATGCATCTTCGATACCCGTTTATATCCCAAATTTAGCATAAAAACACCGAATAATCGAGTTTTTTTGGTCTCAGAAGCGATTTGTACATGTCTACACTGTGCTAGAAAATTTTCAATTTTCAGGCCAAATAAAATTTAAAACACTTTTTTGGTTCCAAAAAGTCGATTTGTGCATGCATCTTCGATACCCGTTTATATCCCAAATTTAGCCTAAAACCCCCGAAAAATCGAGTTTTTTGGGTCTCAGAAGCGATTTGTACATGTCTACACTGTGCTAGAAAAAAATCAATTTTCAGGCAAAAAAAATGCTAAAACACGTTTTTTGGTCCAAAAAAGTCGATTTGTGCATGCATCTTCGATACCCGTTTATATCCCAAATTTAGCCTAAAAACACCGAAAAATCGAGTTTTTTTGGTCTCAGAAGCGATTTGTACATGTCTACATTGTGCTAGAAAATTTTCAATTTTAAGGCAAAAAAAAAAAAAAAACACGTTTTTTGAGCCCAAAAAGTCGATTTGTGCATGCATCTTCGATACCCGTTTATATCCCAAATTTAGCCTAAAAACACCGAAAAATCGAGTTTTTTGGCTCTCAGGAGCGATTTGTATATTTTTTCACTGTGCTAGAAAATTTTCAATTTTCAGGCAAAAAAAATGCTAAAACACGTTTTTTGGGCCCAAAAAGTCGATTTGTGCATGCATCTTCGATACCCGTTTATATCCCAAATTTAGCCTAAAAACACCGAAAAATCGAGTTTTTTTGGTCTCAAAAGCGATTTGTACATGTCTACACTGTGCTAGAAAATTTTCAATTTTCAGGCATAATAAAATTTAAAACACTTTTTTGGTTCCAAAAAGTCGATTTGTGCATGCATCTTCGATACCCGTTTATATCCCAAATTTAGCCTAAAACCCCCGAAAAATCGAGTTTTTTGGGTCTCAGAATCGATTTGTACATGTCTACACTGTGCTAGAAAAAAATAAATTTTCAGGCAAAAAAAATGCTAAAACACGTTTTTCGGGCCAAAAAAGTCGATTTGTGCATGTATCTTCGATACCCGTTTATATCCCAAATTTAGCCTAAAAACACCGAAAAATCGAGTTTTTTTGGTCTCAGAAGCGATTTGTACATGTCTACATTGTGCTAGAAAATTTTCAATTTTAAGACAAAAAAAAATATAAAACACGTTTTTTGGGCCCAAAAAGTCGATTTGTGCATGCATCTTCGATACCCGTTTATATCCCAAATTTAGCCTAAAAACACCGAATAATCGAGTTTTTTGGCTCTCAGGAGCGATTTGTATATTTTTACACTGTGCTAGAAAATTTTCAATTTTCAGGCAAAAAAAATGCTAAAACACGTTTTTTGGGCCCAAAAAGTCGATTTGTGCATACATCTTCGATACCCGTTTATATCCCAAATTTAGCCTAAAAACACCGAAAAATCGAGTTTTTTTGGTCTCAGAAGAGATTTGTACATGTCTACATTGTGCTAGTAAATTTTCAATTTTAAGGCAAAAAAAAAAAAAAAAACACGTTTTTTGTGCCCAAAAAGTCGATTTGTGCATGCATCTTCGATACCCGTTTATATCCCAAATTTAGCCTAAAAACACCGAAAAATCGAGTTTTTTGGCTCTCAGGAGCGATTTGTATATTTTTTCACTGTGCTAGAAAATTTTCAATTTTCAGGCAAAAAAAATTCTAAAACACGTTTTTTGGGCCCAAAAAGTCGATTTGTGCATGCATCTTCGATACCCGTTTATATCCCAAATTTAGCTTAAAAACACCGAAAAATCGAGTTTTTTTGGTCTCAAAAGCGATTTGTACATGTCTACACTGTGCTAGAAAATTTTCAATTTTCAGGCATAATAAAATTTAAAACACTTTTTTGGTTCCAAAAAGTCGATTTGTGCATGCATCTTCGATACCCGTTTATATCCCAAATTTAGCCTAAAACCCCCGAAAAATCGAGTTTTTTGGGTCTCAGAATCGATTTGTACATGTCTACACTGTGCTAGAAAAAAATAAATTTTCAGGCAAAAAAAATGCTAAAACACGTTTTTGGGGCCCAAAAAGTCGATTTGTGCATGTATCTTCGATACCCGTTTATATCCCAAATTTAGCCTAAAAACACCGAAAAATCGAGTTTTTTTGGTCTCAGAAGCGATTTGTACATGTCTACATTGTGCTAGAAAATTTTCAATTTTAAGACAAAAAAAAATATAAAACACGTTTTTTGGGCCCAAAAAGTCGATTTGTGCATGCATCTTCGATACCCGTTTATATCCCAAATTTAGCCTAAAAACACCGAAAAATCGAGTTTTTTTGGTCTCAAAAGCGATTTGTACATGTCTACACTGTGCTAGAAAATTTTCAATTTTCAGGCATAATAAAATTTAAAACACTTTTTTGGTTCCAAAAAGTCGATTTGTGCATGCATCTTCGATACCCGTTTATATCCCAAATTTAGCCTAAAACCCCCGAAAAATCGAGTTTTTTGGGTCTCAGAATCGATTTGTACATGTCTACACTGTGCTAGAAAAAAATAAATTTTCAGGCAAAAAAAATGCTAAAACACGTTTTTGGGGCCCAAAAAGTCGATTTGTGCATGTATCTTCGATACCCGTTTATATCCCAAATTTAGCCTAAAAACACCGAAAAATCGAGTTTTTTTGGTCTCAGAAGCGATTTGTACATGTCTACATTGTGCTAGAAAATTTTCAATTTTAAGACAAAAAAAAATATAAAACACGTTTTTTGGGCCCAAAAAGTCGATTTGTGCATGCATCTTCGATACCCGTTTATATCCCAAATTTAGCCTAAAAACACCGAATAATCGAGTTTTTTTGGTCTCAGAAGCGATTTGTACATATCTACATTGTACTAGAAAATTTTCAATTTTAAGACAAAAAAAAATATAAAACACGGTTTTTGGGCCCAAAAAGTCGATTTGTGCATGCATCTTCGATACCCGTTTATATCCCAAATTTAGCCTAAAAAACCCGAAAAATCGAGTTTTTTGGGTCTCAGAAGCGATTTGTACATGTCTACACTGTGCTAGAAAAAAATCAATTTTCAGGCAAAAAAAATGCTAAAACACGTTTTTTGGGCCAAAAAAGTCGATTTGTGCATGCATCTTCGATACCCGTTTACATCCCAAATTTAGCCTAAAAACACCGAAAAATCGAGTTTTTTGGGTCTCAGAAGCTATTTGTACATGTCTACATTGTGCTAGAAAATTTTCAATTTTAAGGCAAAAAAAAACATAAAACACGTTTTTTGGGCCCAAAAAGTCGATTTGTGCATGCATCTTCGATACCCGTTTATATCCCAAATTTAGCCTAAAAACACCGAAAAATCGAGTTTTTTTGGTTTCAGAAGCGATTTGTACATGTCTACACTGTGCTAGAAAATTTTCAATTTTCAGTTAAAAAAAATTTTAAAACACTTTTTTTGGGCCCAAAAAGTCGATTTGTGCATGCATCTTCGATACCCGTTTATATCCCAAATTTAGCCTAAAAACACCGAAAAATCGAGTTTTTTTGGTCTCAGAAGCGATTTGTACATGTCTACATTGTGCTAGAAAATTTTCAATTTTAAGGCAAAAAAAAAAAAAAAACACGTTTCTTGGGCCCAAAAAGTCGATTTGTGCATGCATCTTCGATACCCGTTTATATCCCAAATTTAGCCTAAAAACACCGAAAAATCGAGTTTTTTGGCTCTCAGGAGCGATTTGTATATTTTTACACTGTGCTAGAAAATTTTCAATTTTCAGGCAAAAAAAATGCTAAAACACATTTTTTGGGCCCAAAAAGTCGATTTGTGCATGCATCTTCGATACCCGTTTATATCCCAAATTTAGCTTAAAAACACCGAAAAATCGAGTTTTTTTGGTCTCAGAAGCGATTTGTACATGTCTACACTGTACTAGAAAATTTTCAATTTTCAGGCATAATAAAATTTAAAACACTTTTTTGGTTCCAAAAAGTCGATTTGTGCATGCATCTTCGATACCCGTTTATATCCCAAATTTAGCCTAAAACCCCCGAAAAATCGAGTTTTTTGGGTCTCAGAATCGATTTGTACATGACTACACTGTGCTAGAAAAAAATAAATTTTCAGGCAAAAAAAATGCTAAAACACGTTTTTTGGGCCAAAAAAGTCGATTTGTGCATGTATCTTCGATACCCGTTTATATCCCAAATTTAGCCTAAAAACACCGAAAAATCGAGTTTTTTTGGTCTCAGAAGCGATTTGTACATGTCTACATTGTGCTAGAAAATTTTCAATTTTAAGACAAAAAAAAATATAAAACACGTTTTTTGGGCCCAAAAAGTCGATTTGTGCATGCATCTTCGATACCCGTTTATATCCCAAATTTAGCATAAAAACACCGAATAATCGAGTTTTTTTGGTCTCAGAAGCGATTTGTACATGTCTACACTGTGCTAGAAAATTTTCAATTTTCAGGCCAAATAAAATTTAAAACACTTTTTTGGTTCCAAAAAGTCGATTTGTGCATGCATCTTCGATACCCGTTTATATCCCAAATTTAGCCTAAAACCCCCGAAAAATCGAGTTTTTTGGGTCTCAGAAGCGATTTGTACATGTCTACACTGTGCTAGAAAAAAATCAATTTTCAGGCAAAAAAAATGCTAAAACACGTTTTTTGGGCCAAAAAAGTCGATTTGTGCATGCATCTTCGATACCCGTTTATATCCCAAATTTAGCCTAAAAACACCGAAAAATCGAGTTTTTTTGGTCTCAGAAGCGATTTGTACATGTCTACATTGTGCTAGAAAATTTTCAATTTTAAGGCAAAAAAAAAAAAAAAACACGTTTTTTGAGCCCAAAAAGTCGATTTGTGCATGCATCTTCGATACCCGTTTATATCCCAAATTTAGCCTAAAAACACCGAAAAATCGAGTTTTTTGGCTCTCAGGAGCGATTTGTATATTTTTTCACTGTGCTAGAAAATTTTCAATTTTCAGGCAAAAAAAATGCTAAAACACGTTTTTTGGGCCCAAAAAGTCGATTTGTGCATGCATCTTCGATACCCGTTTATATCCCAAATTTAGCCTAAAAACACCGAAAAATCGAGTTTTTTTGGTCTCAAAAGCGATTTGTACATGTCTACACTGTGCTAGAAAATTTTCAATTTTCAGGCATAATAAAATTTAAAACACTTTTTTGGTTCCAAAAAGTCGATTTGTGCATGCATCTTCGATACCCGTTTATATCCCAAATTTAGCCTAAAACCCCCGAAAAATCGAGTTTTTTGGGTCTCAGAATCGATTTGTACATGTCTACACTGTGCTAGAAAAAAATAAATTTTCAGGCAAAAAAAATGCTAAAACACGTTTTTCGGGCCAAAAAAGTCGATTTGTGCATGTATCTTCGATACCCGTTTATATCCCAAATTTAGCCTAAAAACACCGAAAAATCGAGTTTTTTTGGTCTCAGAAGCGATTTGTACATGTCTACATTGTGCTAGAAAATTTTCAATTTTAAGACAAAAAAAAATATAAAACATGTTTTTTGGGCCCAAAAAGTCGATTTGTGCATGCATCTTCGATACCCGTTTATATCCCAAATTTAGCCTAAAAACACCGAATAATCGAGTTTTTTGGCTCTCAGGAGCGATTTGTATATTTTTACACTGTGCTAGAAAATTTTCAATTTTCAGGCAAAAAAAATGCTAAAACACGTTTTTTGGGCCCAAAAAGTCGATTTGTGCATGCATCTTCGATACCCGTTTATATCCCAAATTTAGCCTAAAAACACCGAAAAATCGAGTTTTTTTGGTCTCAGAAGCAATTTGTACATGTCTACACTGTGCTAGAAAATTTTCAATTTTCAGGCAAAATAAAATTTAAAATACTTTTTTGGTTCCAAAAAGTCGACTTGTGCATGCATCTTCGATACCCGTTTATATCCCATATTTAGCCTAAAACCCCCGAAAAATCGAGTTTTTTGGGTCTCAGAAGCGATTTGTACATGTCTACATTGTGCTAGAAAATTTTCAATTTTAAGACAAAAAAAAATATAAAACACATTTTTTGGGCCCAAAAAGTCGATTTGTGCATGCATCTTCGATACCCGTTTATATCCCAAATTTAGCCTAAAAACACCGAAAAATCGAGTTTTTTTGTTCTCAGAAGCGATTTGTATATTTTTACACTATGCTAGAAAATTTTCAATTTTCAGGCAAAAAAAATGCTAAAACACGTTTTTTGGGCCCAAAAAGTCGATTTGTGCATGCATCTTCGATACCCGTTTATATCCCAAATTTAGCCTAAAAACACCGAAAAATCGAGTTTTTTTGGTCTCAGAAGCAATTTGTACATGTCTACACTGTGCTAGAAAATTTTCAATTTTCAGGCAAAACAAAATTTAAAACACTTTTTTGGTTCCAAAAAGTCGATTTGTGCATGCATCTTCGATACCTGTTTATATCCCAAATTTAGCCTAAAAACACCGAAAAATCGAGTGTTTTGGCTCTCAGGAGCGATTTGTATATTTTTACACTGTGCTAGAAAATTTTCAATTTTCAGGCAAAAAAAATGCTAAAACACGTTTTTTGGGCCCAAAAAGTCGATTTGTGCATGCATCTTCGATACCCGTTTATATCCCAAATTTAGCCTAAAAACACCGAAAAATCGAGTTGTTTTGGTCTCAGAAGCGATTTGTACATGTCTACACTGTGCTAGAAAATTTTCAATTTTCAGGCAAAATAAAATTTAAAACACTTTTTTGGTTCCAAAAAGTCGACTTGTGCATGCATCTTCGATACCCGTTTATATCCCAAATTTAGCCTAAAACCCCCGAAAAATCGAGTTTTTTGGGTCTCAGAAGCGATTTGTACATGTCTACACTGTGCTAGAAAAAAATCAATTTTCAGGCAAAAAAAATGCTAAAACACGTTTTTTGGGCCAAAAAAGTCGATTTGTGCATGCATCTTCGATACCCGTTTATATCTCAAATTTAGCCTAAAACCCCCGAAAAATCGAGTTTTTTTGGTCTCAGAAGCGAATTGTACATGTCTACATTGTGCTAGAAAATTTTCAATTTTAAGGCAAAAAAAAATATAAAACACGTTTTTTGGGCACAAAAAGTCGATTTGTGCATGCATCTTCGATACCCGTTTATATCCCAAATTTAGCCTAAAAACACCGAAAAATCGATTTTTTTTGGTTTCAGAAGCGATTTGTACATGTCTACACTGTTCTAGAAAATTTTCAATTTTCAGGCCAAAAAAAATTTAAAACACTTTTTTGGGGCCCAAAAAGTCGATTTGTGCATGCATCTTCGATACCAGTTTATATCCCAAATTTAGCCTAAAAACACCGAAAATCGAGTTTTTTGGGTCTCAGGAGCGATTTGTATATTTTTACACTGTGCTAGAAAATTTTCAATTTTCAGGCAAAAAAAATGCTAAAACACGTTTTTTGGGCCCAAAAAGTCGATTTGTTCATGCATCTTCGATACCCGTTTATATCCCAAATTTAGCCTAAAAACACCGAAAAATCGAGTTTTTTTGGTCTCAGAAGCGATTTGTACATGTCTACACTGTGCTAGAAAATTTTCAATTTTCAGGCCAAAAAAAATTTAAAACACTTTTTTTGGGCCCAAAAAGTCGATTTGTGCATGCATCTTCGATACCCGTTTATATCCCAAATTTAGCCTAAAAACACCGAAAAATCGAGTTTTTTGGCTCTCAGGAGCGATTTGTATATTTTTACACTGTGCTAGAAAATTTTCAAATTTCAGGCAAAAAAAATGCTAAAACACGTTTTTTGGGCCCAAAAAGTCGATTTGTGCATGCATCTTCGATACCCGTTTATATCCCAAATTTAGCTTAAAAACACCGAAAAATCGAGTTTTTTCGGTCTCACAATCGATTTGTACATGTCTACACTGTGCTAGAAAAAAATAAATTTTCAGGCAAAAAAAATGCTAAAACACGTTTTTTGGGCCAAAAAAGTCGATTTGTGCATGTATCTTCGATACCCGTTTATATCCCAAATTTAGCCTAAAAACACCGAAAAATCGAGTTTTTTTTGTCTCAGAAGCGATTTGTACATGTCTACATTGTGCTAGAAAATTTTCAATTTTAAGACAAAACAAAATATAAAACACGTTTTTTGGGCCCAAAAAGTCGATTTGTGCATGCATCTTCGATACCCGTTTATATCCCAAATTTAGCCTAAAAACACCGAAAAATCGATTTTTTTGGCTCTCAGGAGCGATTTGTATATTTTTACACTGTGCTAGAAAATTTTCAATTTTCAGGCAAAAAAAATGCTAAAACACGTTTTTTGGGCCCAAAAAGTCGATTTGTGCATGCATCTTCGATACCCGTTTATATCCCAAATTTAGCCTAAAAACACCGAAAAATCGAGTTTTTTTGGTCTCAGAAGCGATTTGTACATGTCTACACTGTGCTAGAAAATTTTCAATTTTCAGGCAAAATAAAATTTAAAACACTTTTTTGGTTCCAAAAAGTCGACTTGTGCATGCATCTTCGATACCCGTTTATATCCCAAATTTAGCCTAAACCCCCCGAAAAATCGAGTTTTTTGGGTCTCAGAAGCGATTTGTACATGTCTACACTGTGCTAGAAAAAAATCAATTTTCAGGCAAAAAAGATGCTAAAACACGTTTTTTGGGCCAAAAAAGACGATTTGTACATGCATCTTCGATACCCGTTTATATCCCAAATTTAGCCTAAAAACACCGAAAAATCGAGTTTTTTTGGTCTCAGAAGCGATTTGTACATGTCTACATTGTACTAGAAAATTTTCAATTTTAAGGCAAAAAAAAATATAAAACACGTTTTTTGGGCCCAAAAAGTCGATTTGTGCATGCATCTTCGATACCCGTTTATATCCCAAATTTAGCCTAAAAACACCGAAAAATCGAGTTTTTTGGCTCTCAGGAGCGATTTGTATATTTTTACACTGTGCTAGAAAATTTTCAATTTTCAGGCAAAAAAAATGCTAAAACACGTTTTTTGGGCCCAAAAAGTCGATTTGTGCATGCATCTTCGATACCCGTTTATATCCCAAATTTAGCCTAAAAACACCGAAAAATCGAGTTTTTTTGGTCTCAGAAGCGATTTGTACATGTCTACACTGTGCTAGAAAATTTTCAATTTTCAGGCATAATAAAATTTAAAACACTGTTTTGGTTCCAAAAAGTCGATTTGTGCATGCATCTTCGATACCCGTTTATATCCCAAATTTAGCCTAAAACCCCCGAAAAATCGAGTTTTTTGGGTCTCAGAATCGATTTGTACATGTCTACACTGTGCTAGAAAAAAAAAAATTTCAGGCAAAAAAAATGCTAAAACACGTTTTTTGGGCCAAAAAAGTCGATTTGTGCATGTATCTTCGATACCCGTTTATATCCCAAATTTAGCCTAATAACACCGAAAAATCGAGTTTTTTTGGTCTCAGAAGCGATTTGTACATGTCTACATTGTGCTAGAAAATTTTCAATTTTAAGACAAAAAAAATGCTAAAACACGTTTTTTGGGCCCAAAAAGTCGATTTGTGCATGCATCTTCGATACCCGTTTATATCCCAAATTTAGCCTAAAAACACCGAAAAATCGAGTTTTTTTGGTCTCAGAAGCAATTTGTACATGTCTACACTGTGCTAGAAAATTTTCAATTTTCAGGCAAAATAAAATTTAAAACACTTTTTTGGTTCCAAAAAGTCGACTTGTGCATGCATCTTCGATACCCGTTTATATCCCAAATTTAGCCTAAAACCCCCGAAAAATCGAATTTTTTGGGTCTCAGAAGCGATTTGTACATGTCTACATTGTGCTAGAAAATTTTCAATTTTCAGGCAAAAAAAATGCTAGAACACGTTTTTTGGGCCCAAAAAGTCGATTTGTGCATGCATCTTCGATACCCGTTTATATCCCAAATTTAGCCTAAAAACACCGAAAAATCGATTTTTTTTGGTCTCAGAAGCAATTTGTACATGTCTACACTGTGCTAGAAAATTTTCAATTTTCAGGCAAAATAAAATTTAAAACACTTTTTTGGTTCCAAAAAGTCGATTTGTGCATGCATCTTCGATACCTGTTTATATCCCAAATTTAGCCTAAAAACACCGAAAAATCGAGTTTTTTGGCTCTCAGGAGCGATTTGTATATTTTTACACTGTGCTAGAAAATTTTCAATTTTCAGGCAAAAAAAATGCTAAAACACGTTTTTTGGGCCCACAAAGTCGATTTGTGCATGCATCTTCGATACCCGTTTATATCCCAAATTTAGCCTAAAAACACCGAAAAATCGAGTTGTTTTGGTCTCAGAAGCGATTTGTACATGTCTACACTGTGCTAGAAAATTTTCAATTTTCAGGCAAAATAAAATTTAAAACACTTTTTTGGTTCCAAAAAGTCGACTTGTGCATGCATCTTCGATACCCGTTTATATCCCAAATTTAGCCTAAAACCCCCGAAAAATCGAGTTTTTTGGGTCTCAGAAGCGATTTGTACATGTCTACACTGTGCTAGAAAAAAATCAATTTTCAGGCAAAAAAAATGCTAAAACACGTTTTTTGGGCCAAAAAAGTCGATTTGTGCATGCATCTTCGATACCCGTTTATATCCCAAATTTAGCCTAAAACCCCCGAAAAATCGAGTTTTTTTGGTCTCAGAAGCGAATTGTACATGTCTACATTGTGCTAGAAAATTTTAAATTTTAAGGCAAAAAAAAATATAAAACATGTTTTTTGGGCACAAAAAGTCGATTTGTGCATGCATCTTCGATACCCGTTTATATCCCAAATTTAGCCTAAAAACACCGAAAAATCGATTTTTTTTGGTTTCAGAAGCGATTTGTACATGTCTACACTGTTCTAGAAAATTTTCAATTTTCAGGCCAAAAAAAATTTAAAACACTTTTTTTGGGCCCAAAAAGTCGATTTGTGCATGCATCTTCGATACCAGTTTATATCCCAAATTTAGCCTAAAAACACCGAAAATCGAGTTTTTTGGGTCTCAGGAGCGATTTGTATATTTTTACACTGTGCTAGAAAATTTTCAATTTTCAGGCAAAAAAAATGCTAAAACATGTTTTTTGGGCCCAAAAAGTCGATTTGTTCATGCATCTTCGATACCCGTTTATATCCCAAATTTAGCCTAAAAACACCGAAAAATCGAGTTTTTTTGGTCTCAGAAGCGATTTGTACATGTCTACACTGTGCTAGAAAATTTTCAATTTTCAGGCCAAAAAAAATTTAAAACACTTTTTTTGGGCCCAAAAAGTCGATTTGTGCATGCATTTTCGATACCCGTTTATATCCCAAATTTAGCCTAAAAACACCGAAAAATCGAGTTTTTTGGCTCTCAGGAGCGATTTGTATATTTTTACACTGTGCTAGAAAATTTTCAATTTTCAGGCAAAAAAAATGCTAAAACACGTTTTTTGGGCCCAAAAAGTCGATTTGTGCATGCATCTTCGATACCCGTTTATATCCCAAATTTAGCCTAAAAACACCGAAAAATCAAGTTTTTTTGGTCTCAGAAGCGATTTGTACATGTCTACACTGTGCTAGAAAATTTTCAATTTTCAGGCAAAATAAAATTTAAAAAACTTTTTTGGTTCCAAAAAGTCGATTTGTGCATGCATCTTCGATACCCGTTTATATCCCAAATTTAGCTTAAAAACACCGAAAAATCGAGTTTTTTCGGTCTCACAATCGATTTGTACATGTCTACACTGTGCTAGAAAAAAATAAATTTTCAGGCAAAAAAAATGCTAAAACATGTTTTTTGGGCCAAAAAAGTCGATTTGTGCATGTATCTTCGATACCCGTTTATATCCCAAATTTAGCCTAAAAACACCGAAAAATCGAGTTTTTTTGGTCTCAGAAGCGATTTGTACATGTCTACATTGTGCTAGAAAATTTTCAATTTTAAGACAAAAAAAAAATATAAAACACGTTTTTTGGGCCCAAAAAGTCGATTTGTGCATGCATCTTCGATACCCGTTTATATCCCAAATTTAGCCTAAAAACACCGAAAAATCGAGTTTTTTGGCTCTCAGGAGCGATTTGTATATTTTTACACTATGCTAGAAAATTTTCAATTTTCAGGCAAAAAAAAATGCTAAAACACGTTTTTTGGGCCCAAAAAGTCGATTTGTGCATGCATCTTCGATACCCGTTTATATCTCAAATTTAGCCTAAAAACACCGAAAATCGAGTTTTTTGGGTCTCAGGAGCGATTTGTATATTTTTACACTGTGCTAGAAAATTTTCAATTTTCAGGCAAAAAAAATGCTAAAACATGTTTTTTGGGCCCAAAAAGTCGATTTGTTCATGCATCTTCGATACCCGTTTATATCCCAAATTTAGCCTAAAAACACCGAAAAATCGAGTTTTTTTGGTCTCAGAAGCGATTTGTACATGTCTACACTGTGCTAGAAAATTTTCAATTTTCAGGCCAAAAAAAATTTAAAACACTTTTTTTGGGCCCAAAAAGTTGATTTGTGCATGCATCTTCGATACCCGTTTATATCCCAAATTTAGCCTAAAAACACCGAAAAATCGAGTTTTTTGGCTCTCATGAGCGATTTGTATATTTTTACACTGTGCTAGAAAATTTTCAATTTTCAGGCAAAAAAAATGCTAAAAACCGTTTTTTGGGCCCAAAAAGTCGATTTGTGCATGCATCTTCGATACCCGTTTATATCCCAAATTTAGCCTAAAAACACCGAAAAATCGAGTTTTTTTGGTCTCAGAAGCGATTAGTACATGTCTACACTGTGCTAGAAAATTTTCAATTTTCAGGCAAAATAAAATTTAAAAAACTTTTTTGGTTCCAAAAAGTCGATTTGTGCATGCGTCTTCGATACCCGTTTATATCCCAAATTTAGCTTAAAAACACCGAAAAATTGAGTTTTTTCGGTCTCACAATCGATTTGTACATGTCTACACTGTGCTAGAAAAAAATAAATTTTCAGGCAAAAAAAATGCTAAAACACGTTTTTTGGGCCAAAAAAGTCGATTTGTGCATGTATCTTCGATACCCGTTTATATCCCAAATTTAGCCTAAAAACACCGAAAAATCGAGTTTTTTTGGTCTCAGAAGCGATTTGTACATGTCTACATTGTGCTAGAAAATTTTCAATTTTAAGACAAAAAAAAATATAAAACACGTTTTTTGGGCCCAAAAAGTCGATTTGTGCATGCATCTTCGATACCCGTTTATATCCCAAATTTAGCCTAAAAACACCGAAAAATCGAGTTTTTTGGCTCTCAGGAGCGATTTGTATATTTTTACACTGTGCTAGAAAATTTTCAATTTTCAGGCCAAAAAAATGCTAAAACACGTTTTTTGGGCCCAAAAAGTCGATTTGTGCATGGATCTTCGATACCCGTTTATATCCCAAATTTAGCCTAAAAACACCGAAAAATCGATTTTTTTTGGTCTCAGAAGCGATTTGTACATGTCTACACTGTGCTAGAAAATTTTCAATTTTCAGGCAAAATAAAATTTAAAACACTTTTTTGGTTCCAAAAAGTCGACTTGTGCATGCATCTTCGATACCCGTTTATATCCCAAATTTAGCCTAAAACTCCCGAAAAATCGAGTTTTTTGACCCTCAGAAGCGATTTGTACATGTCTACACTGTGCTAGAAAAAAAAAAAATTCAGGCAAAAAAAATGCTAAAACACGTTTTTTGGGCAAAAAAAGTCGATTTGTGCATGCATCTTCGATACCCGTTTATATCCCAAATTTAGCCTAAAAACACCGAAAAATCGAGTTTTTTTGGTCTCAGAAGCGATTTGTACATGTCTACATTGTGCTAGAAAATTTTCAATTTTAAGACAAAAAAAAATATAAAACACGTTTTTTGGGCCCAAAAAGTCGATTTGTGCATGCATCTTCGATACCCGTTTATATCCCAAATTTTGCCTAAAAACACCGAAAAATCGAGTTTTTTGGGTCTCAGGAGCGATTTGTATATTTTTACACTGTGCTAGAAAATTTTCAATTTTCAGGCAAAAAAAATGCTAAAACACGTTTTTTGGGCCCAAAAAGTCGATTTGTGCATGCATCTTCGATACCCGTTTATATCCCAAATTTAGCCTAAAAACACCGAAAAATCGAGTTTTTTGGGTCTCAGGAGCGATTTGTATATGTTTACACTGTGCTAGAAAATTTTCAATTTTCAGGCAAAACAAATGCTAAAACACGTTTTTTGGGCCCAAAAAGTCGATTTGTGCATGCATCTGCGATACCCGTTTATATCCCAAATTTAGCCTAAAAACACCGAAAAATCGAGTTTTTTTGGTCTCAGAAGCGATTTGTACATGTCTACACTGTGCTAGAAAATTTTCAATTTTCAGGCAAAAAAAAAAATAAAACACGTTTTTTGGGCCCAAAAAGTCGATTTGTGCATGCATCTTCGATACCCGTTTATATCCCAAATTTAGCCTAAAAACACCGAAAAATCGAGTTTTTTTGGGTTTCAGAAGCGATTTGTACATGTCTACACTGTGCTAGAAAATTTTCAATTTTCAGGCCAAAAAAATTTTAAAACACTTTTTTTGGGCCCAAAAAGTCGATTTGTGCATGCATCTTCGATACCCGTTTATATCCCAAATTTAGCCTAAAAACACCGAAAAATCGAGTTTTTTGGGTCTCAGGAGTGATTTGTATATGTTTACACTGTGCTAGAAAATTTTAAATTTTCAGGCAAACAAAATGCTAAAACACGTTTTTTGGGCCCAAAAAGTCGATTTGTGCATGCATCTTTGATACCCGTTTATATCCCAAATTTAGCCTAAAAACACCGAAAAATCGAGTTTTTTTGGTCTCAGAAGCGATTTGTACATGTCTACACTGTGCTAGAAAATTTTCAATTTTCAGGCAAAATAAAATTTAAAACACTTTTTTGGTTCCAAAAAGTCGATTTGTGCATGCATCTTCGATACCCGTTTATATCCCAAATTTAGCCTAAAACCCCCGAAAAATCGAGTTTTTGGGGTCTCAGAAGCGATTTGTACATGTCTACACTGTTCTAGAAAAAAATCAATTTTCAGGCAAAAAAAATGCTAAAACACGTTTTTTGGGCCAAAAAAGTCGATTTGTGCATGCATCTTTGATACCCGTTTATATCCCAAATTTAGCCTAAAAACACCGAAAAATCGAGTTTTTTTGGTCTCAGAAGCGATTTGTACATGTCTACATTGTGCTAGAAAATTTTAAATTTTAAGGCAAAAAAAAAAAAAAAAAACGTTTTTTGGGCCCAAAAAGTCGATTTGTGCATGCATCTTCGATACCCGTTTATATCCCAAATTTAGCCTAAAAACACCGAAAAATCGAGTTTTTTGGCTCTCAGGAGCGATTTG
Source organism: Petrolisthes manimaculis (assembly GCA_034508575.1). Lineage (NCBI taxonomy): Eukaryota > Metazoa > Arthropoda > Malacostraca > Decapoda > Porcellanidae > Petrolisthes > Petrolisthes manimaculis. The sequence goes on along the minus strand of JAWZYT010000141.1, from coordinate 2,356,219 downwards.
TACATGTCTACACTGTGCTAGAAAATTTTCAATTTTCAGGCAAAATAAAATTTAAAACACTTTTTTGGTTCCAAAAAGTCGATTTGTGCATTCATCTTCGATACCCGTTTATATCTCAAATTTAGCCTAAACCCCCCGAAAAATCGAGTTTTTTAGGTCTCAGAATCGATTTGTACATGTCTACACAGTGCTAGAAAAAAATAAATTTTCAGGCCAAAAAAATGCTAAAACACGTTTTTTGGGCCAAAAAAGTCGATTTGTGCATGTATCTTCGATACCCGTTTATATCCCAAATTTAGCCTAAAAACACCGAAAAATCGAGTTTTTTTGGTCTCAGAAGCGATTTGTACATGTCTACATTGTGCTAGAAAATTTTCAATTTTTAGACAAAAAAAAAAAAAAACACGTTTTTTGGGCCCAAAAAGTCGATTTGTGCATGTATCTTCGATACCCGTTTATATCCCAAATTAAGCCTAAACCCCCCGAAAAATCGAGTTTTTTGGGTCTCAGAAGCGATTTGTACATGTCTACACTGTGCTAGAAAAAAAATCAATTTTCAGGCAAAAAAAATGCTAAAACACTTTTTTTGGGCCAAAAAAGTCGATTTGTGCATGCATCTTCGATACCCGTTTATATCCCAAATTTAGCCTAAAAACACCGAAAAATCGAGTTTTTTGGGTATCAGGAGCGATTTGTATATGTTAACACTGTGCTAGAAAATTTTCAATTTTCAGGCAAAACAAATGCTAAAACTCGTTTTTTTGGCCCAAAAAGTCGATTTGTGCATGCATCTTCGATACCCGTTTATATCCCAAATTTAGCCTAAAAACACCGAAAAATCGAGTTTTTTTGGTCTCAGAAGCGATTTGTACATGTCTACACTGTGCTAGAAAATTTTCAATTTTCAGGCAAAAAAAAATTAAAACACGTTTTTTGGGCCCAAAAAGTCGATTTGTGCATGCATCTTCGATACCCGTTTATATCCCAAATTTAGCCTAAAAACACCGAAAAATCGAGTTTTTTGGGTCTCAGGAGTGATTTGTATATGTTTACACTGCGCTAGATAATTTTCAATTTTCAGGCAAAAAAAATGCTAAAACACGTTTTTTGGGCCCAAAAAGTCGATTTGTGCATGCATCTTCGTTACCCGTTTATATCCCAAATTTAGCCTAAAAACACCGAAAAATCGAGTTTTTTTGGTCTCAGAAGCGATTTGTACATGTCTACACTGTGCTAGAAAATTTTCAATTTTCAGGCAAAATAAAATTTAAAACACTTTTTTGGTTCCAAAAAGTCGATTTGTGCATGCATCTTCGATACCCGTTTATATCCCAAATTTAGCCTAAAAACCCCGAAAAATCGAGTTTTTTGGGTCTCAGACGCGATTTGTACATGTCTACACTGTGCTAGAAAAAAATCAATTTTCAGGCAAAAAAAATGCTAAAACACGTTTTTTGGGCCAAAAAAGTCGATTTGTGCATGCATCTTCGATACCCGTTTATATCCCAAATTTAGCCTAAAAACACCGAAAAATCGAGTTTTTTTGGTCTCAGAAGCGATTTGTACATGTCTACACTGTGCTAGAAAATTTTCAATTTTCAGGCAAAATTAAATTTAAAACACTTTTTTGGTTCCAAAAAGTCGATTTGTGCATGCATCTTCGATACCCGTTTATATCCCAAATTTAGCCTAATACCCCCGAAAAATCGAGTTTTTTGGGTCTCAGAAGCGATTTGTACATGTCTACACTGTGCTAGAAAAAAATCAATTTTCAGCCAAAAAAAATGCTAAAACACGTTTTTTGGGCCAAAAAAGTCGATTTGTGCATGCATCTTCGATACCCGTTTATATCCCAAATTTAGCCTAAAAACACCGAAAAATCGAGTTTTTTTGGTCTCAGAAGCGATTTGTACATGTCTACATTGTGCTCTAAAATTTTCAATTTTCAGGCAAAAAAAAAATATAAAACACGTTTTTTGGGCCCAAAAAGTCGATTTGTGCATGCATCATCGATACCCGTTTATATCCCAAATTTAGCCTAAAAACACCGAAAAATCGAGTTTTTTGGGTATCAGGAGCGATTTGTATATGTTAACACTGTGCTAGAAAATTTTCAATTTTCAGGCAAAACAAATGCTAAAACTCGTTTTTTTGGCCCAAAAAGTCGATTTGTGCATGCATCTTCGATACCCGTTTATATCCCAAATTTAGCCTAAAACCCCCGAAAAATCGAGTTTTTTGGGTCTCAGACGCGATTTGTACATGTCTACACTGTGCTAGAAAAAAATCAATTTTCAGGCAAAAAAAATGCTAAAACACGTTTTTTGGGCCAAAAAAGTCGATTTGTGCATGCATCTTCGATACCCGTTTATATCCCAAATTTAGCCTAAAAACACAGAAAAATCGAGTTTTTTTGGTCTCAGAAGCGATTTGTACATGTCTACACTGTGCTAGAAAATTTTCAATTTTCAGGCAAAATTAAATTTAAAACACTTTTTTGGTTCCAAAAAGTCGATTTGTGCATGCATCTTCGATACCCGTTTATATCCCAAATTTAGCCTAATACCCCCGAAAAATCGAGTTTTTTGGGTCTCAGAAGCGATTTGTACATGTCTACACTGTGCTAGAAAAAAATCAATTTTCAGCCAAAAAAAATGCTAAAACACGTTTTTTGGGCCAAAAAAGTCGATTTGTGCATGCATCTTCGATACCCGTTTATATCCCAAATTTAGCCTAAAAACACCGAAAAATCGAGTTTTTTTGGTCTCAGAAGCGATTTGTACATGTCTACATTGTGCTCTAAAATTTTCAATTTTCAGGCAAAAAAAAAATATAAAACACGTTTTTTGGGCCCAAAAAGTCGATTTGTGCATGCATCATCGATACCCGTTTATATCCCAAATTTAGCCTAAAAACACCGAAAAACCGAGTTTTTTTGGTCTCAGGAGCGATTTGTATATTTTTACACTGTGCTAGAAAATTTTCAATTTTCAGGCAAAAAAAATGCTAAAACAATTTTTTTGGGCCCAAAAAGTCGATTTGTGCATGCATCTTCGATACCCGTTTATATCCCAAATTTAGCCTAAAAACACCGAAAAATCGAGTTTTTTTGGTCTCAGAAGCGATTTGTACATGTCTACACTGTGCTAGAAATTTTTCAATTTTCAGGCCAAAAAAAATTTAAACACGTTTTTTGGGCCCAAAAAGTCGATTTGTGCATGCATCTTCGATACCCGTTTATATCCCAAATTTAGCCTAAAAACACCGAAAAATAGAGTTTTTTGGGTCTCACGAGCGATTTGTATTTGTTTACACTGTGCTAGAAAATTTTCAATTTTCAGGTAAAAAAAATGCTAAAACGCGTTTTTTGGGCCCAAAAAGTCGATTTGTGCATGCATCTTCGATACCCGTTTATATCCCAAATTTAGTCTAAAAACACCGAATAATCGAGTTTTTTTGGTTTCAGAAGCGATTTGTACATGTCTACACTGTGCTAGAAAATTTTCAATTTTCAGGCCCAAAAAAATTTAAACACGTTTTTTGGGCCCAAAAAGTCGATTTGTGCATGCATCTTCGATACCCGTTTATATCCCAAATTTAGCCTAAAACCCCCGAAAAATCGAGTTTTTTGGGTCTCAGACGCGATTTGTACATGTCTACACTGTGCTAGAAAAAAATCAATTTTCAGGCAAAAAAAATGCTAAAACACGTTTTTTTGGGCCAAAAAAGTCGATTTGTGCATGCATCTTCGATACCCGTTTATATCCCAAATTTAGCCTAAAAACACAGAAAAATCGAGTTTTTTTGGTCTCAGAAGCGATTTGTACATGTCTACACTGTGCTAGAAAATTTTCAATTTTCAGGCAAAATTAAATTTAAAACACTTTTTTGGTTCCAAAAAGTCGATTTGTGCATGCATCTTCGATACCCGTTTATATCCCAAATTTAGCCTAATACCCCCGAAAAATCGAGTTTTTTGGGTCTCAGAAGCGATTTGTACATGTCTACACTGTGCTAGAAAAAAATCAATTTTCAGCCAAAAAAAATGCTAAAACACGTTTTTTGGGCCAAAAAAGTCGATTTGTGCATGCATCTTCGATACCCGTTTATATCCCAAATTTAGCCTAAAAACACCGAAAAATCGAGTTTTTTTGGTCTCAGAAGCGATTTGTACATGTCTACATTGTGCTCTAAAATTTTCAATTTTCAGGCAAAAAAAAAATATAAAACACGTTTTTTGGGCCCAAAAAGTCGATTTGTGCATGCATCATCGATACCCGTTTATATCCCAAATTTAGCCTAAAAACACCGAAAAACCGAGTTTTTTTGGTCTCAGGAGCGATTTGTATATTTTTACACTGTGCTAGAAAATTTTCAATTTTCAGGCAAAAAAAATGCTAAAACAATTTTTTTGGGCCCAAAAAGTCGATTTGTGCATGCATCTTCGATACCCGTTTATATCCCAAATTTAGCCTAAAAACACCGAAAAATCGAGTTTTTTTGGTCTCAGAAGCGATTTGTACATGTCTACACTGTGCTAGAAATTTTTCAATTTTCAGGCCAAAAAAAATTTAAACACGTTTTTTGGGCCCAAAAAGTCGATTTGTGCATGCATCTTCGATACCCGTTTATATCCCAAATTTAGCCTAAAAACACCGAAAAATAGAGTTTTTTGGGTCTCACGAGCGATTTGTATTTGTTTACACTGTGCTAGAAAATTTTCAATTTTCAGGTAAAAAAAATGCTAAAACGCGTTTTTTGGGCCCAAAAAGTCGATTTGTGCATGCATCTTCGATACCCGTTTATATCCCAAATTTAGTCTAAAAACACCGAATAATCGAGTTTTTTTGGTTTCAGAAGCGATTTGTACATGTCTACACTGTGCTAGAAAATTTTCAATTTTCAGGCCCAAAAAATTTTAAACACGTTTTTTGGGCCCAAAAAGTCGATTTGTGCATGCATCTTCGATACCCGTTTATATCCCAAATTTAGCCTAAAAACACCGAAAAAACGAGTTTTTTGTGTCTCACAAGCGATTTGTATATGTTTACACTGTGCTAGAAAATTTTCAATTTTCAGGTAAAGAAAATGCTAAAACACGTTTTTTGGGCCCAAAAAGTCGATTTGTGCATGCATCTTCGATACCCGTTTATATCCCAAACTTAGCCTAAAAACATCGAAAAATCGAGTTTTTTGGGTCTCAGAAGCGATTTGTACATGTCTACACTGTGCTAGAAAATTTTCAATTTTCAGGCAAAATAAAATTTAAAACACTTTTTTGGTTCCAAAAAGTCGATTTGTGCATGCATCTTCGATACCCGTTTATATCCCAAATTTAGCCTAAAACCCCCGAAAAATCGAGTTTTTTGGGTCTCAGAAGCGATTTGTACATGTCTACACTGTGCTAGAAAAAAATCAATTTTCAGGCAAAAAAAATGCTAAAACACGTTTTTTGGGCCAAAAAAGTCGATTTGTGCATGCATCTTCGATACCCGTTTATATCCCAAATTTAGCCTAAAAACACCGAAAAATCGAGTTTTTTTGGTCTCAGAAGCGATTTGTACATGTCTACACTGTGCTAGAAAATTTTCAATTTTCAGGCAAAATAAAATTTAAAACACTTTTTTGGTTCCAAAAAGTCGATTTGTGCATGCATCTTCGATACCCGTTTATATCCCAAATTAAGCCTAATACCCCCGAAAAATCGAGTTTTTTGGGTCTCAGAAGCGATTTGTACATGTCTACACTGTGCTAGAAAAAAATCAATTTTCAGCCAAAAAAAATGCTAAAACACGTTTTTTGGGCCAAAAAAGTCGATTTGTGCATGCATCTTCGATACCCGTTTATATCCCAAATTTAGCCTAAAAACACCGAAAAATCGAGTTTTTTTGGTCTCAGAAGCGATTTGTACATGTCTACATTGTGCTAGAAAATTTTCAATTTTCAGGCAAAAAAAAAATATAAAACACGTTTTTTGGGCCCAAAAAGTCGATTTGTGCATGCATCTTCGATACCCGTTTATATCCCAAATTTAGCCTAAAAACACCGAAAAATCGAGTTTTTTTGGTCTCAGAAGCGATTTGTACATGTCTAAACTGTGCTAGAAAATTTTCAATTTTCAGGCAAAATAAAATTTAAAACACTTTTTTGGTTCCAAAAAGTCGATTTGTGCATGCATCTTCGATACCCGTTTATATCCCAAATTAAGCCTAATACCCCCGAAAAATCGAGTTTTTTGGGTCTCAGAAGCGATTTGTACATGTCTACACTGTGCTAGAAAAAAATCAATTTTCAGCCAAAAAAAATGCTAAAACACGTTTTTTGGGCCAAAAAAGTCGATTTGTGCATGCATCTTCGATACCCGTTTATATCCCAAATTTAGCCTAAAAACACCGAAAAATCGAGTTTTTTTGGTCTCAGAAGCGATTTGTACATGTCTACATTGTGCTAGAAAATTTTCAATTTTCAGGCAAAAAAAAAATATAAAACACGTTTTTTGGGCCCAAAAAGTCGATTTGTGCATGCATCTTCGATACCCGTTTATATCCCAAATTTAGCCTAAAAACACCGAAAAACCGAGTTTTTTTGGTCTCAGGAGCGATTTGTATATTTTTACACTGTGCTAGAAAATTTTCAATTTTCAGGCAAAAAAAATGCTAAAACAATTTTTTGGGGCCCAAAAAGTCGATTTGTGCATGCATCTTCGATACCCGTTTATATCCCAAATTTAGCCTAAAAACACCGAAAAATCGAGTTTTTTTGGTCTCAGAAGCGATTTGTACATGTCTACATTGTGCTAGAAAATTTTCAATTTTCAGGCAAAAAAAAATATAAAACACGTTTTTTGGGCCCAAAAATTCGATTTGTGCATGCATCTTCGATACCCGTTTATATCCCAAATTTAGCCTAAAAACACCGAATAATCGAGTTTTTTTGGTTTCAGAAGCGATTTGTACATGTCTACACTGTGCTAGAAATTTTTCAATTTTCAGGCCAAAAAAAATTTAAACACGTTTTTTGGGCCCAAAAAGTCGATTTGTGCATGCATCTTCGATACCCGTTTATATCCCAAATTTAGCCTAAAAACACCGAAAAATAGAGTTTTTTGGGTCTCACGAGCGATTTGTATTTGTTTACACTGTGCTAGAAAATTTTCAATTTTCAGGTAAAAAAAATGCTAAAACGCGTTTTTTGGGCCCAAAAAGTCGATTTGTGCATGCATCTTCGATACCCGTTTATATCCCAAATTTAGTCTAAAAACACCGAATAATCGAGTTTTTTTGGTTTCAGAAGCGATTTGTACATGTCTACACTGTGCTAGAAAATTTTCAATTTTCAGGCCAAAAACATTTTAAAACACTTTTTTTGGGCCCAAAAAGTCGATTTGTGCATGCATCTTCGATACCCGTTTATATCCGAAATTTAGCCTAAAAACACCGAAAAATCGAGTTTTTTGGGTCTCAGGAGCGATTTGTATATTTTTACACTGTGCTAGAAAATTTTCAATTTTCAGGCAAAAAAATGCTAAAACGCATTTTTTGGGCCCAAAAAGTTGATTTGTGCATGCATCTTCGATACCCGTTTATATCCCAAATTTAGCCTAAAAACACCGAATTTTTTTTTTTTTTTCAGAAGCGATTTGTACATGTCTACACTGTGCTAGAAAATTTTCAATTTTCAGGCCCAAAAAATTTTAAACACGTTTTTTGGGCCCAAAAAGTCGATTTGTGCATGCATCTTCGATACCCGTTTATATCCCAAATTTAGCCTAAAAAAAACGAAAAAACGAGTTTTTTGTGTCTCACAAGCGATTTGTATATGTTTACACTGTGCTAGAAAATTTTCAATTTTCAGGTAAAGAAAATGCTAAAACACGTTTTTTGGGCCCAAAAAGTCGATTTGTGCATGCATCTTCGATACCCGTTTATATCCCAAACTTAGCCTAAAAACATCGAAAAATCGAGTTTTTTGGGTCTCAGAAGCGATTTGTATATTTTTACACTGTGCTAGAAAGTTTTCAATTTTCAGGCAAAAAAAATGCTAAAACACGTTTTTTGGGCCCAAAAAGTCGATTTGTGCATGCATCTTCGATACCCGTTTATATCCCAAATTTAGCCGAAAAACACCGAAAAATCGAGTTTTTTGGGTATCAGGAGCGATTTGTATATGTTTACACTGTGCTAGAAAATTTTCAATTTTCAGGCAAAACAAATGCTAAAACACGTTTTTTTGGCCCAAAAAGTCGATTTGTGCATGCATCTTCGATACCCGTTTATATCCCAAATTTAGCCTAAAAACACCGAAAAATCGAGTTTTTTTGGTCTCAGAAGCGATTTGTACATGTCTACACTGTGCTAGAAAATTTTCAATTTTCAGGCAAAAAAAAATTAAAACACGTTTTTTGGGCCCAAAAAGTCGATTTGTGCATGCATCTTCGATACCCGTTTATATCCCAAATTTAGCCTAAAACCCCCGAAAAATCGAGTTTTTTGGGTCTCAGAAGCGATTGGTACATGTCTACACTGTGCTAGAAAATTTTCAATTTTCAGGCAAAATAAAATTTAAAACACTTTTTTGGTTCCAAATAGTCGATTTGTGCATGCATCTTCGATACCCGTTTATATCCCAAATTTAGCCTAATACCCCCGAAAAATCGAGTTTTTTGAGTCTCAGAAGCGATTTGTACATGTCTACACTGTGCTAGAAAAAAATCAATTTTCAGGCAAAAAAAATGCTAAAACACGTTTTTTGGGCCAAAAAAGTCGATTTGTGCATGCATCTTCGATACCCGTTTATATCCCAAATTTAGCCTAAAAACACCGAAAAATCGAGTTTTTTGGATCTCAGGAGCGATTTGTATATGTTTACACTGTGCTAGAAAATTTTCAATTTTCAGTCAAAAAAAAATTTAAAACACGTTTTTTGGGAGCAAAAAGTCGATTTGTGCATGCATCTTCGATACCGGTTTATATCCCAAATTTAGCCTAAAAACACTGAAAAATCGAGTTTTTTGGGTCTAAGAAGCGATATGTACATGTCTACACTGTGCTAGAAAATTTTCAATTTTCAGGCAAAAAATAAATTAAAACACGTTTTTTGGGCCCAAAAAGTCGATTTGTGCATGCATCTTCGATACCCGTTTATATCCCAAATTTAGCCTAAAAACACCGAAAAATCGAGTTTTTTGGGTCTCAGGAGCGATTTGTATATGCTTACACTGTGCTAGAAAATTTTCAATTTTCAGGCAAAAAAAATGCTAAAACACGTTTTTTGGGCCCAAAAAGTCGATTTGTGCATGCATCTTCGATACCCGTTTATATCCCAAATTTAGCCTAAAAACACCGAAAAATCGAGTTTTTTTGGTCTCAGAAGCGATTTGTACATGTCTACATTGTGCTAGAAAATTTTCAATTTTCAGGCAAAAAAAAAATATAAAACACGTTTTTTGGGCCCAAAAAGTCGATTTGTGCATGTATCTTCGATACCCGTTTATATCCCAAATTTAGCCTAAAAACACCGAAAAATCGAGTTTTTTTGGGTCTCAGAAGCGATTTGTACATGTTTACACTGTGCTAGAAAAAAATCAATTTTCAGGCAAAAAAAATGCTAAAACACGTTTTTTGGGCCCAAAAAGTCGATTTGTGCATGCATCTTCGATACCCTCTTATATCCCAAATTTAGCCTATAAACAACAAAAAATCGATTTTTTTTGGTCTCAGAAATGATTTGTACATGTCTACACTGTGCAAGAAATTTTTCAATTTTCAGGCAAAAACAAAATTAAAACACGTTTTTTGGGCCCAAAAAGTAGATTTGTGCATGCATCTTCGATACCCGTTTATATCCCAAATTTAGCCTAAAAACACCGAAAAATCGAGTTTTTTGGGTCTCAGGAGCGATTTGTATATGTTTACACTGTGCTAGAAAATTTTCAATTTTCAGTCAAAAAAAAATTTTAAAACACGTTTTTTGGGCCCAAAAAGTCGATTTGTGCATGCATCTTCGATACCCGTTTATATCCCAAATTTAGCCTAAAAACACCGAAAAATCGAGTTTTTTTGGGTCTCAGAAGCGATTTGTACATGTTTACACTGTGCTAGAAAATTTTCAATTTTCAGGCAAAAAAAATGCTAAAACACGTTTTTTGGGCCCAAAAAGTCGATTTGTGCATGCATCTTCGATACCCGTTTATATTCCAAATTTAGTCTAAAAACAACGAAAAATCGAGTTTTTTGGTCTCAGAAGCGATTTGTACATGTCTACACTGTGCAAGAAATTTTTCAATTTTCAGGCAAAAACAAAATTAAAACAAGTTTTTTGGGCCCAAAAAGTCGATTTGTGCATGCATCTTCGATACCCGTTTATATCCCAAATTTAGTCTAAAAACACCGAAAAAATCGAATTTTTTGGGTCTCAGAAGCGATTTATACATGTCTACACTGTGCTAGAAAATTTTCAATTTTCAGGCCAAAAAAATGCTAAAACACGTTTTTTGGGCCCAAAAAGTCGATTTGTGCATGCATCTTCGATACCCGTTTATATCCCAAATTTAGCCTATTAACAACGAAAAATCAAGTTTTTTTGGTCTCAGAAGCGATTTGTACATGTCTACACTGTGCTAGAAAATTTTCAATTTTCAGGCCAAAAAAATTTTAAAACACGTTTTTTGGGCCAAAAAAGTCGATTTGTGCATGTATCTTCGATACCCGTTTATATCCCAAATTTAGCCTAAAAACACCGAAAAATCGAGTTTTTTTGGGTCTCAGAAGCGATTTGTACATGTTTACACTGTGCTAGAAAAAAATCAATTTTCAGGCCAAAAAAATGCTAAAACACGTTTTTTGGGCCCAAAAAGTCGATTTGTGCATGCATCTTCGATACCCGTTTATATCCCAAATTTAGTCTAAAAACAACGAAAAATCGAGTTTTTTGGTCTCAGAAGCGATTTGTACATGTCTACACTGTGCAAGAAATTTTTCAATTTTCAGGCAAAAACAAAATTAAAACAAGTTTTTTGGGCCCAAAAAGTCGATTTGTGCATGCATCTTCGATACCCGTTTATATCCCAAATTTAGTCTAAAAACACCGAAAAAATCGAATTTTTTGGGTCTCAGAAGCGATTTATACATGTCTACACTGTGCTAGAAAATTTTCAATTTTCAGGCCAAAAAAATGCTAAAACACGTTTTTTGGGCCCAAAAAGTCGATTTGTGCATGCATCTTCGATACCCGTTTATATCCCAAATTTAGCCTATTAACAACGAAAAATCAAGTTTTTTTGGTCTCAGAAGCGATTTGTACATGTCTACACTGTGCTAGAAAACTTTCAATTTTCAGGCCAAAAAAATTTTAAAACACGTTTTTTGGGCCAAAAAAGTCGATTTGTGCATGCATCTTCGATACCCGTTTATATCCCAAATTTAGCCTAAAAACACCGAAAAATCGAGTTTTTTTGGTCTCAGAAGCGATTTGTACATGTCTACATTGTGCTAGAAAATTTTCAATTTTCAGGCAAAAAAAAAATATAAAACACGTTTTTTGGGCCCAAAAAGTCGATTTGTGCATGTATCTTCGATACCCGTTTATATCCCAAATTTAGCCTAAAAACACCGATAAATTGAGTTTTTTTGGGTCTCAGAAGCGATTTGTACATGTTTACACTGTGCTAGAAAAAAATCAATTTTCAGGCAAAAAAAATGCTAAAACACGTTTTTTGGGCCCAAAAAGTCGATTTGTGCATGCATCTTCGATACCCTCTTATATCCCAAATTTAGCCTATAAACAACAAAAAATCGATTTTTTTTGGTCTCAGAAATGATTTGTACATGTCTACACTGTGCAAGAAATTTTTCAATTTTCAGGCAAAAACAAAATTAAAACACGTTTTTTGGGCCCAAAAAGTAGATTTGTGCATGCATCTTCGATACCCGTTTATATCCCAAATTTAGCCTAAAAACACCGAAAAATCGAGTTTTTTGGGTCTCAGGAGCGATTTGTATATGTTTACACTGTGCTAGAAAATTTTCAATTTTCAGTCAAAAAAAAAATTTAAAACACGTTTTTTGGGCCCAAAAAGTCGATTTGTGCATGCATCTTCGATACCCGTTTATATCCCAAATTTAGCCTAAAAACACCGAAAAATCGAGTTTTTTTGGGTCTCAGAAGCGATTTGTACATGTTTACACTGTGCTAGAAAATTTTCAATTTTCAGGCAAAAAAAATGCTAAAACACGTTTTTTGGGCCCAAAAAGTCGATTTGTGCATGCATCTTCGATACCCGTTTATATTCCAAATTTAGTCTAAAAACAACGAAAAATCGAGTTTTTTGGTCTCAGAAGCGATTTGTACATGTCTACACTGTGCAAGAAATTTTTCAATTTTCAGGCAAAAACAAAATTAAAACAAGTTTTTTGGGCCCAAAAAGTCGATTTGTGCATGCATCTTCGATACCCGTTTATATCCCAAATTTAGTCTAAAAACACCGAAAAAATCGAATTTTTTGGGTCTCAGAAGCGATTTATACATGTCTACACTGTGCTAGAAAATTTTCAATTTTCAGGCCAAAAAAATGCTAAAACACGTTTTTTGGGCCCAAAAAGTCGATTTGTGCATGCATCTTCGATACCCGTTTATATCCCAAATTTAGCCTATTAACAACGAAAAATCAAGTTTTTTTGGTCTCAGAAGCGATTTGTACATGTCTACACTGTGCTAGAAAATTTTCAATTTTCAGGCCAAAAAAATTTTAAAACACGTTTTTTGGGCCAAAAAAGTCGATTTGTGCATGCATCTTCGTTACCCGTTTATATCCCAAATTTAGTCTAAAAACACCGAAAAAATCGAGTTTTTTGGGTCTCAGGAGCGATTTGTATATGCTTACACTGTGCAAGAAAATTTTCAATTTTCAGGCAAAAAAAATGCTAAAACACGTTTTTTGGGCCCAAAAAGTCGATTTGTGCATGCATCTTCGATACCCGTTTATATCCCAAATTTAGCCTAAAAACACCGAAAAATCGAGTTTTTTTGGTCTCAGAAGCGATTTGTACATGTCTACATTGTGCTAGAAAATTTTCAATTTTCAGGCAAAAAAAAAATATAAAACACGTTTTTTGGGCCCAAAAAGTCGATTTGTGCATGTATCTTCGATACCCGTTTATATCCCAAATTTAGCCTAAAAACACCGAAAAATCGAGTTTTTTTGGGTCTCAGAAGCGATTTGTACATGTTTACACTGTGCTAGAAAAAAATCAATTTTCAGGCAAAAAAAATGCTAAAACACGTTTTTTGGGCCCAAAAAGTCGATTTGTGCATGCATCTTCGATACCCTCTTATATCCCAAATTTAGCCTATAAACAACAAAAAATCGATTTTTTTTGGTCTCAGAAATGATTTGTACATGTCTACACTGTGCAAGAAATTTTTCAATTTTCAGGCAAAAACAAAATTAAAACACATTTTTTGGGCCCAAAAAGTAGATTTGTGCATGCATCTTCGATACCCGTTTATATCCCAAATTTAGCCTAAAAACACCGAAAAATCGAGTTTTTTGGGTCTCAGGAGCGATTTGTATATGTTTACACTGTGCTAGAAAATTTTCAATTTTCAGTCAAAAAAAAATTTTAAAACACGTTTTTTGGGAGCAAAAAGTCGATTTGTGCATGCATCTTCGATACCGGTTTATATCCCAAATTTAGCCTAAAAACACTGAAAAATCGAGTTTTTTGGGTCTAAGAAGCGATATGTACATGTCTACACAGTGCTAGAAAATTTTCAATTTTCAGGCAAAAAAAAATTTAAAACACGTTTTTTGGGCCCAAAAAGTCGATTTGTGCATGCATCTAAGATACCCGTTTATATCCCAAATTTAGCCTAAAAACACCGAAAAATCGAGTTTTTTGGGTCTCAGGAGCGATTTGTATATGCTTACACTGTGCTAGAAAATTTTCAATTTTCAGGCAAAAAAAAATGCTAAAACACGTTTTTTGGGCCCAAAAAGTCGATTTGTGCATGCATCTTCGATACCCGTTTATATCCCAAATTTAGCCTAAAAACACCGAAAAATCGAGTTTTTTTGGTCTCAGAAGCGATTTGTACATGTCTACATTGTGCTAGAAAATTTTCAATTTCAGGTAAAATAAATGCTAAAACACGTTTTTTGGGCCCAAAAAGTCGATTTGTGCATGTATCTTCGATACCCGTTTATATCCCAAATTTAGCCTAAAAACACCGAAAAATCGAGTTTTTTTGGGTCTCAGAAGCGATTTGTACATGTTTACACTGTGCTAGAAAAAAATCAATTTTCAGGCCAAAAAAATGCTAAAACACGTTTTTTGGGCCCAAAAAGTCGATTTGTGCATGCATCTTCGATACCCGTTTATATCCCAAATTTAGTCTAAAAACAACGAAAAATCGAGTTTTTTGGTCTCAGAAGCGATTTGTACATGTCTACACTGTGCAAGAAATTTTTCAATTTTCAGGCAAAAACAAAATTAAAACAAGTTTTTTGGGCCCAAAAAGTCGATTTGTGCATGCATCTTCGATACCCGTTTATATCCCAAATTTAGTCTAAAAACACCGAAAAAATCGAATTTTTTGGGTCTCAGAAGCGATTTATACATGTCTACACTGTGCTAGAAAATTTTCAATTTTCAGGCCAAAAAAATGCTAAAACACGTTTTTTGGGCCCAAAAAGTCGATTTGTGCATGCATCTTCGATACCCGTTTATATCCCAAATTTAGCCTATTAACAACGAAAAATCAAATTTTTTTGGTCTCAGAAGCGATTTGTACATGTCTACACTGTGCAAGAAATTTTTCAATTTTCAGGCAAAAAAAAATTTTAAAACACGTTTTTTGGGCCAAAAAAGTCGATTTGTGCATGCATTTTCGATACCCGTTTATATCCCAAATTTAGTCTAAAAACACCGAAAAAATCGAGTTTTTTGGGTCTCAGGAGCGATTTGTATATGCTTACACTGTGCAAGAAAATTTTCAATTTTCAGGCAAAAAAAATGCTAAAACACGTTTTTTGGGCCCAAAAAGTCGATTTGTGCATGCATCTTCGATACCCGTTTATATCCCAAATTTAGCCTAAAAACACCGAAAAATCGAGTTTTTTTGGTCTCAGAAGCGATTTGTACATGTCTACATTGTGCTAGAAAATTTTCAATTTTCAGGCAAAAAAAAAATATAAAACACGTTTTTTGGGCCCAAAAAGTCGATTTGTGCATGTATCTTCGATACCCGTTTATATCCCAAATTTAGCCTAAAAACACCGAAAAATCGAGTTTTTTTGGGTCTCAGAAGCGATTTGTACATGTTTACACTGTGCTAGAAAAAAATCAATTTTCAGGCAAAAAAAATGCTAAAACACGTTTTTTGGGCCCAAAAAGTCGATTTGTGCATGCATCTTCGATACCCTCTTATATCCCAAATTTAGCCTATAAACAACAAAAAATCGATTTTTTTTGGTCTCAGAAATGATTTGTACATGTCTACACTGTGCAAGAAATTTTTCAATTTTCAGGCAAAAACAAAATTAAAACACGTTTTTTGGGCCCAAAAATTAGATTTGTGCATGCATCTTCGATACCCGTTTATATCCCAAATTTAGCCTAAAAACACCGAAAAATCGAGTTTTTTGGGTCTAAGAAGCGATATGTACATGTCTACACAGTGCTAGAAAATTTTCAATTTTCAGGCAAAAAAAAATGCTAAAACACGTTTTTTGGGCCCAAAAAGTCGATTTGTGCATGCATCTTCGATGCCCGTTTATATCCCAAATTTAGCCTAAAAACACCGAAAAATCGAGTTTTTTTGGTCTCAGAAGCGATTTGTACATGTCTACATTGTGCTAGAAAATTTTCAATTTCAGGTAAAATAAATGCTAAAACACGTTTTTTGGGCCCAAAAAGTCGATTTGTGCATGTATCTTCGATACCCGTTTATATCCCAAATTTAGCCTAAAAACACCGAAAAATCGAGTTTTTTTGGGTCTCAGAAGCGATTTGTACATGTTTACACTGTGCTAGAAAAAAATCAATTTTCAGGCAAAAAAAATGCTAAAACACGTTTTTTGGGCCCAAAAAGTCGATTTGTGCATGCATCTTCGATACCCTTTTATATCCCAAATTTAGCCTATAAACAACGAAAAATCGAATTTTTTTGGTCACAGAAACGATTTGTACATGTCTACACAGTGCAAGAAATTTTTCAATTTTCAGGCAAAAACTAAATTAAAACACGTTTTTTGGGCCCAAAAAGTCGATTTGTGCATGCATCTTCGATACCCGTTTATATCCCAAATTTAGCCTAAAAACACCGAAAAATCGAGTTTTTTGGGTCTCAGGAGCGATTTGTATATGTTTACACTGTGCTAGAAAATTTTCAATTTTCAGTCAAAAAAAAAATTAAAACACGTTTTTTGGGAGCAAAAAGTCGATTTGTGCATGCATCTTCGATACCGGTTTATATCCCAAATTTAGCCTAAAAACACTGAAAAATCGAGTTTTTTGGGTCTAAGAAGCGATATGTACATGTCTACACTGTGCTAAAAAAAAATCAATTTTCAGGCAAAAAAAAAATTTAAAACACGTTTTTTGGGCCCAAAAATTCGATTTGTGCATGCATCTTCGATACCCGTTTATATCCCTAATTTAGCCTAAAAACACCGAAAAATCGAGTTTTTTGGGTCTCAGGAGCGATTTGTATATGCTTACACTGTGCTAGAAAATTTTCAATTTTCAGGCAAAAAAAATGCTAAAACACGTTTTTTGGAACCCAAAAAGTCGATTTGTGCATGCATCTTCGATACCCGTTTATATCCCAAATTTAGCCTAAAAACACCGAAAAATCGAGTTTTTTTGGGTCTCAGAAGCGATTTGTACATGTTTACACTGTGCTAGAAAAAAATCAATTTTCAGGCAAAAAAAATGCTAAAACACGTTTTTTGGGCCCAAAAAGTCGATTTGTGCATGCATCTTCGATACCCGTTTATATCCCAAACTTAGCCTAAAAACACCGAAAAATCGAATTTTTTTGCTCTCAGAAGCGATTTGTACATGTCTACACTGTGCTAGAAAATTTTCAATTTTCAGGCCAAAAAAAATTTAAACACGTTTTTTGGGCCCAAAAAGTCGATTTGTGCATGCATCTTCGATACCCGTTTATATCCCAAATTTAGCCTAAAAACACCGAAAAATCGAGTTTTTTGGGTCTCACGAGCGATTTATATATGTTTACACTGTGCTAGAAAATTTTCAATTTCAGGTAAAATAAATGCTAAAACACGTTTTTTTCGCCCAAAAAGTCGATTTGTGCATGCATCTTCGATACCCTTTTATATCCCAAATTTAGCCTATAAACAACGAAAAATCGAATTTTTTTGGTCACAGAAACGATTTGTACATGTCTACACAGTGCAAGAAATTTTTCAATTTTCAGGCAAAAACAAAATTAAAACACGTTTTTTGGGCCCAAAAAGTCGATTTGTGCATGCATCTTCGATACCCGTTTATATTCCAAATTTAGCCTAAAAACACCGAAAAATCGAGTTTTTTGGGTCTCAGGAGCGATTTGTATATGTTTACACTGTGCTAGAAAATTTTCAATTTTCAGTCAAAAAAAAATTTAAAACACGTTTTTTGGGAGCAAAAAGTCGATTTGTGCATGCATCTTCGATACCCGTTTATATCCCAAATTTAGCCTAAAAGCAACGAAAAATCGAGTTTTTTTGGTCTAAGAAGCGATTTGTACATGTCTACATTGTGCCAGAAACTTTTCAATTTTCAGGCAAAAAAAAAATATAAAACACGTTTTTTGGGCCCAAAAAGTCGATTTGTGCATGTATCTTCGATACCCGTTTATATCCCAAAATTAGCCTAAAAACACCGAAAAATCGAGTTTTTTTGAGTCTCAGAAGCGATTTGTACATGTTTACACTGTGCTAGAAAAAAATCAATTTTCAGGCAAAAAAAATGCTAAAACACGTTTTTTGGGCCCAAAAAGTCGATTTGTGCATGCATCTTCGATACCCGTTTATATCCCAAACTTAGCCTAAAAACACCGAAAAATCGAGTTTTTTTGCTCTCAGAAGCGATTTGTACATGTCTACATTGTGCTAGAAAATTTTCAATTTTCAGGCAAAAAAAAATTTAAAACACGTTTTTTGGGCCCAAAAATTCGATTTGTGCATGCATCTTCGATACCCGTTTATATCCCAAATTTAGCCTAAAAACACCGAAAATTCGAGTTTTTTTGGTTTCAGAAGCGATTTGTACATGTCTACACTGTGCTAGAAAATTTTCATTTTTCAGGCCAAAAAAAATTTAAACACGTTTTTTGGGCCCAAAAAGTCGATTTGTGCATGCATCTTCGATTCCCGTTTATATCCCAAATTTAGCCTAAAAACACCGAAAAATCGAGTTTTTTGGGTCTCACGAGCGATTTATATATGTTTACACTGTGCTAGAAAATTTTCTATTTCAGGTAAAATAAATGCTAAAACACGTTTTTTGGGCCCAAAAAGTCGATTTGTGCATGCATCTTCGATACCCGTTTATATCCCAAATTTAGCCTAAAAACACTGAAAAATCGAGTTTTTTGGGTCTAAGAAGCGATATGTACATGTCTACACTGTGCTAAAAAAAATTCAATTTTCAGGCAAAAAAAAAAATTAAAACACGTTTTTTTGGCCCAAAAAGTCGATTTGTGCATGCATCTTCGATACCCGTTTATATCCCAAATTTAGCCTAATAACACCGAAAAATCGAGTTTTTTGGGTCTCAGGAGCGATTTGTATATGCTTACACTGTGCTAGAAAATTTTCAATTTTCAGGCAAAAAAAATGCTAAAACACGTTTTTGGGCCAAAAAGTCGATTTGTGCATGCATCTTCGATACCCGTTTATATCCCAAATTTAGCCTAAAAGCACCGTAAAATCGAGTTTTTTTGGTCTAAGAAGCGATTTGTACATGTCTACATTGTGCTAGAAACTTTTCAATTTTCAGGCAAAAAAAAAATATAAAACACGTTTTTTGGGCCCAAAAAGTCGATTTGTGCATGTATCTTCGATACCCGTTTATATCCCAAATTTAGCCTAAAAACACCGAAAAATCGAGTTTTTTTGGGTCTCAGAAGCGATTTGTACATGTTTACACTGTGCTAGAAAAAAATCAATTTTCAGGCAAAAAAAATGCTAAAACACGTTTTTTGGGCCCAAAAAGTCGATTTGCGCATGCATCTTCGATACCCGTTTATATCCCAAATTTAGCCTATAAACAACGAAAAATCGAGTTTTTTTGGACTCAGAAACGATTTGTACATGTCTAACACTGTGCAAGAAATTTTTCAATTTTCAGGCAAAAACAAATTAAAACACGTTTTTTGGGCCCAAAAAGTCGATTTGTGCATGCATCTTCGATACCCGTTTATATCCCAAATTTAGCCTAAAAACACCGAAAAATCGAGTTTTTTGGGTCTCAGGAGCGATTTATATATGTTTACACTGTGCTAGATAATTTTCAATTTTCAGTCAAAAAAAAAATTAAAACACGTTTTTTGGGAGCAAAAAGTCGATTTGTGCATGCATCTTCGATACCCGTTTATATCCCAAACTTAGCCTAAAAACACCGAAAAATCGAGTTTTTTTGCTCTCAGAAGCGATTTGTACATGTCTACATTGTGCTAGAAAATTTTCAATTTTCAGGCAAAAAAAAATTTAAAACACGTTTTTTGGGCCCAAAAATTCGATTTGTGCATGCATCTTCGATACCCGTTTATATCCCAAATTTAGCCTAAAAACACCGAAAATTCGAGTTTTTTTGGTTTCAGAAGCGATTTGTACATGTCTACACTGTGCTAGAAAATTTTCATTTTTCAGGCCAAAAAAAATTTAAACACGTTTTTTGGGCCCAAAAAGTCGATTTGTGCATGCATCTTCGATTCCCGTTTATATCCCAAATTTAGCCTAAAAACACCGAAAAATCGAGTTTTTTGGGTCTCACGAGCGATTTATATATGTTTACACTGTGCTAGAAAATTTTCTATTTCAGGTAAAATAAATGCTAAAACACGTTTTTTGGGCCCAAAAAGTCGATTTGTGCATGCATCTTCGATACCCGTTTATATCCCAAATTTAGCCTAAAAACACTGAAAAATCGAGTTTTTTGGGTCTAAGAAGCGATATGTACATGTCTACACTGTGCTAAAAAAAATTCAATTTTCAGGCAAAAAAAAAAATTAAAACACGTTTTTTTGGCCCAAAAAGTCGATTTGTGCATGCATCTTCGATACCCGTTTATATCCCAAATTTAGCCTAATAACACCGACAAATCGAGTTTTTTGGGTCTCAGGAGCGATTTGTATATGCTTACACTGTGCTAGAAAATTTTCAATTTTCAGGCAAAAAAAATGCTAAAACACGTTTTTGGGCCAAAAAGTCGATTTGTGCATGCATCTTCGATACCCGTTTATATCCCAAATTTAGCCTAAAAGCACCGTAAAATCGAGTTTTTTTGGTCTAAGAAGCGATTTGTACATGTCTACATTGTGCTAGAAACTTTTCAATTTTCAGGCAAAAAAAAAATATAAAACACGTTTTTTGGGCCCAAAAAGTCGATTTGTGCATGTATCTTCGATACCCGTTTATATCCCAAATTTAGCCTAAAAACACCGAAAAATCGAGTTTTTTTGGGTCTCAGAAGCGATTTGTACATGTTTACACTGTGCTAGAAAAAAATCAATTTTCAGGCAAAAAAAATGCTAAAACACGTTTTTTGGGCCCAAAAAGTCGATTTGCGCATGCATCTTCGATACCCGTTTATATCCCAAATTTAGCCTATAAACAACGAAAAATCGAGTTTTTTTGGACTCAGAAACGATTTGTACATGTCTAACACTGTGCAAGAAATTTTTCAATTTTCAGGCAAAAACAAATTAAAACACGTTTTTTGGGCCCAAAAATTCGATTTGTGCATGCATCTTCGATACCCGTTTATATCCCAAATTTAGCCTAAAAACACCGAAAATTCGAGTTTTTTTGGTTTCAGAAGCGATTTGTACATGTCTACACTGTGCTAGAAAATTTTCATTTTTCAGGCCAAAAAAAATTTAAACACGTTTTTTGGGCCCAAAAAGTCGATTTGTGCATGCATCTTCGATTCCCGTTTATATCCCAAATTTAGCCTAAAAACACCGAAAAATCGAGTTTTTTGGGTCTCACGAGCGATTTATATATGTTTACACTGTGCTAGAAAATTTTCTATTTCAGGTAAAATAAATGCTAAAACACGTTTTTTGGGCCCAAAAAGTCGATTTGTGCATGCATCTTCGATACCCGTTTATATCCCAAATTTAGCCTAAAAAAAACTGAAAAATCGAGTTTTTTGGGTCTAAGAAGCGATATGTACATGTCTACACTGTGCTAAAAAAAATTCAATTTTCAGGCAAAAAAAAAAATTAAAACACGTTTTTTTGGCCCAAAAAGTCGATTTGTGCATGCATCTTCGATACCCGTTTATATCCCAAATTTAGCCTAATAACACCGAAAAATCGAGTTTTTTGGGTCTCAGGAGCGATTTGTATATGCTTACACTGTGCTAGAAAATTTTCAATTTTCAGGCAAAAAAAATGCTAAAACACGTTTTTGGGCCAAAAAGTCGATTTGTGCATGCATCTTCGATACCCGTTTATATCCCAAATTTAGCCTAAAAGCACCGTAAAATCGAGTTTTTTTGGTCTAAGAAGCGATTTGTACATGTCTACATTGTGCTAGAAACTTTTCAATTTTCAGGCAAAAAAAAAATATAAAACACGTTTTTTGGGCCCAAAAAGTCGATTTGTGCATGTATCTTCGATACCCGTTTATATCCCAAATTTAGCCTAAAAACACCGAAAAATCGAGTTTTTTTGGGTCTCAGAAGCGATTTGTACATGTTTACACTGTGCTAGAAAAAAATCAATTTTCAGGCAAAAAAAATGCTAAAACACGTTTTTTGGGCCCAAAAAGTCGATTTGCGCATGCATCTTCGATACCCGTTTATATCCCAAATTTAGCCTATAAACAACGAAAAATCGAGTTTTTTTGGACTCAGAAACGATTTGTACATGTCTAACACTGTGCAAGAAATTTTTCAATTTTCAGGCAAAAACAAATTAAAACACGTTTTTTGGGCCCAAAAAGTCGATTTGTGCATGCATCTTCGATACCCGTTTATATCCCAAATTTAGCCTAAAAACACCGAAAAATCGAGTTTTTTGGGTCTCAGGAGCGATTTATATATGTTTACACTGTGCTAGATAATTTTCAATTTTCAGTCAAAAAAAAAATTAAAACACGTTTTTTGGGAGCAAAAAGTCGATTTGTGCATGCATCTTCGATACCCGTTTATATCCCAAACTTAGCCTAAAAACACCGAAAAATCGAGTTTTTTTGCTCTCAGAAGCGATTTGTACATGTCTACATTGTGCTAGAAAATTTTCAATTTTCAGGCAAAAAAAAATTTAAAACACGTTTTTTGGGCCCAAAAATTCGATTTGTGCATGCATCTTCGATACCCGTTTATATCCCAAATTTAGCCTAAAAACACCGAAAATTCGAGTTTTTTTGGTTTCAGAAGCGATTTGTACATGTCTACACTGTGCTAGAAAATTTTCATTTTTCAGGCCAAAAAAAATTTAAACACGTTTTTTGGGCCCAAAAAGTCGATTTGTGCATGCATCTTCGATTCCCGTTTATATCCCAAATTTAGCCTAAAAACACCGAAAAATCGAGTTTTTTGGGTCTCACGAGCGATTTATATATGTTTACACTGTGCTAGAAAATTTTCTATTTCAGGTAAAATAAATGCTAAAACACGTTTTTTGGGCCCAAAAAGTCGATTTGTGCATGCATCTTCGATACCCGTTTATATCCCAAATTTAGCCTAAAAACACTGAAAAATCGAGTTTTTTGGGTCTAAGAAGCGATATGTACATGTCTACACTGTGCTAAAAAAAATTCAATTTTCAGGCAAAAAAAAAAATTAAAACACGTTTTTTTGGCCCAAAAAGTCGATTTGTGCATGCATCTTCGATACCCGTTTATATCCCAAATTTAGCCTAATAACACCGAAAAATCGAGTTTTTTGGGTCTCAGGAGCGATTTGTATATGCTTACACTGTGCTAGAAAATTTTCAATTTTCAGGCAAAAAAAATGCTAAAACACGTTTTTGGGCCAAAAAGTCGATTTGTGCATGCATCTTCGATACCCGTTTATATCCCAAATTTAGCCTAAAAGCACCGTAAAATCGAGTTTTTTTGGTCTAAGAAGCGATTTGTACATGTCTACATTGTGCTAGAAACTTTTCAATTTTCAGGCAAAAAAAAAATATAAAACACGTTTTTTGGGCCCAAAAAGTCGATTTGTGCATGTATCTTCGATACCCGTTTATATCCCAAATTTAGCCTAAAAACACCGAAAAATCGAGTTTTTTTGGGTCTCAGAAGCGATTTGTACATGTTTACACTGTGCTAGAAAAAAATCAATTTTCAGGCAAAAAAAATGCTAAAACACGTTTTTTGGGCCCAAAAAGTCGATTTGCGCATGCATCTTCGATACCCGTTTATATCCCAAATTTAGCCTATAAACAACGAAAAATCGAGTTTTTTTGGACTCAGAAACGATTTGTACATGTCTAACACTGTGCAAGAAATTTTTCAATTTTCAGGCAAAAACAAATTAAAACACGTTTTTTGGGCCCAAAAAGTCGATTTGTGCATGCATCTTCGATACCCGTTTATATCCCAAATTTAGCCTAAAAACACCGAAAAATCGAGTTTTTTGGGTCTCAGGAGCGATTTATATATGTTTACACTGTGCTAGATAATTTTCAATTTTCAGTCAAAAAAAAAATTAAAACACGTTTTTTGGGAGCAAAAAGTCGATTTGTGCATGCATCTTCGATACCGGTTTATATCCCAAATTTAGCCTAAAAACACTGAAAAATCGAGTTTTTTGGGTATAAGAAGCGATATGTACATGTCTACACTGTGCTAGAATATTTTCAATTTTCAGGCCAAAAAAAATTTAAAACACGTTTTTTTGGCCCAAAAAGTCGATTTGTGCATGCATCTTCGATACCCGTTTATATCCCAAATTTAGCCTAAAAGCACCGAAAAATCGAGTTTTTTTGGTCTAAGAAGCGATTTGTACATGTCTACATTGTGCTAGAAACTTTTCAATTTTCAGGCAAAAAAAAAATATAAAACACGTTTTTTGGGCCCAAAAAGTCGATTTGTGCATGTATCTTCGATACCCGTTTATATCCCAAATTTAGCCTAAAAACACCGAAAAATCGAGTTTTTTTGGGTCTCAGAAGCGATTTGTACATGTTTACACTGTGCTAGAAAAAAATCAATTTTCAGGCAAAAAAAATGCTAAAACACGTTTTTTGGGCCCAAAAAGTCGATTTGTGCATGCATCTTCGATACCCGTTTATATCCCAAATTTAGCCTATAAACAACGAAAAATCGAGTTTTTTTGGACTCAGAAACGATTTGTACATGTCTAACACTGTGCAAGAAATTTTTCAATTTTCAGGCAAAAACAAAATTAAAACACGTTTTTTGGGCCCAAAAAGTCGATTTGTGCATGCATCTTCGATACCCGTTTATATCCCAAATTTAGCCTAAAAACACCGAAAAATCGAGTTTTTTGGGTCTCAGGAGCGATTTATATATGTTTACACTGTGCTAGATAATTTTCAATTTTCAGTCAAAAAAAAAAATAAAACACGTTTTTTGGGAGCAAAAAGTCGATTTGTGCATGCATCTTCGATACCGGTTTATATCCCAAATTTAGCCTAAAAACACTGAAAAATCGAGTTTTTTGGGTATAAGAAGCGATATGTACATGTCTACACTGTGCTAGAAAATTTTCAATTTTCAGGCCAAAAAAAATTTAAAACACGTTTTTTTGGCCCAAAAAGTCGATTTGTGCATGCATCTTCGATACCCGTTTATATCCCAAATTTAGCCTAAAAACACCGAAAAATCGAGTTTTTTTGGTCTCAGAAACGATTTGTACATGTCTACACTGTGCAAGAATGTTTTCAATTTTCAGGCAAAAACAAAATTAAAACACGTTTTTTGGGCCCAAAAAGTCGATTTGTGCATGCATCTTCGATACCCGTTTATATCCCAAATTTAGCCTAAAAACACCGAAAAATCGAGTTTTTTGGGTCTCAGGAGCGATTTGTATATGTTTTCACTGTGCTAGATAATTTTCAATTTTCAGTCAAAAAAAAATTTAAAACACGTTTTTTGGGAGCAAAAAGTCGATTTGTGCATGCATCTTCGATACCGGTTTATATCCCAAATTTAGCCTAAAAACACTGAAAAATCGAGTTTTTTGGGTCTAAGAAGCGATATGTACATGTCTACACTGTGCTAGAAAATTTTCAATTTTCAGGCAAAAAAAAATATAAAACACGTTTTTTGGGCCCAAAAAGTCGATTTGTGCATGCATCTTCGATACCCGTTTATATCCCAAATTTAGCCTAAAAATACCGAAAAATCGAGTTTTTTGGGTCTCAGGAGCGATTTGTATATGCTTACACTGTGCTAGAAAATTTTCAATTTTCAGGCAAAAAAAATGCTAAAACAAGTTTTTTGAGCCCAAAAAGTCGATTTGTGCATGCATCTTCGATACCCGTTTATATCCCAAATTTAGCCTAAAAACACCGAAAAATCGATTTTTTTTGGTCTCAGAAGCGATTTGTACATGTCTACATTGTGCTAGAAAATTTTCAATTTTCAGGCCAAAAAAAATTTAAAACACATTTTTTGGGCCCAAAAAGTCGATTTGTGCATGCATCTTCGATACCCGTTTATATCCCAAATTAAGCCTAAAAACACCGAAAAATCGAGTTTTTTTGGTCTCAGAGGCGATTTGTACATGTCTACATTGTGCTAGAAAATTTTCAATTTTCAGGCAAAAAAAAAATATAAAACACGTTTTTTGGGTCCAAAAAGTCGATTTGTGCATATATCTTCGATACCCGTTTATATCCCAAATTTAGCCTAAAAACACTGAAAAATCGAGTTTTTTGGGTTTCCGAAGCGATTTGTACATGTCTACACTGTGCTAGAAAATTTTCAATTTTCAGGCCAAAAAAATTTTAAAACACGTTTTTTGGGCCAAAAAGTCGATTTGTGCATGCATCTTCGATACCCGTTTATATCCTAAATTTAGCCTAAAAACACCAAAAATTCGAGTTTTTTGGGTCTCAGGAGCGATTTATACATGTCTACACTGTGCTAGAAAATTTTCAATTTTCAGGCAAAAAAAATGCTAAAACACGTTTTTTGGGCCCAAAAAGTCGATTTGTGCATGCATCTTCGATACCCGTTTATATCCCAAATTTAGCCTAAAAACAACGAAAAATCGTGTTTTTTTGGTCTCAGAAGCGATTTGTACATATCTACACTGTGCTAGAAAATTTTCAATTTTCATGCAAAAAAAAATTAAAACACGTTTTTTGGGCCCAAAAACTTGATTTGTGCATGCATCTTCGATACCCGTTTATATCCCAAATTTAGCCTAAAAACACCGAAAAATCGAGTTTTATGGGTCTCAGAATTGATTTGTACATGTCTACACTGTGCTAGAAAATTTTCAATTTACAGGCCAAAAAAATGTTAAAACACGTTTTTTGAGCCCAAAAAGTCGATTTGTGCATGCATCTTCGATACCCGTTTATATCTCAAATTTAGCCTAAAAACACCGAAAAATTGAGTTTTTTTGGTCTCTGAAGCGATTTGTACATGGCTACACTGTGCTAAAAAAAAATCAAATTTCAGTTTAAAATAATTTTAAAACACGTTTTTTGGGCCCAAAAAGTCGATTTGTGCATGCATCTTCGATACCCGTTTATATCCCAAATTTAGCCTAAAAAAAACGAAAAATCGAGTTTTTTTGGTCTCAGAAGCGATTTGTACATGTCTATACTGTGCTAGAAAATTTTCAATTTACAGGCCATAAAATGTTAAAACACGTTTTTTGGAACCAAAAAGTCGATTTGTGCATGCATCTTCGATACCCGTTTATATCCCAAATTTAGCCTAAAAACACCGAAAAATCCAGTATTTTTGGTCTCAGAAGCGATTTGTACATGTCTACACTGTGCTAGAAAATTTTCAATTTCAGGCAAAAAAAAAATTAAAACACGTTTTTTGGGCCCAAAAAGTCGATTTGTGCATGCATCTTCGATACCCGTTTATATCCCAAATTTAGCCTAAAAATACCGAAAAATCGAGTTTTATGGGTCTCAGAAGCGATTTGTACATGTCTACACTGTGCTAGAAAGTTTTCAATTTACAGGCCAAAAAAAAATTAAAACACGTTTTTTGGGCCCAAAAAGTCGATTTGTGCATGCATCTTCGATACCCGTTTATATCCCAAATTTAGCCTAAAAACACCGAAAAATAGAGTCTTTTAGGTCTCAGAAGCGATTTGTACATGTCTACACTGTGCTAGAAAATATTCAAATTTCAGTTAAAAATAATTTTAAAACACGTTTTTTGGTCCCAAAAAGTCGATTTGTGCATGCATCTTCGATACCCGTTTATATCCCAAATTTAGCCTAAAAACACCGAAAAATCGAGTATCTTTGGACTCAGAAGCGATTTGTACATGTATACACTGTGCTAGAAAATTTTCAATTTTCAGGCAAAAAAAAATTTAAAACACGTGTTTTGGGCCCAAAAAGTCGATTTGTGCATGCATCTTCGATACCCGTTTATATCCCAAATTTAGCCTAAAAAACCCGAAAAATCGAGTTTTTTGGGTCTCAGAAGCGATTTGTACATGTCTACACTGTGCTAGAAAATTTTCAATTTACAGGCCAAAAAAATGTTAAAACACGTTTTTTGGACCCAAAAAGTCGATTTGTGCATACATCTTCGATACCCGTTTATATCCCAAATTTAGCCTAAAAACACCAAAAAATCGAGTTTATTGGGATTCAGAAGCGATTTGTATATGTTTACACTCTGCTAGAAAATTATCAATTTTCTGGCAAAAAAAATGCTAAAACACGTTTTTTGGGCCCAAAAAGTCGATTTGTGCATGCATCTTCGATACCCGTTTATATCCCAAATTTAGCCTAAAAACACCGAAAAATCGATTTTTTTGGGTCTCAGAAGCGATTTGTACATGTTTACACTTTGCTAGAAAAAAATCAATTTTCAGGCAAAAAAAAATCTAAAACACGTTTTTTGGGCCCAAAAAGTCGATTTGTGCATGCATCTTCGATACCCGTTTATATCCCAAATTTAGCCTAAAAACACCGAAAAATCGAGTTTTTTGGGTCTCAGAAGCGATTTGTACATGTTTACACTGTGCTAGAAAAATTTCAATTTTCAGGCAAAAAAAATGGTAAAACACGTTTTTTGGGCCCAAAAAGTCGATTTGTGCATGCATCTTCGATACCCGTTTATATCCCAAATTTAGCCTAAAAACACCGAAAAATCGAGTTTTTTGGGTCTCAGAAGCGATTTGTACATGTTTACACTATGCTAGAAAAATTTCAATTTTCAGGCAAAAAAAATGCTAAAACACGTTTTTTGGGCCCAAAAAGTCGATTTGTGCATGCATTTTCGATACCCGTTTATATCCCATATTTAGCCTAATAACACCGAAAAATCGAGTTTTTTGGGTCTCAGAAGCGATTTGTACATGTTTACACTGTGCTAGAAAAATTTCAATTTTCAGGCAAAAAAAATGCTAAAACACGTTTTTTGGGCCCAAAAAGTCGATTTGTGCATGCATCTTCGATACCAGTTTATATCCCAAATTTAGCCTAAAAACACCGAAAAATCGAGTTTTTTGGGTCTCAGAAGCGATTTGTACATGTTTACACTGTGCTAGAAAAATTTCAATTTTCAGGCAAAAAAAATGCTAAAACACGTTTTTTGGGCCCAAAAAGTCGATTTCTGCATGCATCTTCGATACCCGTTTATATCCCAAATTTAGCCTAAAAACACCGAAAAATCGAGTTTTTTGGGTATCAGAAGCGATATGTACATGTTTACACTGTGCTAGAAAAATTTCAATTTTCATGCAAAAAAAATGCTAAAACACGTTATTTGGGCCCAAAAAGTCGATTTGTGCATGCATCTTTGATACCCGTGTATATCCCAAATTTAGCCTAAAAACACCGAAAAATCGAGTTTTTTGGGTTTCAGAAGCGATTTGTACATGTTTACACTGTGCTAGAAAAATTTCAATTTTCAGGCAAAAAAACTGCTAAAACACGTTTTTTGGGCCCTAAAAGTCGATTAGTGCATGCATCTTCGATACCCGTTTATATCCCAAATTTAGCCTAAAAACACCGAAAAATCGAGTTTTTTGGGTCTCAGAAGCGATTTGTACATGTTTACACTTTGCTAGAAAAAAATCAATTTTCAGGCAAAAAAAATGCTAAAACACCTTTTTTTGTGAACAAAAAGTCGATTTGTGCATGCATCTTCGATACCCGTTTATATCCCAAATTTAGCCTAAAAACACCAAAAATTCGAGTTTTTTGGGTCTCAGAAGCGATTTGTACATGTTTACACTGTGCTAGAAAAATTTCAATTTTCAGGCAAAAAAAATGGTAAAACACGTTTTTTGGGCCCAAAAAATCGATTTGTGCATGCATCTTCGATACCCGTTTATATCCTAAATTTAGCCTAAAAACACCGAAAAATCGAGTTTTTTGGGTCTCAGAAGCGATTTGTACATGTTTACACTATGCTAGAAAATTTTCAATTTTCAGGCAAAAAAAATGCTAAAACACGTTTTTTGGGCCCAAAAAGTCGATTTGTGCATGCATCTTCGATACCCGTTTATATCCCAAATTTAGCCTAATAACACCGAAAAATCGAGTTTTTTGGGTCTCAGTAGCGATTTGTACATGTTTACACTGTGCTAGAAAAATTTCAATTTCAGGCAAAAGAAAAATTAAAACATGTTTTTTGGGCCCAAAAAGTCGATTTGTGCATGCATCTTCAATACCCGTTTATATCCCAAATTTAGCCTAAAAACACCGAAAAATCGAGTTTTTTGGGTCTCAGAAGCGATTTGTACATATTTACACTGTGCTAGAAAAATTTCAATTTTCAAGCAAAAAAAATGCTAAAACACGTTTTTTGGGCCCAAAAAGTCGATTTGTGCATGCATCTTCGATACCCGTTTATATCCCAAATTTAGCCTAAGAACACCGAAAAATCGAATTTTTTGGGTCTCAGAAGCGATTTATACATGTTTACACTGTGCTAGAAAAATTTCAACTTTCAGGCAAAAAAAATGCTAAAACACGATTTTGGGGCCGAAAAAGTCGATTTGTGCATTCATCTTCGATACCCGTTTATATCCCAAATTTAGATTAAAAACACCTAAAAATCGAGTTTGTTGGGTCTCAGAAGCGATTTGTACATGTCTACACTGTGCTAGAAAAAATTCAATTTTCAGGCAAAAAAAATGCTAAAACACGTTTTTTGGGCCCAAAAAGTCGATTTGTGCATGCATCTTCGATACCCGTTTATATCCCAAATTTAGCCTAAAAACACCGAAAAATCGAGTTTTTTGGGTCTCAGAAGCGATTTGTACATGTTTACACTATGCTAGAAAAAATTCAATTTTCAGGCAAAAAAAATGCTAAAACACGTTTTTTGGGCCCAAAAAGTCGATTTTGTGCATGCATTTTCGATACCCGTTTATATCCCATATTTAGCCTAATAACACCGAAAAATCGAGTTTTTTGGGTCTCAGAAGCGATTTGTACATGTTTACACTGTGCTAGAAAAATTTCAATTTTCAGGCAAAAAAAAATGCTAAAACACGTTTTTTGGGCCCAAAAAGTCGATTTGTGCATGCATCTTCGATACCAGTTTATATCCCAAATGTAGCCTAAAAACACCGAAAAATCGAGTTTTTTGGGTCTCAGAAGCGATTTGTACATGTTTACACTGTGCTAGAAAAATTTCAATTTTCAGGCAAAAAAAATGCTAAAACACGTTTTTTGGGCCCAAAAAGTCGATTTCTGCATGCATCTTCGATACCCGTTTATATCCTAAATTTAGCCTAAAAACACCGAAAAATCGAGTTTTTTGGGTATCAGAAGCGATATGTACATGTTTACACTGTGCTAGAAAAATTTCAATTTTCATGCAAAAAAAATGCTAAAACACGTTATTTGGGCCCAAAAAGTCGATTTGTGCATGCATCTTCGATACCAGTTTATATCCCAAATGTAGCCTAAAAACACCGAAAAATCGAGTTTTTTGGGTCTCAGAAGCGATTTGTACATGTTTACACTGTGCTAGAAAAATTTCAATTTTCAGGCAAAAAAAATGCTAAAACACGTTTTTTGGGCCCAAAAAGTCGATTTCTGCATGCATCTTCGATACCCGTTTATATCCCAAATTTAGCCTAAAAACACCGAAAAATCGAGTTTTTTGGGTATCAGAAGCGATATGTACATGTTTACACTGTGCTAGAAAAATTTCAATTTTCATGCAAAAAAAATGCTAAAACACGTTATTTGGGCCCAAAAAGTCGATTTGTGCATGCATCTTCGATACCAGTTTATATCCCAAATGTAGCCTAAAAACACCGAAAAATCGAGTTTTTTGGGTCTCAGAAGCGATTTGTACATGTTTACACTGTGCTAGAAAAATTTCAATTTTCAGGCAAAAAAAATGCTAAAACACGTTTTTTGGGCCCAAAAAGTCGATTTCTGCATGCATCTTCGATACCCGTTTATATCCCAAATTTAGCCTAAAAACACCGAAAAATCGAGTTTTTTGGGTATCAGAAGCGATATGTACATGTTTACACTGTGCTAGAAAAATTTCAATTTTCATGCAAAAAAAATGCTAAAACACGTTATTTGGGCTCAAAAAGTCGATTTGTGCATGCATCTTTGATACCCGTGTATATCCCAAATTTTGCCTAAAAACACCGAAAAATCGAGTTTTTTGGGTTTCAGAAGCGATTTGAACATGTTTACACCGTGCTAGAAAAATTTCAATTTTCAGGCAAAAAAAATGCTAAAACACGTTTTTTGGGCCCAAAAAGTCGATTTGTGCATGCATCTTCGATACCCGTTTATATCCCAAATTTAGCCTAAGAACACCGAAAAATCGAGTTTTTTGGGTCTCAGAAGCGATTTGTACATGTTTACACTTTGCTAGAAAAAAATCAATTTTCAGGCAAAAAAAATGCTAAAACACCTTTTTTTGGGCCCAAAAAGTCGATTTGTGCATGCATCTTCAATACCCGTTTATATCCCAAATTTAGCCTAAAAACACCGAAAAATCGAGTTTTTTGGGTCTCAGAAGCGATTTGTACATATTTACACTGTGCTAGAAAAATTTCAATTTTCAAGCAAAAAAAATGCTAAAACACGTTTTTTGGGCCCAAAAAGTCGATTTGTGCATGCATCTTCGATACCCGTTTATATCCCAAATTTAGCCTAATAACACCGAAAAATCGAGTTTTTTGGGTCTCAGTAGCGATTTGTACATGTTTACACTGTGCTAGAAAAATTTCAATTTTCAGGCAAAAGAAAAATTAAAACATGTTTTTTGGGCCCAAAAAGTCGATTTATGCATGCATCTTCAATACCCGTTTATATCCCAAATTTAGCCTAAAAACACCGAAAAATCGAGTTTTTTGGGTCTCATAAGCGATTTGTACATATTTACACTGTGCTAGAAAAATTTCAACTTTCAGGCAAAAAAAATGCTAAAACACGATTTTGGGGCCGAAAAAGTCGATTTGTGCATTCATCTTCGATACCCGTTTATATCCCAAATTTAGATTAAAAACACCTAAAAATCGAGTTTGTTGGGTCTCAGAAGCGATTTGTACATGTCTACACTGTGCTAGAAAAATTTAAATTTTCAGGCAAAAAAAATGCTAAAACAAGTTTTTTATGCCAAAAAGTCGATTTGTGCATGCATCTTCGATACCCGTTTATATCCCAAATTTAGCCTAAAAACACCGAAAAACCGAGTTTTTTGGGTCTCAGAAGCGATTTGCACATGTCTAAACTGTGCTAGAAAATTTTCAATTTTCAGGCAAAAAAAATGTTAGAACACCTTTTTTGGGCCCAAAAAGTAGATTTGAGCATGCATCTTCGATTCCCGTTTATATCCCAAATGTAGCCTAAAAACACCGAAAAATCGAGTTTTATGGGTCTCAGAAGCAATTTGTACATGTCTACACTGTGCTAGAAAGTTTTCAATTTACAGGCCAAAAAAAAATTAAAACACGTTTTTTGGGCCCAAAAAGTCGATTTGTGCATGCATCTTCGATACCCGTTTATATCACAAATTTAGCCTAAAAACACCGAAAAATCGAGTCTTTTTGGTCTCAGAAGCGATTTGTACATGTCTACACTGTGCTAGAAAATATTCAAATTTCAGTTAAAAATAATTTTAAAACACGTTTTTTGGTCCCAAAAAGTCGATTTGTGCATGCATCTTCGATACCCGTTTATATCCCAAATTTAGCCTAAAAACACCGAAAAATCGAGTATCTTTGGACTCAGAAGCGATTTGTACATGTCTACACTGTGCTAGAAAATTTTCAATTTTCAGGCAAAAAAAAATTTAAAACACGTGTTTTGGGCCCAAAAAGTCGATTTGTGCATGCATCTTCGATACCCGTTTATATCCCAAATTTAGCCTAAAACACCGAAAAACCGATTTTTTGGTTTCTCAGAAGCGATTTGTACATGTTTACACTGTGCTAGAAAAATTTCAATTTTCAGGCAAAAAAAATGCTAAAACACGTTTTCTTGGCCTACAAATTCGATTTGTGCATGCATCTTCGATACCCGTTTATATCCCAAATTTAGCCTAAAAACACCGAAAAATCGATTTTTTTGGGTCTCAGAAGCGATTTGTACATGTTTACACTGTGCTAGAAAAATTTCAATTTTCAGGCAAAAAAAATGCTAAAACACGTTTTTTGGGCCCAAAAAGTCGATTCGTGCATGCATCTTCGATACCCGTTTATATCCCAAATTTAGCCTAAAAACACCGAAAAATCGAGTTTTTTTGGGTCTCAGAAGCGATTTGTACATGTTTACACTGTGCTAGAAAAATTTAAATTTTCAGCAAAAAATAATGCTTAAACCCGTTTTCTAGGCCTAAAAAGTCGATTTGTGCATGCATCTTCGATACCCGTTTATATCCCAAATTTAGCCTAAAAACACCGAAAAATCGAGTTTTTCGGGTTTCAGAAGCGATTTGTACATGTCTACACTGTTCTAGAAATATTTCAATTTTCAGGCAAAAAAAATGCTAAAACACGTTTTTTAGGCCCAAAAAGTCGATTTGTGCATGCATCTTCGATACCCGTTTATATCCCAAATTTAGCCTAAAAACACCGAAAAATCGAGTTTTTTGGGTCTCAGAAGCGATTTGTACATGTCTACACTGTTCTAGAAAAATTTCAATTTTCAGGCAAAAAAAATGCTAAAACACGTTTTTGGGGCTCAAAAAGTCGATTTGTGCATTCATTTTCGATACCCGTTTATATCCCAAATTTAGCCTAAGAACACCGAAAAATCGAGTTTTTTGGGTCTCAGAAGCGATTTGTACATGTCTACACTGTGCTAGAAAATTTCAATTTTCAGGCAAAAAAAATGCTAAAACACGTTTTTTGGGCCCAAAAAGTCGATTTGTGCATGCATCTTCGATACCCGTTTATATCCCAAATTTAGCCTAAAACACCGAAAAATCGAGTTTTTTGGTTCTCAGAAGCGATTTGTACATGTTTACACTGTGCTAGAAAATTTTACATTTTCAGGCAAAAAAAAAATGAAACACGTTTTTTTGGCCCAAAAAGTCGATTTGTGCATGCATCTTCGGTACCCGTTTATATCCCAAATTTATCCAAAAAACACCGAAAAATCGAGTTTTTTTGGGTCTCAGAAGCGATTTGTACATGTTTACACAGTGCTAGAAAATTTTCAATTTTCAGGAAAAAAAAAAAAAATAAAACACGTTTTTTTGGCCCAAAAAGTCGATTTGTGCATGCATCTTCGGTACCCGTTTATATCCCAAATTTAGCCAAAAAACACCGAAAAATCGAGTTTTTTTGGGTCTCAGAAGCGATTTGTACATGTTTACACTGTGCTAGAAAAAATTAAATTTTCAGGCATGAAAAATGCTAAAACACGTTTTTTAGGCCCAAAAAGTCGATTTGTGCAAGCATCTTCGATACTCGTTTATATCCCAAATTTAGCCTAAAAACACCGAAGTATCGAGTTTTTTGTGTCTCAGAAGCGATTTGTACATGTCTACACTGTTCTAGAAAAATTTCAATTTTCAGGCAAATAAAATGCTAAAACACGTTTTTGGGGCCCAAAAAGTCGATTTGTGCATTCATCTTCAATACCCGTTTATATCCCAAATTTAGCCTAATACACCGAAAAATCGATTTTTTGGTTCTCAGAAGCGATTTGTACATGTTTACACTGTGCTAGAAAAATTTCAATTTTCAGGCAAAAAAAATGCTAAAACACGTTTTCTTGGCCTACAAATTCGATTTGTGCATGCATCTTCGATACCCGTTTATATCCCAAATTTAGCCTAAAAACACCGAAAAATCGATTTTTTTGGGTCTCAGAAGCGATTTGTACATGTTTACACTGTGCTAGAAAAATTTCAATTTTCAGGCAAAAAAAATGCTAAAACACGTTTTTTGGGCCCAAAAAGTCGATTCGTGCATGCATCTTCGATACCCGTTTATATCCCAAATTTAGCCTAAAAACACCGAAAAATCGAGTTTTTTTGGGTCTCAGAAGCGATTTGTACATGTTTACACTGTGCTAGAAAAATTTAAATTTTCAGCAAAAAATAATGCTTAAACCCGTTTTCTAGGCCCAAAAAGTCGATTTGTGC
The DNA here is from genome assembly GCA_034508575.1 of Petrolisthes manimaculis. NCBI lineage: Eukaryota > Metazoa > Arthropoda > Malacostraca > Decapoda > Porcellanidae > Petrolisthes > Petrolisthes manimaculis. The sequence continues at coordinate 2,320,281 of JAWZYT010000141.1, read as the reverse complement.
ATGCATCTTCGATACCCGTTTATATCCCAAATTTAGCCTAAAAACACCGAAAAATCGAGTTTTTTGGGTCTCAGAAGCGATTTGTACATGTCTACACTGTTCTAGAAAAATTTCAATTTTCAGGCAAAAAAAATGCTAAAACACGTTTTTGGGGCTCAAAAAGTTGATTTGTGCATTCATTTTCGATACCCGTTTATATCCCAAATTTAGCCTAAGAACACCGAAAAATCGAGTTTTTTGGGTCTCAGAAGCGATTTGTACATGTCTACACTGTGCTAGAAAATTTCAATTTTCAGGCAAAAAAAATGCTAAAACACGTTTTTTGGGCCCAAAAAGTCGATTTGTGCATGCATCTTCGATACCCGTTTAGATCCCAAATTTAGCCTAAAACACCGAAAAATCGAGTTTTTTGGTTCTCAGAAGCGATTTGTACATGTTTACACTGTGCTAGAAAATTTTCAATTTTCAGGCAAAAAAAAAAATAAAACACGTTTTTTTGGCCCAAAAAGTCGATTTGTGCATGCATCTTCGGTGCCCGTTTATATCCCAAATTTATCCAAAAAACACCGAAAAATCGAGTTTTTTTGGGTCTCAGAAGCGATTTGTACATGTTTACACTGTGCTAGAAATTTTCAATTTTCAGGCAAAAAAAAAATTAAAACACGTTTTTTTGGCCCAAAAAGTCGATTTGTGCATGCATCTTCGGTACCCGTTTATATCCCAAATTTAGCCAAAAAACACCGAAAAATCGAGTTTTTTTTGGTCTCAGAAGCGATTTGTACATGTTTACACTGTGCTAGAAAAATTTAAATTTTCAGGCATAAAAAATGCTAAAACACGTTTTTTAGGCCCAAAAAGTCGATTTGTGCAAGCATCTTCGATACCCGTTTATATCCCAAATTTAGCCTAAAAACACCGAAGTATCGAGTTTTTTGTGTCTCAGAAGCGATTTGTACATGTCTACACTGTTCTAGAAAAATTTCAATTTTCAGGCAAAAAAAATTCTAAAACACGTTTTGGGGGCCCAAAAAGTCGATTTGTGCATTCATCTTCGATGCCCGTTTATATCCCAAATTTAGCCTAAAAACACCGAATATCGAGTTTTTTGGTTCTCAGAAGCGATTTGTACATGTCTACACTGTTCTAGAAAAATTTCAATTTTCAGGCAAATAAAATGCTAAAACACGTTTTTGGGGCCCAAAAAGTCGATTTGTGCATTCATCTTCGATACCCGTTTATATCCCAAATTTAGCCTAAAACACCGAAAAATCGATTTTTTGGTTCTCAGAAGCGATTTGTACATGTTTACACTGTGCTAGAAAAATTTCAATTTTCAGGCAAAAAAAATGCTAAAACACGTTTTCTTGGCCCACAAATTCGATTTGTGCATGCATCTTCGATACCCGTTTATATCCCAAATTTAGCCTAAAAACACCGAAAAATCGATTTTTTTGGGTCTCAGAAGCGATTTGTACATGTTTACACTGTGCTAGAAAAATTTCAATTTTCAGGCAAAAAAAATGCTAAAACACGCTTTTTGGTCCCAAAAAGTCGATTCGTGCATGCATCTTCGATACCCGTTTATATCCCAAATTTAGCCTAAAAACACCGAAAAATCGAGTTTTTTTGGGTCTCAGAAGCGATTTGTACATGTTTACACTGTGCTAGAAAAAAATAAATTTTCAGCAAAAAATAATGCTTAAACCCGTTTTCTAGGCCTAAAAAGTCGATTTGTGCATGCATCTTCGATACCCGTTTATATCCCAAATTTAGCCTAAAAACACCGAAAAATCGAGTTTTTTGGGTTTCAGAAGCGATTTGTACATGTCTACACTGTTCTAGAAATATTTCAATTTTCAGGCAAAAAAAATGCTAAAACACGTTTTTTAGGCCCAAAAACTCGATTTGTGCATGCATCTTCGATACCCGTTTATATCCCAAATTTAGCCTAAGAACACCGAAAAATCGAGTTTTTTGGGTCTCAGAAGCGATTTGTACATGTCTACACTGTGCTAGAAAATTTCAATTTTCTGGCAAAAAAAATGCTAAAACACGTTTTTTGGGCCCAAAAAGTCGATTTGTGCATGAATCTTCGATACCCATTTATATCCCAAATTTAGCCTAAAACACCGAAAAATCGAGTTTTTTGGTTCTCAGAAGCGATTTGTACATGTTTACACTGTGCTAGAAAATTTTCAATTTTCATGCAAAAAAAAAATTAAAACACGTTTTTTTGGCCCAAAAAGTCGATTTGTGCATGCATCTTCGATACCCGTTTATATCACAAATTTAGCCTAAAAACACCGAAAAATCGATTTTTTTGGGTCTCAAAAGCGATTTGTACATGTCTACACTGTTCTAGAAATATTTCAATTTTCAGGCAAAAAAAATGCTAAAACACGTTTTTTGGGCCCAAAAAGTCGATTCGTGCATGCATCTTCGATACCCGTTTATATCCCAAATTTAGCCTAAAAACACCGAAAAATCGAGTTTTTTTGGGTCTCAGAAGCGATTTGTACATGTTTACACTGTGCTAGAAAAATTTAAATTTTCAGCCAAAAATTATGCTTAAACACGTTTTCTAGGCCTAAAAAGTCGATTTGTGCATGCATCTTCGATACCCGTTTATAACCCAAATTTAGCCGAAAAACACCGAAAAATCGAGTTTTTTGGGTTTCAGAAGCGATTTGTACATGTCTACACTGTTCTAGAAATATTTCAATTTTCAGGCAAAAAAAATGCTAAAACACGTTTTTTAGGCCCAAAAAGTCGATTTGTGCATGCATCTTCGATACCCGTTTATATCCCAAATTTAGCCTAAAAACACCGAAAAATCGAGTTTTTTGGGTCTCAGAAGCGATTTGTACATGTCTACACTGTTCTAGAAAAATTTCAATTTTCAGGCAAAAAAAATGCTAAAACACGTTTTGGGGGCTCAAAAAGTCGATTTGTGCATTCATCTTCGATACCCTTTTATATCCCAAATTTAGCATAAAAACACCGAAAATCGAGTTTTTTGGTTCTCAGAAGCGATTTGTACATGTTTACACTGTGCTAGAAAATTTTCATTTTCAGGCAAAAATAATTTTAAAACACGTTTTTTTTTGGCCCAAAAAGTCGATTTGTGCATGCATCTTCGATACCCGTTTATATCCCAAATTTAGCCTAAAAACACCGAAAAATCGAGTTTTTTTGGATCTCATAAGCGTTTTGTACATGTTTACACTGTGCTAGAAAAATTTCAATTTTCAGGCAAAAAAAATGCTAAAACACGTTTTTTGGGCCCAAAAAGTCGATTTGTGCATACATCTTTGATACCCGTTTATATCCCAAATTTAGCCTAAAAACATCGAAAAATCGAGTTTTTTGGGTCTCAGGAGCGATTTGTACATGTTTACACTGTGCTAGAAAAATTTCAATTTTCAGGCAAAAAAAATGCTAAAACACGTTTTTTGGGCCCAAAAAGTCGATTTGTGCATGCATCTTCGATACCCGTTTATATCCCAAATTTAGCCTAAAAACACCGAAAAATCGAGTTTTTTGGGTCTCAGAAGCGATTTGTACATGTCTACACTGTTCTAGAAAAAAATAAATTTTCAGGCAAATAAAATGCTAAAACACGTTTTTGGGGCCCAAAAAGTCGATTTGTGCATTCATCTTCGATACCCGTTTATATCCCAAATTTAGCCTAAAACACCGAAAAATCGAGTTTTTTGGTTCTCAGAAGCGATTTGTACATGTTTACACTGTGCTAGAAAAATTTCAATTTTCAGGCAAAAATAATGCTAAAACACGTTTTCTTGGCCTACAAATTCGATTTGTGCATGCATCTTCGATACCCGTTTATATCCCAAATTTAGCCTAAAAACACCGAAAAATCGATTTTTTTGGGTCTCAGAAGCGATTTGTACATGTCTACACTGATCTAGAAAAAAATCAATTTTCAGGCAAATAAAATGCTAAAACACGTTTTTGGGGCCCAAAAAGTCGATTTGTGCATTCATCTTCAAAACCCGTTTATATCCCAAATTTAGCCTAAAACACCGAAAAATCGAGTTGTTTAGTTCTCAAAAGCGATTTGTACATGTTTACACTGTGCTAGAAAATTCTCAATTTTCAGGCAAAAATAATTTTAAAACACGTTTTTTTTGGCCCAAAAAGTCGATTTGTGCATGCATCTTCGATACCCGTTTATATCCCAAATTTAGCCTAAAAACACCGAAAAATCGAGTTTTTTGGGTCTCAAAAGAGATTTGTACATGTTTACACTGTGCTAGAAAAATTTCAATTTTCAGGCAAAAAAAATGCTAAAACACGTTTTTTGGGCCCAAAAAGTCGATTTGTGCATGCATCTTCGATACCCGTTTATATCCCAAATTTAGCCTAAAAACACCGAAAAATCGAGTTTTTTGGGTCTCAGAAGCGATTTGTACATGTCTACACTGTTCTAGAAAAAATTCAATTTTCAGGCAAAAAAAATGCTAAAACACGTTTTTTGGGCCCAAAAAGTCGATTTGTGCATGCATCTTCGATACCCGTTTATATCCCAAATTTAGCCTAAAAACACCGAAAAATCGAGTTTTTTGGGTCTCAGAAGCGATTTGTACATGTTTACACTGTGCTAGAAAAATTTAAATTGTCAGGCAAAAATAATGCTTAAACACGTTTTCTGGGCCTAAAAAGTCGATTTGTGCATGCATCTTCGATACCCGTTTATATCCCAAATTTAACCTAAAAACACAGAAAAATCGAGTTTTTTGGGTTTCAGAAACGATTTGTACATGTCTACACTGTTCTAGAAATATTTCAATTTTCAGGCAAAAAAAATGCTAAAACACGTTTTTTAGGCCCAAAAAGTCGATTTGTGCATGCATCTTCGATACCCGTTTATATCCCAAATTTAGCCTAAAAACACCGAAAAATCGAGTTTTTTGGGTCTCAGAAGCGATTTGTACATGTCTACACTGTTCTAGAAAAATTTCAATTTTCAGGCAAAAAAAATGCTAAAACACGTTTTTGGGGCTCAAAAAGTCGATTTGTGCATTCATCTTCGATACCCGTTTATATCCCAAATTTAGCCTAAAAACACCGAAAATCGAGTTTTTTGGTTCTCAGAAGCGATTTGTACATGTTTACACTGTGCTAGAAAATTTTCAATTTTCAGGCAAAAATAATTTTAAAACACGTTTTTTTTGGCCCAAAAAGTCGATTTGTGCATGCATCTTCGATACCCGTTTATATCCCAAATTTAGCCTAAAAACACCGAATAATCGAGTTTTTTGGATCTCATAAGCGTTTTGTACATGTTTACACTGTGCTAGAAAAATTTCAATTTTCAGGCAAAAAAAATGCTAAAACACGTTTTTTGGGCCCAAACAGTCGATTTGTGCATGCATCTTTGATACCCGTTTATATCCCAAATTTAGCCTAAAAACATCGAAAAATCGAGTTTTTTGGGTCTCTGGAGCGATTTGTACATGTTTACACTGTGCTAGAAAAATTTCAATTTTCAGGCAAAAAAAATGCTAAAACACGTTTTTTGGGCCCAAAAAGTCGATTTGTGCATGCATCTTCGATACCCGTTTATATCCCAAATTTAGCCTAAAAACACCGAAAAATCGAGTTTTTTGGGTCTCAGAAGCGATTTGTACATGTCTACACTGTTCTAGAAAAAAATCAATTTTCAGGCAAAAAAAATGCTAAAACACGTTTTTTGGGCCCAAAAAGTCGATTTGTGCATGCATCCTCGATACCCGTTTATATCCCAAATTTAGCCTAAAAACACCGAAAAATCGAGTTTTTTGGGTTTCAGAAGTGATTTGTACATGTTTACACTGTGCTAGAAAATTTTCAATTTTCAGGCAAAAAAAAATTTAAAACACGTTTTTTTGGCCGAAAAAGTCGATTTGTGCATGCATCTTCGATACCCGTTTATATCCCAAATTTAGCCTAAAAACACCGAAAAATCGAGTTTTTTGGGTCTCAAAAGAGATTTGTACATGTTTACACTGTGCTAGAAAATTTTCAATTTTCAGGCAAAAAAAAATTTAAAACACGTTTTCTGGGCCTAAAAAGTCGATTTGTGCATGCATCTTCGATACCCGTTTATATCCCAAATTTAGCCTAAAACACCGAAAAATCGATTTTTTTTGGTCTCAGAAGCGATTTGTACATGTCTACACTGTTCTAGAAAAAAAATCTATTTTCAGTCAAAAAAAAATGCTAAAACACGTTTTTGGGGCCCAAAAAGTCGATTTGTGCATTCATCTTCGATACCCGTTTATATCCCAAATTTAGCCTAAAAACACCGAAAAATCGAGTTTTTTGGGTCTCAGAAGCGATTTGTACATGATTACACTGTGCTAAAAAAAAAATCAATTTTCAGGCAAAAAAAAAATTAAAACACGTTTTTTTGGCCCAAAAAGTCGATTTGTGCATGCATCTTCGATACCCATTTATATCCCAAATTTAGCCTAAAAACACCGAAAATCGAGTTTTTTGGGTCTCAGAAACGATTTGTACATGTTTACACTGTGCTAGAAAAATTTCAATTATCAGGCAAAAAAAATGCTAAAACACGTTTTTTAGGCCCAAAAATTCGATTTGTGCATGCATCTTCGATACCCGTTTATATCCCAAATTTAGCCTAAAAACACCGAAAACTCGAGTTTTTTGGGTCTCAGAAGCGATTTGTACATGTCTACACTGTGCTAGAAAATTTCAATTTTCAGGCAAAAAAAATGCTAAAACACGTTTTTTGGGCCCAAAAAGTCGATTTGTGCATGCATCTTCGATACCCGTTTAGATCCCAAATTTAGCCTAAAACACCGAAAAATCGAGTTTTTTGGTTCTCAGAAGCGATTTGTACATGTTTACACTGTGCTAGAAAATTTTCAATTTTCAGGCAAAAAAAAAAATAAAACACGTTTTTTTGGCCCAAAAAGTCGATTTGTGCATGCATCTTCGGTGCCCGTTTATATCCCAAATTTATCCAAAAAACACCGAAAAATCGAGTTTTTTTGGGTCTCAGAAGCGATTTGTACATGTTTACACTGTGCTAGAAAATTTTTCAATTTTCAGGCAAAAAAAAAATTAAAACACGTTTTTTTGGCCCAAAAAGTCGATTTGTGCATGCATCTTCGGTACCCGTTTATATCCCAAATTTAGCCAAAAAACACCGAAAAATCGAGTTTTTTTGGGTCTCAGAAGCGATTTGTACATGTTTACACTGTGCTAGAAAAATTTAAATTTTCAGGCATAAAAAATGCTAAAACACGTTTTTTAGGCCCAAAAAGTCGATTTGTGCAAGCATCTTCGATACCCGTTTATATCCCAAATTTAGCCTAAAAACACCGAAGTATCGAGTTTTTTGTGTCTCAGAAGCGATTTGTACATGTCTACACTGTTCTAGAAAAATTTCAATTTTCAGGCAAAAAAAATTCTAAAACACGTTTTGGGGGCCCAAAAAGTCGATTTGTGCATTCATCTTCGATGCCCGTTTATATCCCAAATTTAGCCTAAAAACACCGAATATCGAGTTTTTTGGTTCTCAGAAGCGATTTGTACATGTCTACACTGTTCTAGAAAAATTTCAATTTTCAGGCAAATAAAATGCTAAAACACGTTTTTGGGGCCCAAAAAGTCGATTTGTGCATTCATCTTCGATACCCGTTTATATCCCAAATTTAGCCTAAAAACACCGAATATCGAGTTTTTTGGTTCTCAGAAGTGATTTGTACATGTTTACACTGTGCTAGAAAATTTTCAATTTTCAGGCAAAAAAAAATTTAAAACACGTTTTTTTGGCCGAAAAAGTCGATTTGTGCATGCATCTTCGATACCCGTTTATATCCCAAATTTAGCCTAAAAACACCGAAAAATCGAGTTTTTTGGGTCTCAAAAGAGATTTGTACATGTTTACACTGTGCTAGAAAATTTTCAATTTTCAGGCAAAAAAAAATTTAAAACACGTTTTCTGGGCCTAAAAAGTCGATTTGTGCATGCATCTTCGATACCCGTTTATATCCCAAATTTAGCCTAAAACACCGAAAAATCGATTTTTTTTGGTCTCAGAAGCGATTTGTACATGTCTACACTGTTCTAGAAAAAAAATCTATTTTCAGTCAAAAAAAAATGCTAAAACACGTTTTTGGGGCCCAAAAAGTCGATTTGTGCATTCATCTTCGATACCCGTTTATATTCCAAATTTAGCCTAAAAACACCGAAAAATCGAGTTTTTTGGGTCTCAGAAGCGATTTGTACATGATTACACTGTGCTAAAAAAAAAATCAATTTTCAGGCAAAAAAAAAATTAAAACACGTTTTTTTGGCCCAAAAAGACGATTTGTGCATGCATCTTCGATACCCATTTATATCCCAAATTTAGCCTAAAAACACCGAAAATCGAGTTTTTTGGGTCTCAGAAACGATTTGTACATGTTTACACTGTGCTAGAAAAATTTCAATTATCAGGCAAAAAAAATGCTAAAACACGTTTTTTAGGCCCAAAAATTCGATTTGTGCATGCATCTTCGATACCCGTTTATATCCCAAATTTGGCCTAAAAACACCGAAAACTCGAGTTTTTTGGGTCTCAGAAGCGATTTGTACATGTCTACACTGTGCTAGAAAATTTCAATTTTCAGGCAAAAAAAATGCTAAAACACGTTTTTTGGGCCCAAAAAGTCGATTTGTGCATGCATCTTCGATACCCGTTTAGATCCCAAATTTAGCCTAAAACACCGAAAAATCGAGTTTTTTGGTTCTCAGAAGCGATTTGTACATGTTTACACTGTGCTAGAAAATTTTCAATTTTCAGGCAAAAAAAAAAATAAAACACGTTTTTTTGGCCCAAAAAGTCGATTTGTGCATGCATCTTCGGTGCCCGTTTATATCCCAAATTTATCCAAAAAACACCGAAAAATCGAGTTTTTTTGGGTCTCAGAAGCGATTTGTACATGTTTACACTGTGCTAGAAAATTTTCAATTTTCAGGCAAAAAAAAAATTAAAACACGTTTTTTTGGCCCAAAAAGTCGATTTGTGCATGCATCTTCGGTACCCGTTTATATCCCAAATTTAGCCAAAAAACACCGAATATCGAGTTTTTTGGTTCTCAGAAGCGATTTGTACATGTCTACACTGTTCTAGAAAAATTTCAATTTTCAGGCAAATAAAATGCTAAAACACGTTTTTGGGGCCCAAAAAGTCGATTTGTGCATTCATCTTCGATGCCCGTTTATATCCCAAATTTAGCCTAAAAACACCGAATATCGAGTTTTTTGGTTCTCAGAAGCGATTTGTACATGTCTACACTGTTCTAGAAAAATTTCAATTTTCAGGCAAATAAAATGCTAAAACACGTTTTTGGGGCCCAAAAAGTCGATTTGTGCATTCATCTTCGATACCCGTTTATATCCCAAATTTAGCCTAAAAACACCGAATATCGAGTTTTTTGGTTCTCAGAAGTGATTTGTACATGTTTACACTGTGCTAGAAAATTTTCAATTTTCAGGCAAAAAAAAATTTAAAACACGTTTTTTTGGCCGAAAAAGTCGATTTGTGCATGCATCTTCGATACCCGTTTATATCCCAAATTTAGCCTAAAAACACCGAAAAATCGAGTTTTTTGGGTCTTAAAAGAGATTTGTACATGTTTACACTGTGCTAGAAAATTTTCAATTTTCAGGCAAAAAAAAATTTAAAACACGTTTTCTGGGCCTAAAAAGTCGATTTGTGCATGCATCTTCGATACCCGTTTATATCCCAAATTTAGCCTAAAACACCGAAAAATCGATTTTTTTTGGTCTCAGAAGCGATTTGTACATGTCTACACTGTTCTAGAAAAAAAATCTATTTTCAGTCAAAAAAAAATGCTAAAACACGTTTTTGGGGCCCAAAAAGTCGATTTGTGCATTCATCTTCGATACCCGTTTATATCCCAAATTTAGCCTAAAAACACCGAAAAATCGAGTTTTTTGGGTCTCAGAAGCGATTTGTACATGATTACACTGTGCTAAAAAAAAAATCAATTTTCAGGCAAAAAAAAAATTAAAACACGTTTTTTTGGCCCAAAAAGTCGATTTGTGCATGCATCTTCGATACCCATTTATATCCCAAATTTAGCCTAAAAACACCGAAAATCGAGTTTTTTGGGTCTCAGAAACGATTTGTACATGTTTACACTGTGCTAGAAAAATTTCAATTATCAGGCAAAAAAAATGCTAAAACACGTTTTTTAGGCCCAAAAATTCGATTTGTGCATGCATCTTCGATACCCGTTTATATCCCAAATTTAGCCTAAAAACACCGAAAACTCGAGTTTTTTGGGTCTCAGAAGCGATTTGTACATGTCTACACTGTGCTAGAAAATTTCAATTTTCAGGCAAAAAAAATGCTAAAACACGTTTTTTGGGCCCAAAAAGTCGATTTGTGCATGCATCTTCGATACCCGTTTAGATCCCAAATTTAGCCTAAAACACCGAAAAATCGAGTTTTTTGGTTCTCAGAAGCGATTTGTACATGTTTACACTGTGCTAGAAAATTTTCAATTTTCAGGCAAAAAAAAAAATAAAACACGTTTTTTTGGCCCAAAAAGTCGATTTGTGCATGCATCTTCGGTGCCCGTTTATATCCCAAATTTATCCAAAAAACACCGAAAAATCGAGTTTTTTTGGGTCTCAGAAGCGATTTGTACATGTTTACACTGTGCTAGAAAATTTTCAATTTTCAGGCAAAAAAAAAATTAAAACACGTTTTTTTGGCCCAAAAAGTCGATTTGTGCATGCATCTTCGGTACCCGTTTATATCCCAAATTTAGCCAAAAAACACCGAAAAATCGAGTTTTTTTGGGTCTCAGAAGCGATTTGTACATGTTTACACTGTGCTAGAAAAATTTAAATTTTCAGGCATAAAAAATGCTAAAACACGTTTTTTAGGCCCAAAAAGTCGATTTGTGCAAGCATCTTCGATACCCGTTTATATCCCAAATTTAGCCTAAAAACACCGAAGTATCGAGTTTTTTGTGTCTCAGAAGCGATTTGTACATGTCTACACTGTTCTAGAAAAATTTCAATTTTCAGGCAAAAAAAATTCTAAAACACGTTTTGGGGGCCCAAAAAGTCGATTTGTGCATTCATCTTCGATGCCCGTTTATATCCCAAATTTAGCCTAAAAACACCGAATATCGAGTTTTTTGGTTCTCAGAAGCGATTTGTACATGTCTACACTGTTCTAGAAAAATTTCAATTTTCAGGCAAATAAAATGCTAAAACACGTTTTTGGGGCCCAAAAAGTCGATTTGTGCATTCATCTTCGATACCCGTTTATATCCCAAATTTAGCCTAAAACACCGAAAAATCGATTTTTTGGTTCTCAGAAGCGATTTGTACATGTTTACACTGTGCTAGAAAAATTTCAATTTTCAGGCAAAAAAAATGCTAAAACACGTTTTCTTGGCCCACAAATTCGATTTGTGCATGCATCTTCGATACCCGTTTATATCCCAAATTTAGCCTAAAAACACCGAAAAATCGATTTTTTTGGGTCTCAGAAGCGATTTGTACATGTTTACACTGTGCTAGAAAAATTTCAATTTTCAGGCAAAAAAAATGCTAAAACACGCTTTTTGGTCCCAAAAAGTCGATTCGTGCATGCATCTTCGATACCCGTTTATATCCCAAATTTAGCCTAAAAACACCGAAAAATCGAGTTTTTTTGGGTCTCAGAAGCGATTTGTACATGTTTACACTGTGCTAGAAAAATTTAAATTTTCAGCAAAAAATAATGCTTAAACCCGTTTTCTAGGCCTAAAAAGTCGATTTGTGCATGCATCTTCGATACCCGTTTATATCCCAAATTTAGCCTAAAAACACCGAAAAATCGAGTTTTTTGGGTTTCAGAAGCGATTTGTACATGTCTACACTGTTCTAGAAATATTTCAATTTTCAGGCAAAAAAAATGCTAAAACACGTTTTTTAGGCCCAAAAAGTCGATTTGTGCATGCATCTTCGATACCCGTTTATATCCCAAATTTAGCCTAAGAACACCGAAAAATCGAGTTTTTTGGGTCTCAGAAGCGATTTGTACATGTCTACACTGTGCTAGAAAATTTCAATTTTCTGGCAAAAAAAATGCTAAAACACGTTTTTTGGGCCCAAAAAGTCGATTTGTGCATGAATCTTCGATACCCATTTATATCCCAAATTTAGCCTAAAACACCGAAAAATCGAGTTTTTTGGTTCTCAGAAGCGATTTGTACATGTTTACACTGTGCTAGAAAATTTTCAATTTTCATGCAAAAAAAAAATTAAAACACGTTTTTTTGGCCCAAAAAGTCGATTTGTGCATGCATCTTCGATACCCGTTTATATCACAAATTTAGCCTAAAAACACCGAAAAATCGATTTTTTTGGGTCTCAAAAGCGATTTGTACATGTCTACACTGTTCTAGAAATATTTCAATTTTCAGGCAAAAAAAATGCTAAAACACGTTTTTTGGGCCCAAAAAGTCGATTCGTGCATGCATCTTCGATACCCGTTTATATCCCAAATTTAGCCTAAAAACACCGAAAAATCGAGTTTTTTTGGGTCTCAGAAGCGATTTGTACATGTTTACACTGTGCTAGAAAAATTTAAATTTTCAGACAAAAATTATGCTTAAACACGTTTTCTAGGCCTAAAAAGTCGATTTGTGCATGCATCTTCGATACCCGTTTATAACCCAAATTTAGCCTAAAAACACCGAAAAATCGAGTTTTTTGGGTTTCAGAAGCGATTTGTACATGTCTACACTGTTCTAGAAATATTTCAATTTTCAGGCAAAAAAAATGCTAAAACACGTTTTTTAGGCCCCAAAAGTCGATTTGTGCATGCATCTTCGATACCCGTTTATATCCCAAATTTAGCCTAAAAACACCGAAAAATCGAGTTTTTTGGGTCTCAGAAGCGATTTGTACATGTCTACACTGTTCTAGAAAAAATTCAATTTTCAGGCAAAAAAAATGCTAAAACACGTTTTGGGGGCTCAAAAAGTCGATTTGTGCATTCATCTTCGATACCCTTTTATATCCCAAATTTAGCATAAAAACACCGAAAATCGAGTTTTTTGGTTCTCAGAAGCGATTTGTACATGTTTACACTGTGCTAGAAAATTTTCATTTTCAGGCAAAAATAATTTTAAAACACGTTTTTTTTTGGCCCAAAAAGTCGATTTGTGCATGCATCTTCGATACCCGTTTATATCCCAAATTTAGCCTAAAAACACCGAAAAATCGAGTTTTTTTGGATCTCATAAGCGTTTTGTACATGTTTACACTGTGCTAGAAAAATTTCAATTTTCAGGCAAAAAAAATGCTAAAACACGTTTTTTGGGCCCAAAAAGTCGATTTGTGCATACATCTTTGATACCCGTTTATATCCCAAATTTAGCCTAAAAACATCGAAAAATCGAGTTTTTTGGGTCTCAGGAGCGATTTGTACATGTTTACACTGTGCTAGAAAAATTTCAATTTTCAGGCAAAAAAAATGCTAAAACACGTTTTTTGGGCCCAAAAAGTCGATTTGTGCATGCATCTTCGATACCCGTTTATATCCCAAATTTAGCCTAAAAACACCGAAAAATCGAGTTTTTTGGGTCTCAGAAGCGATTTGTACATGTCTACACTGTTCTAGAAAAAAATAAATTTTCAGGCAAATAAAATGCTAAAACACGTTTTTGGGGCCCAAAAAGTCGATTTGTGCATTCATCTTCGATACCCGTTTATATCCCAAATTTAGCCTAAAACACCGAAAAATCGAGTTTTTTGGTTCTCAGAAGCGATTTGTACATGTTTACACTGTGCTAGAAAAATTTCAATTTTCAGGCAAAAATAATGCTAAAACACGTTTTCTTGGCCTACAAATTCGATTTGTGCATGCATCTTCGATACCCGTTTATATCCCAAATTTAGCCTAAAAACACCGAAAAATCGATTTTTTTGGGTCTCAGAAGCGATTTGTACATGTCTACACTGATCTAGAAAAAAATCAATTTTCAGGCAAATAAAATGCTAAAACACGTTTTTGGGGCCCAAAAAGTCGATTTGTGCATTCATCTTCAAAACCCGTTTATATCCCAAATTTAGCCTAAAACACCGAAAAATCGAGTTGTTTAGTTCTCAAAAGCGATTTGTACATGTTTACACTGTGCTAGAAAAATTTCAATTTTCCGGCAAAAAAAATGCTAAAACACGTTTTTTGGGCCCCAAAAGTCGATTTGTGCATGCATCTTCGATACCCGTTTATATCCCAAATTTAGCCTAAAAACACCGAAAAATCGAGTTTTTTGGGTCTCAGAAGCGATTTGTACATGTTTACACTGTGCTAGAAAAATTTAAATTTTCAGGCAAAAATAATGCTTAAACACGTTTCCTGGGCCTAAAAAGTCGATTTGTGCATGCATCTTCGATACCCGTTTATATCCCAAATTTAACCTAAAAACACAGAAAAATCGAGTTTTTTGGGTTTCAGAAACGATTTGTACATGTCTACACTGTTCTAGAAATATTTCAATTTTCAGGCAAAAAAAATGCTAAAACACGTTTTTTAGGCCCAAAAAGTCGATTTGTGCATGCATCTTCGATACCCGTTTATATCCCAAATTTAGCCTAAAAACACCGAAAAATCGAGTTTTTTGGGTCTCAGAAGCGATTTGTACATGTCTACACTGTTCTAGAAAAATTTCAATTTTCAGGCAAAAAAAATGCTAAAACACGTTTTTGGGGCTCAAAAAGTCGATTTGTGCATTCATCTTCGATACCCGTTTATATCCCAAATTTAGCCTAAAAACACCGAAAATCGAGTTTTTTGGTTCTCAGAAGCGATTTGTACATGTTTACACTGTGCTAGAAAATTTTCAATTTTCAGGCAAAAATAATTTTAAAACACGTTTTTTTTGGCCCAAAAAGTCGATTTGTGCATGCATCTTCGATACCCGTTTATATCCCAAATTTAGCCTAAAAACACCGAAAAATCGAGTTTTTTGGGTCTCAAAAGAGATTTGTACATGTTTACACTGTGCTAGAAAAATTTCAATTTTCAGGCAAAAAAAATGCTAAAACACGTTTTTTGGGCCCAAAAAGTCGATTTGTGCATGCATCTTCGATACCCGTTTATATCCCAAATTTAGCCTAAAAACACCGAAAAATCGAGTTTTTTGGGTCTCAGAAGCGATTTGTACATGTCTACACTGTTCTAGAAAAAAATCAATTTTCAGGCAAAAAAAATGCTAAAACACGTTTTTTGGGCCCAAAAAGTCGATTTGTGCATGCATCTTCGATACCCGTTTATATCCCAAATTTAGCCTAAAAACACCGAAAAATCGAGTTTTTTGGGTCTCAGAAGCGATTTGTACATGTTTACACTGTGCTAGAAAAATTTAAATTGTCAGGCAAAAATAATGCTTAAACACGTTTTCTGGGCCTAAAAAGTCGATTTGTGCATGCATCTTCGATACCCGTTTATATCCCAAATTTAACCTAAAAACACAGAAAAATCGAGTTTTTTGGGTTTCAGAAACGATTTGTACATGTCTACACTGTTCTAGAAATATTTCAATTTTCAGGCAAAAAAAATGCTAAAACACGTTTTTTAGGCCCAAAAAGTCGATTTGTGCATGCATCTTCGATACCCGTTTATATCCCAAATTTAGCCTAAAAACACCGAAAAATCGAGTTTTTTGGGTCTCAGAAGCGATTTGTACATGTCTACACTGTTCTAGAAAAATTTCAATTTTCAGGCAAAAAAAATGCTAAAACACGTTTTTGGGGCTCAAAAAGTCGATTTGTGCATTCATCTTCGATACCCGTTTATATCCCAAATTTAGCCTAAAAACACCGAAAATCGAGTTTTTTGGTTCTCAGAAGCGATTTGTACATGTTTACACTGTGCTAGAAAATTTTCAATTTTCAGGCAAAAATAATTTTAAAACACGTTTTTTTTGGCCCAAAAAGTCGATTTGTGCATGCATCTTCGATACCCGTTTATATCCCAAATTTAGCCTAAAAACACCGAATAATCGAGTTTTTTGGATCTCATAAGCGTTTTGTACATGTTTACACTGTGCTAGAAAAATTTCAATTTTCAGGCAAAAAAAATGCTAAAACACGTTTTTTGGGCCCAAACAGTCGATTTGTGCATGCATCTTTGATACCCGTTTATATCCCAAATTTAGCCTAAAAACATCGAAAAATCGAGTTTTTTGGGTCTCTGGAGCGATTTGTACATGTTTACACTGTGCTAGAAAAATTTCAATTTTCAGGCAAAAAAAATGCTAAAACACGTTTTTTGGGCCCAAAAAGTCGATTTGTGCATGCATCTTCGATACCCGTTTATATCCCAAATTTAGCCTAAAAACACCGAAAAATCGAGTTTTTTGGGTCTCAGAAGCGATTTGTACATGTCTACACTGTTCTAGAAAAAAATCAATTTTCAGGCAAAAAAAATGCTAAAACACGTTTTTTGGGCCCAAAAAGTCGATTTGTGCATGCATCCTCGATACCCGTTTATATCCCAAATTTAGCCTAAAAACACCGAAAAATCGAGTTTTTTGGGTTTCAGAAGTGATTTGTACATGTTTACACTGTGCTAGAAAATTTTCAATTTTCAGGCAAAACAAAATTTAAAACACGTTTTTTTGGCTGAAAAAGTCGATTTGTGCATGCATCTTCGATACCCGTTTATATCCCAAATTTAGCCTAAAAACACCGAAAAATCGAGTTTTTTGGGTCTCAAAAGAGATTTGTACATGTTTACACTGTGCTAGAAAATTTTCAATTTTCAGGCAAAAAAAAATTTAAAACACGTTTTCTGGGCCTAAAAAGTCGATTTGTGCATGCATCTTCGATACCCGTTTATATCCCAAATTTAGCCTAAAACACCGAAAAATCGATTTTTTTTGGTCTCAGAAGCGATTTGTACATGTCTACACTGTTCTAGAAAAAAAATCTATTTTCAGTCAAAAAAAAATGCTAAAACACGTTTTTGGGGCCCAAAAAGTCGATTTGTGCATTCATCTTCGATACCCGTTTATATCCCAAATTTAGCCTAAAAACACCGAAAAATCGAGTTTTTTGGGTCTCAGAAGCGATTTGTACATGATTACACTGTGCTAAAAAAAAAATCAATTTTCAGGCAAAAAAAAAATTAAAACACGTTTTTTTGGCCCAAAAAGTCGATTTGTGCATGCATCTTCGATACCCATTTATATCCCAAATTTAGCCTAAAAACACCGAAAATCGAGTTTTTTGGGTCTCAGAAACGATTTGTACATGTTTACACTGTGCTAGAAAAATTTCAATTATCAGGCAAAAAAAATGCTAAAACACGTTTTTTAGGCCCAAAAATTCGATTTGTGCATGCATCTTCGATACCCGTTTATATCCCAAATTTAGCCTAAAAACACCGAAAACTCGAGTTTTTTGGGTCTCAGAAGCGATTTGCACATGTCTAAACTATGTTAGAAAATTTTCAATTTTCAGGCAAAAACAATTTTAAAACACGTTTTTTGGGCCCAAAAAGTCGATTTGAGCATGCATCTTCGATACCCGTTTATATCCCAAATTTAGCCCAAAAACACCGAAAAATCGAGTTTTTTGTGTCACAGAAGCTATTTGTACATGTCTACACTGTTCTAGAAAAATTTCAATTTCCAGGCAAATAAAATGCTAAAACACGTTTTTTGGGCCCAAAAAGTCGATTTGAGCATGCATCTTCGAAACCCGTTTATATCTCAAATTTAGCCTAAAAAAAACGAAATATCGAGTTTTTTTGGGTCTCAGGAGCGATTTGTACATGTTTACACTGTGCTAAAAAAAATTCAATTTTCAGGCAAAAAAAATTCTAAAACACGTTTTTTGGGCCCAAAAAGTCGATTTCTGCATGCATCTTCGATACCCGTTTATATCCCAAATTTAGCCTAAAAACACCGAAAAATCGAGTTTTTTGGGTCTCAGAAGTGATTTGTACATGTTTACTCTGTGCTAGAAACTTTTCAATTTTCAGGCAAAAAAAAAATATTAAAACACGTTTTTTTGGCCCAAAAAGTCGATTTGTGCATGCATCTTCGATACCCGTTTATATCCTAAATTTAGCCTAAAAACACCGAAAAATCGAGTTTTTTGGGTCTCAGAAGCGATTTGTACATGTTTACACTGTGCTAGAAAAATGTCAATTTCAGGCAAAACAAATACTAAAACACGTTTTGGGGGCCCAAAAAGTCGATTTGTGCATTCATCTTCGATACCCGTTTATATCCCAAATTTAGCCTAAAAACACCGACAAATCGAGTTTGTTGGTTCTCAGAAGCGATTTGTACATGTTTACACTGTGCTAGAAAATTTCAATTTTCAGGCAAAAAAAAAAATAAAACACGTTTTTTTGGCCTAAAAAGTCGATTTGTGCATGCATCTTCGATACCCATTTATATCCAAAATTTAGCCTAAAAATACTGAAAAATCGAGGTTTTTGGGTCTCAGAAGCGATTTGCACATGTCTACACTGTGCTAGAAAATTTTCAATTTTCAGGCAAAAAAAAATTTAAAACATGTTTTTTGGGCCCAAAAAGTCGATTTGTGCATGCATCTTCGATACCCGTTTATATCCCAAATTTAGCCAAAAAACAGAGAAAAATCGAGTTTTTTGGGTCTCAGAAACGATTTGTACATGTCTACACTGTGCTAGAAAAATTTCAATTTTCAAGCAAAAAAAATGCTAAAACACGTTTTTTGGGCCCAAAAAAGTCGATTTGTGCATGCATCTTCGATACCCGTTTATATCCCAAAGTTAGCCTAAAAACACTGAAAAATCGAGTTTTTTGGGTCTCACAAGCGATTTGCACATGTCTACACTGTGCTAGAAAATTTTCAATTTTTAGGCAAAACAAATTTTAAAACACGTTTTTTGGGCCCAAAAAGTCAATTTGTGCATGCATCTTCGATACCCGTTTATATCCCAAATTTAGCCTAAAAACACCGAAAAATCGAGTTTTTTGGGTCTCAGAAGCGATTTGTACATGTTTACTCTGTGCTAGAAAATTTTCAATTTTCCGGCAAAAAAAAATTTAAAACATGTTCTTAGGCCCATAAAGTCGATTTGTGCATGCATCTTCGATACCCGTTTATATCCCAAATTTATCCTAAAAACACCGAAAAATCGAGTTTTTTGGGTCTCAGAAGCGATTTGTACATGTTTACACTGTGCTAGAAAATTTTCAATTTTCAGGCAAAAAAAATGCTAAAACACGTTTTTTGGGCCCAAAAAGTCGATTTGTGCATGCATCTTCGATACCCGTTTATATCCTAAATTTAGCCTAAAAACACCGAAAAATCGAGTTTTTTGGGTCTCAGAAGCGATTTGTACATGTTTACACTGTGTTAAAAAAAATTCAATTTTCAGGCAAAAAAAATGCTAAAACACGTTTTTTTGGCCCAAAAAGTCGATTTGTGCATGCATCTTCGATACCCGTTTATATCCCAAATTTTGCCTAAAAACACCGAAAAATCGAGTTTTTTGGGTCTCAGAAGCGATTTGCACATGTCTACACTGTGCTAGAAATTTTTCAATTTTCCGGCAAAAAAAAATTTAAAACATGTTCTTAGGCCCATAAAGTCGATTTGTGCATGCATCCTCGATACCCGTTTATATCCCAAATTTAGCCTAAAAACACCGAAAAATCGAGTTTTTTGGGTCTCAGAAGCGATTTGTACATGTTTACACTGTGCTAGAAAATTTTCAATTTTCAGGCAAAAAAAATGCTAAAACACGTTTTTTGGGCCCAAAAAGTCGATTTGTGCATGCATCTTCGATACCCGTTTATATCCTAAATTTAGCCTAAAAACACCGAAAAATCGAGTTTTTTGGGTCTCAGAAGCGATTTGTACATGTTTACACTGTGCTAAAAAAAATTCAATTTTCAGGCAAAAAAAATGCTAAAACACGTTTTTTTGGCCCAAAAAGTCGATTTGTGCATGCATCTTCGATACCCGTTTATATCCCAAATTTTGCCTAAAAACACCGAAAAATCGAGTTTTTTGGGTCTCAGAAGCGATTTGCACATGTCTACACTGTGCTAGAAAATTTTCAATTTTCAGGCAAAAAAAAAATTAAAACACGTTTTTTGGGCCCAAAAAGTCGATTTGTGCATGTATCTTCGATACCCGTTTATATCCCAAATTTAGCCTAAAAACACCGAATAATCGAGTTTTTTGGGTCTCATAAACGATTTGTACATGTCTACACTGTGCTAGAAAAAAATCAATTTTCAGGCAAAAAAAATGCTAAGACACGTTTTTTGGGCCCAAAAAGTCGATTTGTGCATGCATCCTCGATACCCGTTTATATCCCAAATTTAGCCTAAAAACACCGAAAAATCGAGTTTTTTGGGTCTCAGAAGTGATTTGTACATGTTTACTCTGTGCTAGAAACTTTTCAATTTTCAGGCAAAAAAAAATAAAACACGTTTTTTTGGCCCAAAAAGTCGATCTGTGCATGCATCTTCGATACCCGTTTATATCCCAAATTTAGCCTAAAAACACCGATAAATCGAGTTTTTTGGGTCTCAGAAGTGATTTGTAAATGTTTACTCTGTGCTAGAAACTTTTCAATTTTCAGGCAAAAAAAAAATTAAAACACGTTATTTTGGCCCAAAAAGTCGATTTGTGCATGCATCTTCGATACCCGTTTATATCCCAAATTTAGCCTAAAAACACAGAAAAATCAAATTTTTTGGGTCTCTGAAGCGATTTGTACATGTTTACACTGTGCTAGAAAAAAATCAATTTTCAGTAAAAAAAAATGCTAAAACACGTTTTTTTGGCCCAAAAAGTCGATTTGTGCATGCATCTTCGATACCCGTTTATATCCTAAATTTAGCCTAAAAACACCGAAAAATCGAGTTTTTTTGGTCTCAAAAGCGATTTGTACATGTTTACACTGTGCTAGAAAAATTTCAGTTTTCAGGCAAAAAAAATGCTAAAACACGTTTTTTGAGCCCAAAAAGTCGATTTGTGCATGCATCTTCGATACCCGTTTATATCCTAAATTTAGCCTAAAAACACCGAAAAATCGAGTTTTTTGGGTCTCAAAAGCGATTTGTACATGTTTACACTGTGCTAGAAAAAAATCAATTTTCAGGCAAAAAAAGTGCTAAAACACGTTTTTTAGGCCCAAAAAGTCGATTTGTGCATGCATCCTCGATACCCGTTTATATCCCAAATTTAGCATAAAAACACCGAAAAATCGAGTTTTTAGGGTTTCAGAAGCGATTTGCACATGTCTACACTGTGCTAGAAAATTTTCAATTTTCAGGCAAAATAAATATTAAAACACGTTTTTTGGGCCCAAAAAGTCGATTTGTGCATGCATCTTCGATACCCATTTATATCCCAAATTTAGCCTAAAAACACCGAATAATCGAGTTTTTTTGGTCTCAGAAACGATTTGTACATGTCTACACTGTGCTAGAAAAATTTCAATTTTCAGGCAAAAAAAATGCTAAAACACTTTTTTTGGGCCCAAAAAGTTGATTTGTGCATGCATCTTCGATACCCGTTTATATCCCAAATTTAGCCTAAGAACACCGAAAAATCGAGTTTTTTGGGTCTCAGAAGCGATTTGCACATGTTTACATTGTGCTAGAATATTTTCAATTTTCAGGCAAAAAAAAATTTAAAACACGTTTTTTGGGCCCAAAAAGTCGATTTGTGCATGCATCTTCGATACCCGTTTATATCCCAAATTTAGCCTAAAAACACCGAATAATCGAGTTTTTTGGGTCTCATAAACGATTTGTACATGTCTACACTGTGCTAGAAAATTTTCAATTTTCAGGCAAAACAAATGCTAAAACACGTTTTTTGGGCCCAAAAAGTCGATTTGTGCATGCATCCTCGATACCCGTTTATATCCCAAATTTAGCCTAAAAACACCGAAAAATCGAGTTTTTTGGGTCTCAGAAGTGATTTGTACATGTTTACTCTGTGCTAGAAACTTTTCAATTTTCAGGCAAAAAAAAAATTAAAACACGTTTTTTGGGCCCAAAAAGTCGATTTGTGCATGCATCTTCGATACCCGTTTATATCCTAAATTTAGCCTAAAAATACCGAAAAATCGAGGTTTTTGGGTCTCAGAAGCGATTTGTACATGTTTACACTGTGCTAGAAAATTTCAATTTTCAGGCAAAAAAAAAAGTAAAACACGTTTTTTTGGCCCAAAAAGTCGATTTATGCATGTATCTTCGATACCCGTTTATATCCTAAATTTAGCCTAAAAATACCGAAAAATCGAGGTTTTTGGGTCTCAGAAGCGATTTGTACATGTTTACACTGTGCTAGAAAATTTCAATTTTCAGGCAAAAAAAAAAATAAAACACGTTTTTTTGGCCCAAAAAGTCGATTTATGCATGTATCTTCGATACCCATTTATATCCAAAATTTAGCCTAAAAATACCGAAAAATCGAGGTTTTTGGGTCTCAGAAGCGATTTGTACATGTCTACTCTGTTCTAGAAAAAATTCAATTTCCTGGCAAAAAAATTGCTAAAACACGTTTTTTGGGCCCAAGAAGTCGATTTGTGCATGCATCCTCGATACACGTTTACATCCCAAATTTAGCCTAAAAACACCGAAAAATCGAGTTTTTTTGGTCTCAGAAGTAATTTGTACATGTTTACTCTGTGCTAGAAAATTTTCAATTATCAGGCAAAAAAAAAAATAAAACATGTTTTTTAGGCCCAAAAAGTCGATTTGTGCATGCCTCTTCGATACCCGTTTATATCCCAAATTTAGCCTAAAAACACCGAAAAATCGAGTTTTTTGGGTCTCAGAAGCGATTTGTACATGTTTACACTGTTCTAGAAAAAAATCAATTTTCAGGCAAAAAAATGCTGACACGTTTTTGGGGCCCAAAAAGTCGATTTGTGCATTCATCTTCGATACCCGTTTATATCCTAAATTTAGCCTAAAAACACCGAAAAATCGAGTTTTTTGGTTCTCAGAAGCGATTTGTACATGTTTACACTGTGCTAGAAAATTTCAATTTTCAGGAAAAACAAAAATTAAAACACGTTTTTTTGGCCCAAAAAGTCGATTTATGCATGTATCTTCGATACCCATTTATATCCAAAATTTAGCCTAAAAATACCGAAAAATCGAGGTTTTTGGGTCTCAGAAGCGATTTGTACATGTCTACACTGTTCTAGAAAAAATTCAATTTCCTGGCAAAAAAATTGTTAAAACACGTTTTTTGGGCCCAAGAAGTCGATTTGTGCATGCATCTTCGATACCCGTTTATATCCCAAATTTAGCCTAAAAACACCGAAAAATCGAGTTTTTTGGGTCTCAGAAGTAATTTGTACATGTTTACTCTGTGCTAGAAACTTTTCAATTATCAGGCAAAAAAAAAAATAAAACATGTTTTTTAGGCCCAAAAAGTCGATTTGTGCATGCATCTTCGATACCCGTTTATATCCCAAATTTAGCCTAAAAACACCGAAAAATCGAGTTTTTTGGGTCTCAGAAGCGATTTGTACATGTTTACACTGTGCTAGAAAAATTTCAATTTTCAGGCAAAAAAAATGCTAAAACACGTTTTTTGAGCCCAAAAAGTCGATTTGTGCATGCATCTTCGATACCCGTTTATATCCTAAATTTAGCCTAAAAATACCGAAAAATCGAGTTTTTTGGGTCTCAAAAGCGATTTGTACATGTTTACACTGTGCTAGAAAATTTTCAATTTTCAGGCAAAAAAAGAATTTAAAACACGTTTTTTGGGCCCAAAAAGTCGATTTGTGCATGCATCTTCGATACCCGTTTATATCCCAAATTTAGCCTAAAAACACCGAATAATCGAGTTTTTTGGGTCTCATAAACGATTTGTACATGTCTACACTGTGCTAGAAAATTTTCAATTTTCAGGCAAAAAAAATGCTAAAACACGTTTTTTGGGCCCAAAAAGTCGATTTGTGCATGCATCCTCGATACCCGTTTATATCCCAAATTTAGCCTAAAAACACCGAAAAGTCGAGTTTTTTGGGTCTCAGAAGTGATTTGTACATGTTTACTCTGTGCTAGAAACTTTTCAATTTTCAGGCAATAAAAAAATTAAAACCCTTTTTTTTGGCCCAAAAAGTCGATTTGTGCATGCATCTTCGATACCCGTTTATATCCCAAATTTAGCCTAAAAACACCGATAAATCGAGTTTTTTGAGTCTCAGAAGTGATTTGTACATGTTTACTCTGTGCTAGAAAATTTTCAATTTTCAGGCAAAAAAAAAAATAAAACACGTTTTTTGGGCCCAAAAAGTCGATTTGTGCATGCATCTTCGATACCCGTTTATATCCTAAATTTAGCCTAAAAACACCGAAAAATCGAGTTTTTTGGGTCTCAGAAGCGATTTGTATATGTTCACACTGTGCTAGAAAAATTTCAATTTTCAGGCAAAAAAAATGCTAAAACACGTTTTTTGAGCCCAAAAAGTCGATTTGTGCATGCATCTTCGATACCCGTTTATATCCTAAATTTAGCCTAAAAACACCGAAAAATCGAGTTTTTTGGGTCTCAAAAGCGATTTGTACATGTTTACACTGTGCTAGAAAAAAATCAATTTTCAGGCAAAAAAAGTGCTAAAACACGTTTTTTAGGCCCAAAAAGTCGATTTGTGCATGCATCTTCGATACCCGTTTATATCCCAAATTTAGCATAAAAACAACGAAAAATCGAGTTTTTAGGATTTCAGAAGCGATTTGCACATGTCTACACTGTGCTAGAAAATTTTCAATTTTCATGCAAAATAAATATTAAAACACGTTTTTTGGGCCCAAAAAGTCGATTTGTGCATGCATCTTCGATACCCGTTTATATCCCAAATTTAGCCTAAAAACACCGAATAATCGAGTTTTTTGGGTCTCAGAAACGATTTGTACATGTCTACACTGTGCTAGAAAAATTTCAATTTTCAGGCAAAAAAAATGCTAAAACACTTTTTTTGGGCCCAAAAAGTCGATTTGTGCATGCATCTTCGATACCCGTTTATATCCTAAATTTAGTCTAAGAACACCGAAAAATCGAGTTTTTTGGGTCTCAGAAGCGATTTGCACATGTTTACACTGTGCTAGAAAATGTTCAATTTTCAGGCAAAACAAAATTTAAAACACGTTTTTTGGGCCCAAAAAGTCGATTTGTGCATGCATCTTCGATACCCGTTTATATCCCAAATTTAGCCTAAAAACACCGAATAATCGAGTTGTTTGGGTCTCAGAAACGATTTGTACATGTCTACACTGTGCTAGAAAATTTTCAATTTTCAGGCAAAACAAATGCTAAAACACGTTTTTTGGACCCAAAAAGTCGATTTGTGCATGCATCCTCGATACCCGTTTATATCCCAAATTTAGCCTAAAAACACCGAAAAATCGAGTTTTTTGGGTCTCAGAAGTGATTTGTACATGTTTACTCTGTGCTAGAAACTTTTCAATTTTCAGGCAAAAAAAAAAATTAAAACACGTTTTTTGGGCCCAAAAAGTCGATTTGTGCATGCATCTTCGATACCCGTTTATATCCTAAATTTAGCCTAAAAACACCGAAAAATCGAGTTTTTTGGTTCTCAGAAGCGATTTATACATGTTTACACTGTGCTAGAAAAATGTCAATTTCAGGCAAAACAAATGCTAAAACACGTTTTCTAGGCCCAAAAAGTTGATTTGTGCATGCATCTTCGATACCCGTTTATATTCCAAATTTAGCCTAAAAACACCGAAAAATCGAGTTTTTTGGGTTTCAGAAGCGATTTGTACATGTCTACACTGTTCTAGAAAAAAATCAATTTTCAGGCAAAAAAAATGCTAAAACACGTTTTTGAAGCCCAAAAACTCGATTTATGCATGTATCTTCGATACCCATTTATCTCCAAAATTTAGCCTAAAAATGCCGAAAAATCGAGGTTTTTGGGTCTCAGAAGCGATTTGTACATGTTTACACTGTGCTAGAAAATTTCAATTTTCAGGCAAAAAAAAAAATAAAACACGTTTTTTTGGCCCAAAAAGTCGATTTATGCATGTATCTTCGATACCCATTTATATCCAAAATTTAGCCTAAAAATACCGAAAAATCGAGGTTTTTGGGTCTCAGAAGCGATTTGTACATGTCTACACTGTTCTAGAAAAAATTCAATTTCCTGGCAAAAAAATTGCTAAAACACGTTTTTTGGGCCCAAGAAGTCGATTTGTGCATGCATCCTCGATACACGTTTATATCCCAAATTTAGCCTAAAAACACCGAAAAATCGAGTTTTTTGGGTCTCAGAAGTAATTTGTACATGTTTACTCTGTGCTAGAAAATTTTCAATTATCAGGCAAAAAAAAAATTAAAACATGTTTTTTAGGCCCAAAAAGTCGAATTGTGCATGCATCTTCGATACCCGTTTATATCCCAAATTTAGCCTAAAAACACCGAAAAATCGAGTTTTTTGGGTCTCAGAAGTAATTTGTACATGTTTACTCTGTGCTAGAAACTTTTCAATTATCAGGCAAAAAAAAAAATAAAACATGTTTTTTAGGCCCAAAAAGTCGATTTGTGCATGCATCTTCGATACCCGTTTATATCCCAAATTTAGCCTAAAAACACCGAAAAATCGAGTTTTTTGGGTCTCAGAAGCGATTTGTACATGTTTACACTGTGCTAGAAAAATTTCAATTTTCAGGCAAAAAAAATGCTAAAACACGTTTTTTGAGCCCAAAAAGTCGATTTGTGCATGCATCTTCGATACCCGTTTATATCCTAAATTTAGCCTAAAAACACCGAAAAATCGAGTTTTTTGGGTCTCAGAAGCGATTTGTACATGTTTACACTGTGCTAGAAAAAATTCAATTTTGAGGCAAAATAAGTGCTAAAACACGTTTTTTAGGCCCAAAAAGTCGATTTGTGCATGCATCTTCGATACCCGTTTATATCCCAAAGTTAGCATAAAAACACCGAAAAATCGAGTTTTTAGGGTTTCAGAAGCGATTTGCACATGTCTACACTGTGCTAGAAAATTTTCAATTTTCAGGCAAAATAAATATTAAAACACGTTTTTTGGGCCCAAAAAGTCGATTTGTGCATGCATCCTCGATACCCGTTTATATCCCAAATTTAGCCTAAAAACACCGAAAAATCGAGTTTTTTGGGTCTCAGAAGTGATTTGTACATGTTTACTCTGTGCTAGAAACTTTTCAATTTTCAGGCAAAAAAAAAATTAAAACACGTTTTTTGGGCCCAAAAAGTCGATTTGTGCATGCATCTTCGATACCCGTTTATATCCTAAATTTAGCCTAAAAACACCTAAAAATCGAGTTTTTTGGGTCTCAGAAGCGATTTGTACATGTTTACACTGTGCTAGAAAAATGTCAATTTCAGGCAAAACAAATGCTAAAACACGTTTTCTAGGCCCAAAAAGTCGAGTTGTGCATGCATCTTCGATACCCGTTTATATCCCAAATTTAGCCTAAGAACACCGAAAAATCGAGTTTTTTGGGTTTCAGAAGCGATTTGTACATGTCTACACTGTTCTAGAAAAAAATCAATTTTCAGGCAAAAAAAATGCTAAAACACGTTTTTGGAGCCCAAAAACTCGATTTGTGCATTCATCTTCGATACCCGTTTATATCCCAAATTTAGCCTAAAAACACCGAAAAATCGAGTTTTTTGGTTCTCAGAAGCGATTTGTACATGTTTACACTGTGCTAGAAAATTTCAATTTTCAGGCAAAAAAAAAAATAAAACACGTTCTTTTGGCCCAAAAAGTCGATTTATGCATGTATCTTCGATACCCATTTATATCCAAAATTTAGCCTAAAAATACCGAAAAATCGAGGTTTTTGGGTCTCAGAAGCGATTTGTACATGTCTACACTGTTCTAGAAAAAAATCAATTTCTTGGCAAAAAAATTGCTAAAACACGTTTTTTGGGCCCAAGAAGTCGATTTGTGCATGCATCCTCGATACACGTTTATATCCCAAATTTAGCCTAAAAACACCGAAAAATCGAGGTTTTTGGGTCTCAGAAGTAAGTTGTACATGTTTACTCTGTGCTAGAAAATTTTCAATTTTCAGGCAAAAAAAAAATTAAAACATGTTTTTTAGGCCCAAAAAGTCGATTTGTGCATGCATCTTCGATACCCGTTTATATCCCAAATTTAGCCTAAAAACACCGAAAAATCGAGTTTTTTGGGTCTCAGAAGCGATTTGTACATGTTTACACTGTGCTAGAAAAATTTCAATTTTCAGGCAAAAAAAATGCTAAAACACGTTTTTTGAGCCCAAAAAGTCGATTTGTGCATGCATCTTTGATACCCGTTTATATCCTAAATTTAGCCTAATAACACCGAAAAATCGAGTTTTTTGGGTCTCAGAAGCGATTTGTACATGTTTACACTGTGCTAGAAAATATTCAATTTTGAGGCAAAAAAAATGCTAAAACACGTTTTTTAGGCCCAAAAAGTCGATTTGTGCATGCATCTTCGATACCCGTTTATATCCCAAATTTAGCCTAAAAACACCGAAAAATCGAGTTTTTTGGGTTTCAGAAGCGATTTGTACATGTCTACACTGTTCTAGAAAAAAATCAATTTTCAGGCAAAAAAAATGCTAAAACACGTTTATGGAGCCCAAAAACTCGATTTATGCATGTATCTTCGATACCCATTTATCTCCAAAATTTAGCCTAAAAATGCCGAAACATCAAGGTTTTTGGGTCTCAGAAGCGATTTGTACATGTTTACACTGTGCTAGAAAATTTCAATTTTCAGGCAAAAAAAAAAATAAAACACGTTTTTTTGGCCCAAAAAGTCGATTTATGCATGTATCTTCGATACCCGTTTATATCCCAAATTTAGCCTAAAAACACCGAAAAATCGAGTTTTTTGGGTCTCAGAAGTAATTTGTACATGTTTACTCTGTGCTAGAAACTTTTCAATTATCAGGCAAAAAAAAAAAAATAAAACATGTTTTTTAGGCCCAAAAAGTCGATTTGTGCATGCATCTTCGATACCCGTTTATATCCCAAATTTAGCCTAAAAACACCGAAAAATCGAGTTTTTTGGGTCTCAGAAGCGATTTGTACATGTTTACACTGTGCTAGAAAAATTTCAATTTTCAGGCAAAAAAAATGCTAAAACACGTTTTTTGAGCCCAAAAAGTCGATTTGTGCATGCATCTTCGATACCCGTTTATATCCTAAATTTAGCCTAAAAACACCGAAAAATCGAGTTTTTTGGGTCTCAAAAGCGATTTGTTCATGTTTACACTGTGCTAGAAAAAATTCAATTTTGAGGCAAAAAAAAGTGCTAAAACACGTTTTTTAGGCCCAAAAAGTCGATTTGTGCATGCATCTTCGATACCCGTTTATATCCCAAATTTAGCATAAAAACACCGAAAAATCGAGTTTTTAGGGTTTCAGAAGCGATTTGCACATGTCTACACTGTGCTAGAAAATTTTCAATTTTCAGGCAAAATAAATATTAAAACACGTTTTTTGGGCCCAAAAAGTCGATTTGTGCATGCATCTTCGATACCCGTTTATATCCGAAATTTAGCCTAAGTACACCGAAAAATCGAGTTTTTTGGGTCTCAGAAGCGATTTGCACATGTTTACACTGTGCTAGAAAATTTTCAATTTTCAGGCAAAAAAAAAATTTAAAACACGTTTTTTGGGCCCAAAAAGTCGATTTGTGCATGCATCTTCGATACCCGTTTATATCCCAAATTTAGCCTAAAAACACCGAATAATCGAGTTGTTTGGGTCTCAGAAACGATTTGTACATGTCTACACTGTGCTAGAAAATTTTCAATTTTCAGGCAAAACAAATGCTAAAACACGTTTTTTGGACCCAAAAAGTCGATTTGTGCATGCATCCTCGATACCCGTTTATATCCCAAATTTAGCCTAAAAACACCGAAAAATCGAGTTTTTTGGGTCTCAGAAGTGATTTGTACATGTTTACTCTGTGCTAGAAACTTTTCAATTTTCAGGCAAAAAAAAATATTAAAACACGTTTTTTGGGCCCAAAAAGTCGATTTGTGCATGCATCTTCGATACCCGTTTATATCCTAAATTTAGCCTAAAAACACCGAAAAATCGAGTTTTTTGGTTCTCAGAAGCGATTTATACATGTTTACACTGTGCTAGAAAAATGTCAATTTCAGGCAAAACAAATGCTAAAACACGTTTTCTAGGCCCAAAAAGTTGATTTGTGCATGCATCTTCGATACCCGTTTATATTCCAAATTTAGCCTAAAAACACCGAAAAATCGAGTTTTTTGGGTTTCAGAAGCGATTTGTACATGTCTACACTGTTCTAGAAAAAAATCAATTTTCAGGCAAAAAAAATGCTAAAACACGTTTTTGAAGCCCAAAAACTCGATTTATGCATGTATCTTCGATACCCATTTATCTCCAAAATTTAGCCTAAAAATGCCGAAAAATCGAGGTTTTTGGGTCTCAGAAGCGATTTGTACATGTTTACACTGTGCTAGAAAATTTCAATTTTCAGGCAAAAAAAAAAATAAAACACGTTTTTTTGGCCCAAAAAGTCGATTTATGCATGTATCTTCGATACCCATTTATATCCAAAATTTAGCCTAAAAATACCGAAAAATCGAGGTTTTTGGGTCTCAGAAGCGATTTGTACATGTCTACACTGTTCTAGAAAAAATTCAATTTCCTGGCAAAAAAATTGCTAAAACACGTTTTTTGGGCCCAAGAAGTCGATTTGTGCATGCATCCTCGATACACGTTTATATCCCAAATTTAGCCTAAAAACACCGAAAAATCGAGTTTTTTGGGTCTCAGAAGTAATTTGTACATGTTTACTCTGTGCTAGAAAATTTTCAATTATCAGGCAAAAAAAAAATTAAAACATGTTTTTTAGGCCCAAAAAGTCGAATTGTGCATGCATCTTCGATACCCGTTTATATCCCAAATTTAGCCTAAAAACACCGAAAAATCGAGTTTTTTGGGTCTCAGAAGTAATTTGTACATGTTTACTCTGTGCTAGAAACTTTTCAATTATCAGGCAAAAAAAAAAATAAAACATGTTTTTTAGGCCCAAAAAGTCGATTTGTGCATGCATCTTCGATACCCGTTTATATCCCAAATTTAGCCTAAAAACACCGAAAAATCGAGTTTTTTGGGTCTCAGAAGCGATTTGTACATGTTTACACTGTGCTAGAAAAATTTCAATTTTCAGGCAAAAAAAATGCTAAAACACGTTTTTTGAGCCCAAAAAGTCGATTTGTGCATGCATCTTCGATACCCGTTTATATCCTAAATTTAGCCTAAAAACACCGAAAAATCGAGTTTTTTGGGTCTCAGAAGCGATTTGTACATGTTTACACTGTGCTAGAAAAAATTCAATTTTGAGGCAAAATAAGTGCTAAAACACGTTTTTTAGGCCCAAAAAGTCGATTTGTGCATGCATCTTCGATACCCGTTTATATCCCAAAGTTAGCATAAAAACACCGAAAAATCGAGTTTTTAGGGTTTCAGAAGCGATTTGCACATGTCTACACTGTGCTAGAAAATTTTCAATTTTCAGGCAAAATAAATATTAAAACACGTTTTTTGGGCCCAAAAAGTCGATTTGTGCATGCATCCTCGATACCCGTTTATATCCCAAATTTAGCCTAAAAACACCGAAAAATCGAGTTTTTTGGGTCTCAGAAGTGATTTGTACATGTTTACTCTGTGCTAGAAACTTTTCAATTTTCAGGCAAAAAAAAAATTAAAACACGTTTTTTGGGCCCAAAAAGTCGATTTGTGCATGCATCTTCGATACCCGTTTATATCCTAAATTTAGCCTAAAAACACCTAAAAATCGAGTTTTTTGGGTCTCAGAAGCGATTTGTACATGTTTACACTGTGCTAGAAAAATGTCAATTTCAGGCAAAACAAATGCTAAAACACGTTTTCTAGGCCCAAAAAGTCGAGTTGTGCATGCATCTTCGATACCCGTTTATATCCCAAATTTAGCCTAAGAACACCGAAAAATCGAGTTTTTTGGGTTTCAGAAGCGATTTGTACATGTCTACACTGTTCTAGAAAAAAATCAATTTTCAGGCAAAAAAAATGCTAAAACACGTTTTTGGAGCCCAAAAACTCGATTTGTGCATTCATCTTCGATACCCGTTTATATCCCAAATTTAGCCTAAAAACACCGAAAAATCGAGTTTTTTGGTTCTCAGAAGCGATTTGTACATGTTTACACTGTGCTAGAAAATTTCAATTTTCAGGCAAAAAAAAAAATAAAACACGTTCTTTTGGCCCAAAAAGTCGATTTATGCATGTATCTTCGATACCCATTTATATCCAAAATTTAGCCTAAAAATACCGAAAAATCGAGGTTTTTGGGTCTCAGAAGCGATTTGTACATGTCTACACTGTTCTAGAAAAAAATCAATTTCTTGGCAAAAAAATTGCTAAAACACGTTTTTTGGGCCCAAGAAGTCGATTTGTGCATGCATCCTCGATACACGTTTATATCCCAAATTTAGCCTAAAAACACCGAAAAATCGAGGTTTTTGGGTCTCAGAAGTAAGTTGTACATGTTTACTCTGTGCTAGAAAATTTTCAATTATCAGGCAAAAAAAAAATTAAAACATGTTTTTTAGGCCCAAAAAGTCGATTTGTGCATGCATCTTCGATACCCGTTTATATCCCAAATTTAGCCTAAAAACACCGAAAAATCGAGTTTTTTGGGTCTCAGAAGCGATTTGTACATGTTTACACTGTGCTAGAAAAATTTCAATTTTCAGGCAAAAAAAATGCTAAAACACGTTTTTTGAGCCCAAAAAGTCGATTTGTGCATGCATCTTTGATACCCGTTTATATCCTAAATTTAGCCTAATAACACCGAAAAATCGAGTTTTTTGGGTCTCAGAAGCGATTTGTACATGTTTACACTGTGCTAGAAAATATTCAATTTTGAGGCAAAAAAAATGCTAAAACACGTTTTTTAGGCCCAAAAAGTCGATTTGTGCATGCATCTTCGATACCCGTTTATATCCCAAATTTAGCCTAAAAACACCGAAAAATCGAGTTTTTTGGGTTTCAGAAGCGATTTGTACATGTCTACACTGTTCTAGAAAAAAATCAATTTTCAGGCAAAAAAAATGCTAAAACACGTTTATGGAGCCCAAAAACTCGATTTATGCATGTATCTTCGATACCCATTTATCTCCAAAATTTAGCCTAAAAATGCCGAAACATCAAGGTTTTTGGGTCTCAGAAGCGATTTGTACATGTTTACACTGTGCTAGAAAATTTCAATTTTCAGGCAAAAAAAAAAATAAAACACGTTTTTTTGGCCCAAAAAGTCGATTTATGCATGTATCTTCGATACCCGTTTATATCCCAAATTTAGCCTAAAAACACCGAAAAATCGAGTTTTTTGGGTCTCAGAAGTAATTTGTACATGTTTACTCTGTGCTAGAAACTTTTCAATTATCAGGCAAAAAAAAAAAAATAAAACATGTTTTTTAGGCCCAAAAAGTCGATTTGTGCATGCATCTTCGATACCCGTTTATATCCCAAATTTAGCCTAAAAACACCGAAAAATCGAGTTTTTTGGGTCTCAGAAGCGATTTGTACATGTTTACACTGTGCTAGAAAAATTTCAATTTTCAGGCAAAAAAAATGCAAAAACACGTTTTTTGAGCCCAAAAAGTCGATTTGTGCATGCATCTTCGATACCCGTTTATATCCTAAATTTAGCCTAAAAACACCGAAAAATCGAGTTTTTTGGGTCTCAAAAGCGATTTGTTCATGTTTACACTGTGCTAGAAAAAATTCAATTTTGAGGCAAAAAAAAGTGCTAAAACACGTTTTTTAGGCCCAAAAAGTCGATTTGTGCATGCATCTTCGATACCCGTTTATATCCCAAATTTAGCATAAAAACACCGAAAAATCGAGTTTTTAGGGTTTCAGAAGCGATTTGCACATGTCTACACTGTGCTAGAAAATTTTCAATTTTCAGGCAAAATAAATATTAAAACACGTTTTTTGGGCCCAAAAAGTCGATTTGTGCATGCATCTTCGATACCCGTTTATATCCGAAATTTAGCCTAAGTACACCGAAAAATCGAGTTTTTTGGGTCTCAGAAGCGATTTGCACATGTTTACACTGTGCTAGAAAATTTTCAATTTTCAGGCAAAAAAAGAATTTAAAACACGTTTTTTGGGCCCAAAAAGTCGATTTGTGCATGCATCCTCGATACCCGTTTATATCCCAAATTTAGCCTAAAAACACCGAAAAATCGAGTTTTTTGGGTCTCAGAAGTGATTTGTACATGTTTACTCTGTGCTAGAAACTTTTCAATTTTCAGGCAAAAAAAAAATTAAAACACGTTTTTTTGGCCCAAAAAGTCGATTTGTGCATGCATCTTCGATACCCGATTATATCCCAAATTTAGCCTAAAAACACCGAAAAATCGAGTTTTTTGAGTCTCAGAAGTGATTTGTACATGTTTACTCTGTGCTAGAATATTTTCAATTTTCAGGCAAAAAAAAAATTAAAACACGTTTTTTGGGCCCAAAAAGTCGATTTGTGCATGCATCTTCGATACCCGTTTATATCCTAAATTTAGCCTAAAAACACCGAAAAATCGAGTTTTTTGGGTCTCAGAAGCGATTTGTACATGTTTACACTGTGCTAGAAAAATGTCAATTTCAGGC
This sequence comes from Petrolisthes manimaculis, assembly GCA_034508575.1. NCBI lineage: Eukaryota > Metazoa > Arthropoda > Malacostraca > Decapoda > Porcellanidae > Petrolisthes > Petrolisthes manimaculis. The sequence continues at coordinate 2,285,547 of JAWZYT010000141.1, read as the reverse complement.
AAAACAAATGCTAAAACACGTTTTCTAGGCCCAAAAAGTCGATTTGTGCATGCATCTTCGATACCCGTTTATATCCCAAATTTAGCCTAAAAACACCGAAAAATCGAGTTTTTTGGGTTTCAGAAGCGATTTGTACATGTCTACACTGTTCTAGAAAAAAATCAATTTTCAGGCAAAAAAAATGCTAAAACACGTTTTTGGAGCCCAAAAACTCGATTTGTGCATTCATCTTCGATACCCGTTTATATCCCAAATTTAGCCTAAAAACACCGAAAAATCGAGTTTTTTGGTTCTCAGAAGCGATTTGTACATGTTTACACTGTGCTAGAAAATTTCAATTTTCAGGCAAAAAAAAAAATAAAACACGTTCTTTTGGCCCAAAAAGTCGATTTATGCATGTATCTTCGATACCCATTTATATCCAAAATTTAGCCTAAAAATACCGAAAAATCGAGGTTTTTGGGTCTCAGAAGCGATTTGTACATGTCTACACTGTTCTAGAAAAAAATCAATTTCTTGGCAAAAAAATTGCTAAAACACGTTTTTTGGGCCCAAGGAGTCGATTTGTGCATGCATCCTCGATACACGTTTATATCCCAAATTTAGCCTAAAAACACCGAAAAATCGAGTTTTTTGGGTCTCAAAAGTAATTTGTACATGTTTACTCTGTGCTAGAAAATTTTCAATTATCAGGCAAAAAAAAAATTAAAACATGTTTTTTAGGCCCAAAAAGTCGATTTGTGCATGCATCTTCGATACCCGTTTATATCCCAAATTTAGCCTAAAAACACCGAAAAATCGAGTTTTTTGAGTCTCAGAAGCGATTTGTACATGTTTACACTGTGCTAGAAAAATTTCAATTTTCAGTAAAAAAAAATGCTAAAACACGTTTTTTGAGCCCAAAAAGTCGATTTGTGCATGCATCTTTGATACCCGTTTATATCCTAAATTTAGCCTAAAAACAACGAAAAATCGAGTTTTTTGGGTCTCAGAAGCGATTTGTACATGTTTACACTGTGCTAGAAAATAATTAATTTTGAGACAAAAAAAATGCTAAAACACGTTTTTTAGGCCCAAAAAGTCGATTTGTGCATGCATCTTCGATACCCGTTTATATCCCAAATTTAGCATAAAAACACCGAAAAATCGAATTTTTTGGGTCTCAGAAGCGATTTGCACATGTCTACACTGTGCTAGAAAATTTTCAATTTTCAGGCAAAAAAAAAATTAAAACACGTTTTTTGGGCCCAAAAAGTCGATTTGTGCATGCATCTTCGATACCCGTTTATATCCCAAATTTAGCCTAAAACACCGAAAAATCAAGTTTTTTGGGTCTCAGAAACGATTTGCACATGTCTACACTGTGCTAGAAAATTTTCAATTTTTAGGAAAAAAAAAAAATTAAAACACGTTTTTTGGGCCCAAAAAGTCGATTTGTGCATGCATCTTCGATACCCGTTTATATCCCAAATTTAGCCTAAAAACACCGAATAATCGAGTTTTTTGGGTCTCAGAAGCGATTTGTACATGTTTACACTGTGCTAGAAAAATATCAATTTTCGGGCAAAAAAAGTGCTAAAACACGTTTTTTAGGCCCAAAAAGTCGATTTGTGCATGCATCTTCAATACACGTTTATATCCCAAATTTAGCCTAAAAACACCGAAAAATCGAGTTTTTTGGGTCTCAGAAGCGATTTGCACATGTCTACACTGTGCTAGAAAATTTTCAATTTTCAGGCAAAAAAAAATTTAAACACGTTTTTTGGGCCCAAAAAGTCGATTTGTGCATGCATCTTCGATACCCGTTTATATCCCAAATTTAGCCTAAAAACACCGAATAATCGAGTTTTTTGGGTCTCATAAACGATTTGTACATGTCTACACTATGCTAGAAAAATTTCAATTTTCAGGCAAAAAAAATGCTAAAACATGTTTTTTGGGCCCAAAAAGTCGATTTGTGCATGCATCTTCGATACCCGTTTATATCCCAAATTTAGCCTAAAAGCACCGAAAAATCGAGTTTTTTGGGTCTCAGAAGTGATTTGTACATGTTTACTCTGTGCTAGAAACTTTTCAATTTTCAGGCAAAAAAAAAATTAAAACACGTTTTTTTGGCCCAAAAAGTCGATTTGTGCATGCATCTTCGATACCCGTTTATATCCCAAATTTAGCCTAAAAACACCGATAAATCGAGTTTTTTGGGTCTCAGAAGTGATTTGTACATGTTTACTCTGTGCTAGAAACTTTTCAATTTTCAGGCAAAAAAAAAATTAAAACACATTATTTTGGCCCAAAAAGTCGATTTGTGCATGCATCTTCGATACCCGTTTATATCCCAAATTTAGCCTAAAAACACAGAAAAATCGTGTTTTTTGGGTCTCAGAAGCGATTTGTACATGTTTACACTGTGCTAGAAAAAAATCAATTTTCAGTAAAAAAAAATGCTAAAACACGTTTTTTGGGCCCAAAAAGTCGATTTGTGCATGCATCTTCGATACTCGTTTATATCCCAAATTTAGCCTAAAAACACCGAAAAATCGAGTTTTTTGGGTCTCAGAAGCGATTTGTACATGTTAACACTGTGCTAGAAAAAAATCAATTTTCAGGCAAAAAAAATGCAAAAACACGTATTTTGGGCACAAAAAGTCGATTTGTACATGCATCTTCGATACCCGTTTATATACCAAATTTAGCCTAAAAACACCGAAAAATCGAGTTTTTTGGCTCTCAGAAGCGATTTGTACATGTCTACTCTGTTCTAGAAAATTTTCAATTTTCAGGCCAAAAAAATGCTAAAACACGTTTTTTGGGCCCAAAAAGTCGATTTGTGCATGCGTCTTCGATACCCATTATATCCCAAATTTAGCCTAAAAACACCGAAAAATCGAGTTTTTTGGTTCTCAGAAGCGATTTGTACATGTTTACACTGTGCTAGAAAATTTTCAATTTTCAGGCAAACAAAATATTTAAACACGTTTTTTTGGCCCAAAAAGTCGATTTGTGCATGCATCTTCGATACCCGTTTATATCCCAAATTTAGCCTAAAAACACAGAAAAATCGAGTTTATGGGTCTTAGAAGCGATTTGTACAAGTTTACACTGTGGTAGAAAAATTTCAATTTTCAGGCAAAAAAAATGCTAAAACACGTTTTTTAGGCCCAAAAAGTCGATTTGTGCATGCATCTTCGATACCCATTTATATCCCATATTTAGCCTAAAACCCCCGAAAAATCGAGTTTTTTGGGTCTCAGAAGCGATTTGCACATGTCTACACTGTGCTAGAAATTTTTCAATTTTCAGGCAAAAAATATTTTAAAACACGTTTTTTGAATCCAAAAAGTCGATTTGTGCATGCATCTTCGATACCCGTTTATATCCCAAATTTAGCCTAAAAACACCGAAAAATCGAGTTTTTTGGGTCTCAGAAGCGATTTGTACATGTTTACACTGTTCTAGAAAAATTTCAATTTTCAGGCAAAATAAATGCTAAAACACGTATTTTGGGCCCAAAAAGTCGATTTGTGCATGCATATTCGATACCCGTTTATATCCCACATTTAGCCTAATAACACCGAAAAATCGAGTTTTTTGGGTCTCAGAAGCGATTTGCACATGTCTACACTGTGCTAGAAAATTTCAATTTTTAGGCAATAAATATTTTAAAACATGTTTTTTGGACCCAAAAAGTCGATTTTTGCATGCATCTTCGATACCCGTTTATATCCCAAATTTAGCCTAAAACACCGAAAAATCGAGTTTATTTGGGTCTCAGAAGCGATTTGTACATGTTTACACTGTGCTAGAAAATTTTCAATTTTCAGGCAAAAAAAATGTTAAAACACGTTTTTTTGGCCCAAAAAGTCGATTTCTGCATGCATCTTCGATACCCGTTTATTTCCCAAATTTAGCCTAAAAACACCGAAAAATCTAGTTTTTTGGGTCTCAGAAGCGATTTGTACATGTTTACACTGTGATAGAAAAATTTCAATTTTCGGGCAAAAAAAATGCTAAAACACGTTGTTTAGGCCAAAAAGTCGATTTGTGCATGCATCTTCGATACCCGTTTATATCCCAAATTTAGCCTAAAAACACCGAAAAATCGAGTTTTTTTGGTCTCTGAAGCGATTTGTACATGCTTACACTGTGCTAGAAAAATTTCAATTTTTAGGCAAAAAAAATGGTAAAACACGTCTTTTAGGCCCAAAAAGTCGATTTCTGCATGCATCTTCGATACCCATTTACATCCCATATTTAGCCTAGAACTGCAGAAAAATCGAGTTTTTTGGGTCTCAGAAGCGATTTGCACATGTCTACACTGTGCTAGAAAATTTTCAATTTTCAGGCAAAACATATTTTAAAACACGTTTTTTGGATCCAAAAAGTCGATTTGTGCATGCATCTTCGATACTCGTTTATATCCCAAATTTAGCCTAAAAACACCGAAAAATCGAGTTTTTTGGGCTTCAGAAGCGATTTGTACATGTTAACACTGTGCTAGAAAAAAATCAATTTTCAGGCAAAAAAAATGCAAAAACACGTATTTTGGGCACAAAAAGTCGATTTGTACATGCATCTTCGATACACGTTTATATCCCAAATTTAGCCTAAAAACACCGAAAAATCGAGTTTTTTGGCTCTCAGAAGCGATTTGTACATGTCTACTCTGTTCTAGAAAATTTTCAATTTTCAGGCAAAAAAAATGCTGAAACACGTTTTTTGGGCCCAAAAAGTCGATTTGTGCATGCGTCTTCGATACCCGTTATATCCCAAATTTAGCCTAAAAACACCGAAAAATCGAGTTTTTTGGTTCTCAGAAGCGATTTGTACATGTTTACACTGTGCTAGAAAATTTTCAATTTTCAGGCAAAAAAAATATTTAAACACGTTTTTTTGGCCCAAAAAGTCGATTTGTGCATGCATCTTCGATATCCGTTTATATCCCAAATTTAGCCTAAAAACACAGAAAAATCGAGTTTTTGGGTCTTAGAAGCGATTTGTACATGTTTACACTGTGCTAGAAAAATTTCAATTTTCAGGCAAAAAAAATGCTAAAACACGTTTTTTAGGCCCAAAAAGTCGATTTGTGCATGCATCTTCGATACCCATTTATATCCCATTTTTAGCCTAAAACCCCCGAAAAATCGAGTTTTTTGGGTCTCAGAAGCGATTTGCACATGTCTACACTGTGCTAGAAAATTTCAATTTTTAGGCAAAAAATATTTTAAAACATGTTTTTTGGACCCAAAAAGTCGATTTTTGCATGCATCTTCGATACCCGTTTATATCCCAAATTTAGCCTAAAACACCGAAAAATCGAGTTTTTTGGGTCTCTGAAGCGATTTGTACATGTTTACACTGTGCTAGAAAATTTTCAATTTTCAGGCAAAAAAAATGCTAAAACACGTTTTTTTGGCCCAAAAAGTCGATTTCTGCATGCATCTTCGATACCCGTTTATATCCCAAATTTAGCCTAAAAACACCGAAAAATCGAGTTTTTTGGGTCTCAGAAGCGATTTGTACATGTTTACACTGTGATAGAAAAATCTCAATTTTCAGGCAAAAAAAATGCTAAAATACGTTTTTTAGGCCCAAAAAGTCGATTTGTGCATGCATCTTCGATACCCGTTTATATCCCAAATTTAGCCTAAAAACACCGAAAAATCGAGTTTTTTGGGTCTCTGAAGCGATTTGTACATGCTTACACTGTGCTAGAAAAAAATCAATTTTCAGGCAAAAAAAATGGTAAAACACGTTTTTTAGGCCCAAAAAGTCGATTTGTGCATGCATCTTTGATACCCATTTATATCCCATATTTAGCCTAAAAAAACCGAAAAATCGAGTTTTTTGGGTCTCAGAAGCGATTTGCACATGTCTACACTGTGCTAGAATTATTTTCAATTTTCAGGCAAAAAATATTTTAAAACACGTTTTTTGGATCCAAAAAGTCGATTTGTGCATGCATCTTCGATACCCGTTTATATCCCAAATTTAGCCTAAAAACACGGAAAAATCGAGTTTTTGGTTCTCAGAAGCGATTTGTACATATTTACACTGTGCTAGAAAAATTTCAATTTTCAGGCAAAACAAATATTTAAACACGTTTTTTTGGCCCAAAAAGTCGATTTGTGCATGCATCTTCGATATCCGTTTATATCCCAAATTTAGCCTAAAAACACTGAAAAATCGAGTTTTTTGGGTCTCAGAAGCGATTTGTACATGTTTACTCTGTGCTAGAAAAAATTCAATTTTCAGGCAAAAAATATGCTAAAACACGTATTTTGGGCACAAAAAGTCGATTTGTGCATGCATCTTCGATGCCCGTTTATATCCCAAATTTAGCCTAAAACACCGAAAAATCGAGTTTTTTGGGTCTCAGAAGCGATTTGTACATGTTAACACTGTGATAGAAAAATTTCAATTTTCGGGCAAAAAAAATGCTAAAACACGTTTTTTAGGCCCAAAAAGTCGATTTGTGCATGCATCATCGATACCCGTTTATATCCCAAATTTAGCCTAAAATCACCAGAAAATCGAGTTTTTTGGGTCCCAGAAGCGATTTGTACATGTTTACACTGTGCTAGAAAAAATTCAATTTTCAGGCAAAAAAAATGGTAAAACACGTTTTTTAGGCCCAAAAAGTCGATTTGTGCATGCATCTTCGATACCCATTTATATCACATATTTAGCCTAAAAAAACCGAAAAATCGAGTTTTTTGGGTCTCAGAAGCGATTTACACATGTCTACACTGTGCTAGAATTATTTTCAATTTTCAGGCAAAAAATATTTTAAAACACGCTTTTTGGATCCAAAAAGTCGATTTGTGCATGCATCTTCGATATCCGTTTATATCCCAAATTTAGACTAATAACACCGAAAAATCGAGTTTTTTTGTTCTCAGAAGCGATTTGTACATGTCTACACTGTTCTAGAAAAATTTCAATTTTCAGGCAAAAAAAATGCTAAAACACGTTTTTTGGGCACAAAAAGTCGATTTGTGCATGTATCTTCGATACCCGTTTATATCCCAAATTTAGCCTAAAAACACCAAAAAATCGAGTTTTTTGGGTCTCAGAAGCGATTTGTATATGTTTACACTGTGCTAGAAAAATTTCAATTTTCAGGCAAAAAAAATTTAAAACGCGTTTTTTGGGCCCAAAAAGTCGATTTGTGCATGGATCTTCGATACCCGTGTATATCCCAAATTTAGCCTAAAAACACCGAAAAATCGAGTTTTTTGGGTCTCAGAAGCGATTTGTACATGTCTACACTGTGCTAGAAAAAAATCAATTTTCAGGCAAAGAAAAATTAAAATATGTTTCTTGGGCCCAAAAAGTCGATTTGTGTCTGCATCTTCTATACCTGTTTATATCCCAAATGTAGCCTAATAACACCGAAAAATCGAGTTTTTTGGGTCTCTGAAGCGATTTGTACATGTCTACACTGTTCTAGAAATAAATCATTTTTCAGGCAAAAAAAATGCTAAAACACGTTTTTTGGGCCCAAAAAGTCGATTTGTGCATGTATCTTCGATACCCGTTTATATCCCAAATTTATCCTAAAAACACCGAAAAAAAGAGTTTTTTGGGTCTCAGAAGCGATTTGTACATGTTAACACTGTGCTTGAAAAAAAATCAATTTTCAGGCAAAAAAAATGCAAAAACACGTATTTTGGGCACAAAAAGTCGATTTGTACATGCATCTTCGATACCTGTTTATATCCCAAATTTAGCCTAATAACACCGAAAAATCGAGTTTTTTGGGTCTCAGAAGCGATTTGTACATGCTTACACTGTGCTAGAAAAAAATCAATTTTCAGGCAAAAAAAAATGGTAAAACACGTTTTTTGGGCCCAAAAAGTCGATTTGTGCATGCATTTTCGATACCCGTTTATATCCCAAATTTAGCCTAAAAACACCGAAAAATCGAGTTTTTTGGGTCTCTGAAGCGATTTGTACATGCTTACACTGTGCTAGAAAAAAATCAATTTTCAGGCAAAAAAAATGGTAAAACACGTTTTTTAGGCCCAAAAAGTCAATTTGTGTATGCATCTTCTATACCCATTTATATCCCATATTTGGCCTAAAAAAAAAGAAAAATCGAGTTTTTTTGGTCTCAGAAGCGATTTGTACATGTCTACACTGTGCTAGAAAAAAATCAATTTTCAGGCAAAGAAAAATTAAAATATGTTTCTTGGGCCCAAAAAGTCGATTTGTGTCTGCATCTTCTATACCTGTTTATATCCCAAATGTAGCCTAATAACACCGAAAAATCGAGTTTTTTTGGTCTCAGAAGCGATTTGTACATGTCTACACTGTTCTAGAAATAATTCAATTTTCAGGCAAAAAAAATGCTAAAACACGTTTTTTGGGCCCAAAAAGTCGATTTGTGCATGTATCTTCGATACCCGTTTATATCCCAAATTTATCCTAAAAACACCGAAAAAAAGAGTTTTTTGGGTCTCAGAAGCGATTTGTACATGTTAACACTCTGCTAGAAAAAAATCAATTTTCAGGCAAAAAAAATGCAAAAACACGTATTTTGGGCACAAAAAGTCGATTTGTACATGCATCTTCGATACCCGTTTATATCCCAAATTTAGCCTAAAAACACCAAAAAATCGAGTTTTTTGGCTCTCAGAAGCGATTTGTACATGTCTACTCTGTTCTAGAAAATTTTCAATTTTCAGGCAAAAAAAATGCTAAAACACGTTTTTTGGGCCCAAAAAGTCGATTTGTGCATGCATCTTCGATACCCGTTTATATCCCAAATTTAGCCTAAAAACACCGAAAAATCGAGTTTTTTGGGTCTCTGAAGCGATTTGTACATGCTTACACTGTGCTAGAAAAAAATCAATTTTCAGGCAAAAAAAATGGTAAAACACGTTTTTTAGGCCCAAAAAGTCAATTTGTGTATGCATCTTCGATACCCATTTATATCCCATATTTGGCCTAAAAAAAACGAAAAATCGAGTTTTTTGGGTCTCAGAAGCGATTTGTACATGTCTACACTGTTCTAGAAAAATTTCAATTTTCAGGCAAAAAAAATGCTAAAACACGTTTTTTGGGCACAAAAAGTCGATTTGTGCATGCATCTTCGATACCCGTTTATATCACAAATGTAGCCTAAAAACACCGAAAAAACGAGATTTTCGGGTGTCAGAAGCGATTTGTACATGTTTACACTGTGCTAGAAAAATTTCAGTTTTCAGGCAAAAAAAATGCTAAAACACGTTTTCAGGGCCTAAAAAGTCGATTTGTGCATGCATCTTCGATACCCGTTTATATCCCAAATTTAGCCTAAAAACGCCGAAAAATCGAGTTTTTTGGGTCTCAAAGTAGATTTGTACATGTCTACACTGTTCTAGAAATATTTCAATTTTCAGGCAAAAAAAATGCTAAAACACGTTTTTTGGGCCCAAAAAGTCGATTTGTGCATGTATCTTCGATACCCGTTTATATCCCAAATTTAGCCTAAAAACACCGAAAAATCGAGTTTTTTGGGTCTCAGAAGCGATTTGTACATGTTTACACTGTGTTAGAAAATTTTCAATTTTCAGGCAAAAAAAATATTAAAACGCGTTTTTTGGGCCCAAAAAGTCGATTTGTGCATGGATCTTCGATACCCGTTTATATCCCACATTTAGCCTAATAACACCGAAAAATCGAGTTTTTTGGGTCTGAGAAGCGATTTGCACATGTCTACACTGTGCTAGAAAAAAATCAATTTTCAGGCAAAAAATAAATAAAATATGTTTCTTGGGCCCAAAAAGTCGATTTGTGTCTGCATATTCGATACCTGTTTATATCCCAAATGTAGCCTAATAACACCGAAAAATCGAGTTTTTTGGGTCTCAGAAGCGATTTGTACATGTCTACACTGTTCTAGAAATAATTCAATTTTCAGGCAAAAAAAATGCTAAAACACGTATTTTGGGCCCAAAAAGTCGATTTGTGCATGCATATTCGATACCCGTTTATATCCCACATTTAGCCTAATAACACCGAAAAATCGAGTTTTTTGGGTCTCAGAAGCGATTTGCACATGTCTACACTGTGCTAGAAAATTTCAATTTTTAGGCAAAAAATATTTTAAAACATGTTTTTTGGACCCCAAAAGTCGATTTTTGCATGCATCTTCGATACCCGTTTATATCCCAAATTTAGCCTAAAACACCGAAAAATCGAGTTTTTTGGGTCTCAGAAGCGATTTGTACATGTTTACACTGTGCTAGAAAATTTTCAATTTTCAGGCAAAAAAAATGCTAAAACACGTTTTTTTGGCCCAAAAAGTCGATTTCTGCATGCATCTTCGATACCCGTTTATATCCCAAATTTAGCCTAAAAACACCGAAAAATCGAGTTTGTTTGGTCTCAGAAGCGATTTGTACATGTCTACACTGTTCTAGAAAAATTTCAATTTTCAGGCCAAAAAAATGCTAAAACACGTTTTTTGGGCACAAAAAGTCGATTTGTGCATGCATCTTCGATACCCGTTTATATCACAAATGTAGCCTAAAAACACCGAAAAAACGAGATTTTAGGGTGTCAGAAGCGATTTGTACATGTTTACACTGTGCTAGAAAAATTTCAGTTTTCAGGCAAAAAAAATGCTAAAACACGTTTTCAGGGCCTAAAAAGTCGATTTGTGCATGTATCTTCAATACCCGTTTATATCCCAAATTTAGCCTAAAAACGCCGAAAAATCGAGTTTTTTGGGTCTCTGAAGCGATTTGTACATGCTTACACTGTGCTAGAAAAAAATCAATTTTCAGGCAAAAAAAATGGTAAAACAAGTTTTTTAGGCCCAAAAAGTCGATTTCTGCATGCATCTTCGATACCCATTTATATCCCATATTTAGCCTAAAAAAAACGAAAAATCGAGTTTTTTGGGTCTCAAAAGCGATTTGTACATGTCTACACTGTTCTAGAAAAATTTCAATTTTCAGGCAAAAAAAATGCTAAAACACGTTTTTTGGGCACAAAAAGTCGATTTGTGCATGCATCTTCGATACCCGTTTATATCACAAATGTAGCCTAAAAACACCGAAAAAACGAGATTTTCGGGTGTCAGAAGCAATTTGTACATGTTTACACTGTGCTAGAAAAATTTCAGTTTTCAGGCAAAAAAAAATGCTAAAACACGTTTTCAGGGCCTAAAAAGTCGATTTGTGCATGCATCTTCGATACACGTTTATATCCCAAATTTAGCCTAAAAACGCCGAAAAATCGAGTTTTTTGGGTCTCAAAGTAGATTTGTACATGTCTACACTGTTCTAGAAATATTTCAATTTTCAGGCAAAAAAAATGCTAAAACACGTTTTTTGGGCCCAAAAAGTCGATTTGTGCATGTATCTTCGATACCCGTTTATATCCCAAATTTAGCCTAAAAACACCGAAAAATCGAGTTTTTTGGGTCTCAGAAGCGATTTGTACATGTTTACACTGTGTTAGAAAATTTTCAATTTTCAGGCAAAAAAAAATTTAAAACGCGTTTTTTGGGCCCAAAAAGTCGATTTGTGCATGGATCTTCGATACCCGTTTATATCCCACATTTAGCCTAATAACACCGAATAATCGAGTTTTTTGGGTCTCAGAAGCGATTTGCACATGTCTACACTGTGCTAGAAAAAAATCAATTTTCAGGCAAAAAAAAATTAAAATATGTTTCTTGGGCCCAAAAAGTCGATTTGTGTCTACATATTCGATACCTGTTTATATCCCAAATGTAGCCTAATAACACCGAAAAATCGAGTTTTTTGGGTCTCAGAAGCGATTTGTACATGTCTACACTGTTCTAGAAATAATTCAATTTTCAGGCAAAAAAAATGCTAAAACACGTATTTTGGGCCCAAAAAGTCGATTTGTGCATGCATATTCGATACCCGTTTATATCCCACATTTAGCCTAATAACACCGAAAAATCGAGTTTTTTGGGTCTCAGAAGCGATTTGCACATGTCTACACTGTGCTAGAAAATTTCAATTTTTAGGCAAAAAATATTTTAAAACATGTTTTTTGGACCCCAAAAGTCGATTTTTGCATGCATCTTCGATACCCGTTTATATCCCAAATTTAGCCTAAAACACCAAAAAATCGAGTTTTTTGGGTCTCTGAAGCGATTTGTACATGCTTACACTGTGCTAGAAAAAAATCAATTTTCAGGCAAAAAAAATGGTAAAACACGTTTTTTAGGCCCAAAAAGTCGATTTCTGCATGCATCTTCGATACCCATTTATATCCCATATTTAGCCTAAAAAAAACGAAAAATCGAGTTTTTTGGGTCTCAGAAGCGATTTGTACATGTCTACACTGTTCTAGAAAAATTTCAATTTTCAGGCAAAAAAAATGCTAAAACACGTTTTTTGGGCACAAAAAGTCGATTTGTGCATGCATCTTCGATACCCGTTTATATCACAAATGTAGCCTAAAAACACCGAAAAAACGAGATTTTTGGGTGTCAGAAGCGATTTGTACATGTTTACACTGTGCTAGAAAAATTTCAGTTTTCAGGCAAAAAAAATGCTAAAACACGTTTTCAGGGCCTAAAAAGTCGATTTGTGCATGCATCTTCGATACCCGTTTATATCCCAAATTTAGCCTAAAAACGCCGAAAAATCGAGTTTTTTGGGTCTCAAAGTAGATTTGTACATGTCTACACTGTTCTAGAAATATTTCAATTTTCAGGCAAAAAAAATGCTAAAACACGTTTTTTGGCCCCAAAAAGTCGATTTGTGCATGTATCTTCGATACCCGTTTATATCCCAAATTTAGCCTAAAAACACCGAAAAATCGAGTTTTTTGGGTCTCAGAAGCGATTTGTACATGCTTACACTGTGTTAGAAAATTTTCAATTTTCAGGCAAAAAAAAATTTAAAACGCGTTTTTTGGGCCCAAAAAGTCGATTTGTGCATGGATCTTCGATACCCGTTTATATCCCACATTTAGCCTAATAACACCGAAAAATCGAGTTTTTTGGGTCTCAGAAGCGATTTGCACATGTCTACACTGTGCTAGAAAAAAATCAATTTTCAGGCAAAAAAAAATTAAAATATGTTTCTTGGGCCCAAAAAGTCGATTTGTGTCTACATATTCAATACCTGTTTATATCCCAAATGTAGCCTAATAACACCGAAAAATCGAGTTTTTTGGGTCTCAGAAGCGATTTGTACATGTCTACACTGTTCTAGAAATAATTCAATTTTCAGGCAAAAAAAATGCTAAAACACGTATTTTGGGCCCAAAAAGTCGATTTGTGCATGCATATTCGATACCCGTTTATATCCCACATTTAGCCTAATAACACCGAAAAATCGAGTTTTTTGGGTCTCAGAAGCGATTTGCACATGTCTACACTGTGCTAGAAAATTTCAATTTTTAGGCAAAAAATATTTTAAAACATGTTTTTTGGACCCCAAAAGTCGATTTTTGCATGCATCTTCGATACCCGTTTATATCCCAAATTTAGCCTAAAACACCAAAAAATCGAGATTTTTGGGTCTCAGAAGCGATTTGTACATGTTTACACTGTGCTAGAAAATTTTCAATTTTCAGGCAAAAAAAATGCTAAAACACTTTTTTTTGGCCCAAAAAGTCGATTTCTGCATGCATCTTCGATACCCGTTTATATCCCAAATTTAGCCTAAAAACACCGAAAAATCGAGTTTTTTGGGTCTCAGAAGCGATTTGTACATGTTTACACTGTGATAGAAAAAAAATAATTTTCGGGCAAAAAAAATGGTAAAACACGTTTTTTAGGCCCAAAAAGTCGATTTGTGCATGCATCTTCGATACCCATTTATATCACATATTTAGCCTAAAAAAACCGAAAAATCGAGTTTTTTGGGTCTCAGAAGCGATTTACACATGTCTACACTGTGCTAGAATTATTTTCAATTTTCAGGCAAAAAATATTTTAAAACACGTTTTTTGGGCCCAAAAAGTCGATTTGTGCATGTATCTTCGATACCCGTTTATATCCCAAATTTAGCCTAAAAACACCGAAAAATCGAGTTTTTTGGGTCTCAGAAGCGATTTGTACATGTTTACACTGTGTTAGAAAATTTTCAATTTTCAGGCAAAAAAAAAATTAAAACGCGTTTTTTGGGCCCAAAAAGTCGATTTGTGCATGGATCTTCGATACCCGTTTATATCCCAAATTTAGCCTAAAAACACCGAAAAATCGAGTTTTTTGGGTCTCAGAAGCGATTTGTACATGTCTACACTGTGCTAGAAAAAAATCAATTTTCAGGCAAAAAAAAATTAAAATATGTTTCTTGGGCCCAAAAAGTCGATTTGTGTCTGCATCTTCGATACCTGTTTATATCCCAAATGTAGCCTAATAACACCGAAAAATCGAGTTTTTTGGGTCTCAGAAGCGATTTGTACATGTCTACACTGTTCTAGAAATAATTCAATTTTCAGGCAAAAAAAATGCTAAAACACGTATTTTGGGCCCAAAAAGTCGATTTGTGCATGTATCTTCGATACCCGTTTATATCCCAAATTTTTCCTAAAAACACCGAAAAATCGAGTTTTTTGGGTCTGAGAAGCGATTTGTACATGTTTACACTGTGTTAGAAAAATTTCAAATTTCATTCAAAAAAATGCTAAAACACGTTTTTTGGGCCCAAAAAATCGATTTGTGCATGCATCTTCGATACCCGTTTATATCCCAAATTTAACCTAAAAACACCGAAAAATCGAGTTTTTTTGGTCTCAGAAGCGATTTGCACATGTCTACACTGTGCTAGAAAAAATTCAATTTTATGCAAAAAAAAATTTAAAACACATTTTTTGGGCCCAAAAAGTCGATTTGTGCATGCATCTTCGATACCCGTTTATATCCCAAATTTAACCTAAAATCACCGAAAAATCGAGTTTTTTGTGTCTCAGAAGCGATTTGTACATGTTTACACTGTGCTAGAAAATTTTCAATTTTCAGGCAAAAAAAATGCTAAAACACTTTTTTTTGGCCCAAAAAGTCGATTTCTGCATGCATCTTCGATACCCGTTTATATCCCAAATTTAGCCTAAAAACACCGAAAAATCGAGTTTTTTGGGTCTCAGAAGCGATTTGTACATGTTTACACTGTGTTAGAAAATTTTCAATTTTCAGGCAAAAAAAAAATTAAAACGCGTTTTTTGGGCCCAAAAAGTCGATTTGTGCATGGATCTTCGATACCCGTTTATATCCCAAATTTAGCCTAAAAACACCGAAAATTCGAGTTTTTTGGGTCTCAGAAGCGATTTGTACATGTCTACACTGTGCTAGAAAAAAATCAATTTTCAGGCAAAAAAAAAATAAAATATGTTTCTTGGGCCCAAAAAGTCGATTTGTGTCTGCATCTTCGATACCTGTTTATATCCCAAATGTAGCCTAATAACACCGAAAAATCGAGTTTTTTGGGTCTCAGAAGCGATTTGTACATGTCTACACTGTTCTAGAAATAATTCAATTTTCAGGCAAAAAAAATGCTAAAACACGTTTTTTGGGCCCAAAAAGTCGATTTGTGCATGTATCTTCGATACCCGTTTATATCCCCAATTTTTCCTAAAAACACCGAAAAATCGAGTTTTTTGGGTCTGAGAAGCGATTTGTACATGTTTACACTGTGTTAGAAAAATTTCAAATTTCATTCAAAAAAATGCTAAAACACGTTTTTTGGGCCCAAAAAATCGATTTGTGCATGCATCTTCGATACCCGTTTATATCCCAAATTTAACCTAAAAACACCGAAAAATCGAGTTTTTTTGGTCTCAGAAGCGATTTGCACATGTCTACACTGTGCTAGAAAAATTTCAATTTTATGCAAAAAAAAATTTAAAACACATTTTTTGGGCCCAAAAAGTCGATTTGTG
This sequence comes from Petrolisthes manimaculis, assembly GCA_034508575.1. Taxonomy (NCBI): domain Eukaryota; kingdom Metazoa; phylum Arthropoda; class Malacostraca; order Decapoda; family Porcellanidae; genus Petrolisthes; species Petrolisthes manimaculis. The sequence goes on along the minus strand of JAWZYT010000141.1, from coordinate 2,269,689 downwards.
CATGCATCTTCGATACCCGTTTATATCCCAAATTTAGCCTAAAATCACCGAAAAATCGAGTTTTTTGGGTCTCAGAATCGATTTGTACATATTTACACTGTACTAGAAAAATTTCAATTTTCGGGAAAAAAAAATGCTAAAACACGTTTTGTTGGCCCAAAAAGTCGATTTGTGCATGCATCATCGATACCCGTTGATGTCCCAAATTTAGCTTAAAAAAAACGAAAAATCGAGTTTTTTGGGTCTCAGAAGTGATTTGTACATGTTTACACTGTGCTAGAAAATTTTCAATTTTCAGGCAAAAAAAAAATTAAAACACGTTTTTTGGGCCCAAAAAGTCGATTTGTGCATGCATCTTCGATACCCGTTTACATCCCAAATTTAACCTAAAAACACCGAAAAATCGAGTTTTTTTGGTCTCAGAAGCGATTTGCACATGTCTACACTGTGCTACAAAAATTTCAATTTCATGCAAAAAAAAAATTAAAACACATTTTTTGGGCCCAAAAAGTCGATTTGTGCATGCATCTTCGATACCCGTTTATATCCCAAATTTAGCCTAAAATCACCGAAAAATCGAGTTTTTTGGGTCTCAGAAGCGATTTGTACATATTTACACTGTACTAGAAAAATTTCAATTTTCGGGAAAAAAAAAATGCTAAAACACGTTTTGTTGGCCCAAAAAGTCGATTTGTGCATGCATCATCGATACCCGTTTATGTCCCAAATTTAGCTTAAAAAAAAACGAAAAATCGAGTTTTTTGGGTCTCAGAAGCGATTTCTACATGTATACACTGTGCTAGAAAAATTTCAAATTTCATTCAAAAAAATGCTAAAACACGTTTTTTGGGCCCAAAAAGTCGATTTGTGCATGCATCTTCGATACCCGTTTATATCCCAAATTTAACCTAAAAACACCGAAAAATCGAGTTTTTTGGGTCTCAGAAGCGATTTGCACATGTCTACACTGTGCTAGAAAAATTTCAATTTTCGGGCAAAAAAAATGCTAAAACACGTTTTTTAGACCCAAAAAGTCGATTTGTGCATGCATCTTCGATATCCGTTTATATCCCAAATTTAGCCTAAAAACACCGAAAAATCTAGTTTTTTGGGTCTCAGAAGCGATTTGTACATGTTTACACTGTGCTAGAAAAATTTCAATTTTCAGGCAAAAAAAATGCTAAAACACATTTTTTGGGCACAAAAAGTCGATTTGTGCATGCATCTTCGATACCCGTATATATCACGAATGTAGCCTAAAAACACCGAAAAAACGAGTTTTTCGGGTGTCAGAAGCGATTTGTACATGTTTACACTGTGCTAGAAAAATTTCAGTTTTCAGGCAAAAAAAATGCTAAAACACGTTTTCAGGGTCTAAAAAGTCAAGATTTGTGCATGCATCTTCGATACCCGTTTATATCCCAAATTTAGCCTAAAAACACAGAAAAATCGAGTTTTTTTGGTCTCAGAAGCGATTTGTACATGTCTACACTGTGCTAGAAAAAAATCAATTTTCAGGCAAAAAAAAATAAAATATGTTTCTTGGGCCCAAAAAGTCGATTTGTGCATGCATCTTCGATACCCGTTTATATCCCAAATTTAGCCTAAAAACACCGAAAAATCGATTTTTTTTGGTCTCAGAAGCGATTTGTACATGTCTACACTGTGCTAGAAAAAAATCAATTTTCAGGCAAAAAAAAATTAAATTATGTTTCTTGTGCCCAAAAAGTCGATTTGTGCATGCATTTTCGATACCCGTTTATATCCCAAATTTAGCCTAAAAACACCGAAAAATCGATTTTTTTTGGTCTCAGAAGCGATTTGTACATGTTTACACTGTGCTAGAAAAATTTCAATTTTCAGGCAAAAAAAAAATTAAAACACGTTTTTTGGGCCAAAAAGTCGATTTGTGCATGGATCTTCGATACCCGTTTATATCCCAAATTTAGCCTAAAAACACCGAAAAATCGAGTTTTTTTGGTCTCAGAAGCGATTTGTACATGTTTACACTGTGCTAGAACATTTTTAATTTTCAGGCAAAAAAAATGCTAAAACACGTTTTTTTGGCCCAAAAAGTCGATTTGTGCATGCATCATTGATACCCGTTTATATCCCAAATTTAGCCTAAAAACACCGAAAAATCGAGTTTTTTGGGTCTCATAAGCGATTTCTACATGTCTACACTGTGCTAAATCGGGTCAAAAAAAAATTAAAATATGTTTCTTGGGCCCAAAAAGTCGATTTGTGTCTGCATCTTCGATACCTGTTTATATCCCGAATGTAGCCTAATAACACCGAAAAATCGAGTTTTTTGGGTCTCAGAAGCGATTTGTACATGTCTACACTGTTCTAGAAATAATTCAATTTTCAGGCAAAAAAAATGCTAAAACACGTTTTTTGGGCCCAAAAAGTCGATTTGTGCATGTATCTTCGATACCCGTTTATATCCCAAATTTTTCCTAAAAACACCGAAAAATCGAGTTTTTTGGGTCTGAGAAGCGATTTGTACATGTTTACACTGTGTTAGAAAAATTTCAAATTTCATTCAAAAAAATGCTAAAACACGTTTTTTGGGCCCAAAAAATCGATTTGTGCATGCATCTTCGATACCCGTTTATATCCCAAATTTAACCTAAAAACACCGAAAAATCGAGTTTTTTTGGTCTCAGAAGCGATTTGCACATGTCTATACTGTGCTAGAAAAATTTCAATTTTCGGGCAAAAAAAATGCTAAAACACGTTTTTTAGACCCAAAAAGTCGATTTGTGCATGCATCTTCGATACCCGTTTATATCCCAAATTTAGCCTAAAAACACCGAAAAATCGAGTTTTTTGGGTCTCTGAAGCGATTTGTACATGCTTACACTGTGCTAGAAAAAAATCAATTTTCAGGCAAAAAAAATGGTAAAACAAGTTTTTTAGGCCCAAAAAGTCGATTTCTGCATGCATCTTCGATACCCATTTATATCCCATATTTAGCCTAAAAACACCGAAAAATCGAGTTTTTTGGGTCTCATAAGCGATTTCTACATGTCTACACTGTGCTAAATCGGGTCAAAAAAAAATTAAAATATGTTTCTTGGGCCCAAAAAGTCGATTTGTGTCTGCATCTTCGATACCTGTTTATATCCCAAATGTAGCCTAATAACACCGAAAAATCGAGTTTTTTGGGTCTCAGAAGCGATTTGTACATGTCTACACTGTTCTAGAAATAATTCAATTTTCAGGCAAAAAAAATGCTAAAACACGTTTTTTGGGCCCAAAAAGTCGATTTGTGCATGTATCTTCGATACCCGTTTATATCCCAAATTTTTCCTAAAAACACCGAAAAATCGAGTTTTTTGGGTCTGAGAAGCGATTTGTACATGTTTACACTGTGTTAGAAAAATTTCAAATTTCATTCAAAAAAATGCTAAAACACGTTTTTTAGGCCCAAAAAATCGATTTGTGCATGCATCTTCGATACCCGTTTATATCCCAAATTTAACCTAAAAACACCGAAAAATAGAGTTTTTTTGGTCTCAGAAGCGATTTGCACATGTCTACACTGTGCTAGAAAAATTTCAATTTTATGCAAAAAAAAATTTAAAACACATTTTTTGGGCCCAAAAAGTCGATTTGTGCATGCATCTTCGATACCCGTTTATATCCCAAATTTAGCCTAAAATCACCGAAAAATCGAGTTTTTTGGGTCTCAGAATCAATTTGTACATATTTACACTGTACTAGAAAAATTTCAATTTTCGGGAAAAAAAAATGCTAAAACACGTTTTGTTGGCCCAAAAAGTCGATTTGTGCATGCATCATCGATACCCGTTGATGTCCCAAATTTAGCTTAAAAAAAACGAAAAATCGAGTTTTTTGGGTCTCAGAAGTGATTTGTACATGTTTACACTGTGCTAGAAAATTTTCAATTTTCAGGCAAAAAAAAAATTAAAACACGTTTTTTGGGCCCAAAAAGTCGATTTGTGCATGCATCTTCGATACCCGTTTACATCCCAAATTTAACCTAAAAACACCGAAAAATCGAGTTTTTTTGGTCTCAGAAGCGATTTGCACATGTCTACACTGTGCTACAAAAATTTCAATTTCATGCAAAAAAAAAATTAAAACACATTTTTTGGGCCCAAAAAGTCGATTTGTGCATGCATCTTCGATACCCGTTTATATCCCAAATTTAGCCTAAAATCACCGAAAAATCGAGTTTTTTGGGTCTCAGAAGCGATTTGTACATATTTACACTGTACTAGAAAAATTTCAATTTTCGGGAAAAAAAAATGCTAAAACACGTTTTGTTGGCCCAAAAAGTCGATTTGTGCATGCATCATCGATACCCGTTTATGTCCCGAATTTAGCTTAAAAAAAAACGAAAAATCGAGTTTTTTGGGTCTCAGAAGCGATTTCTACATGTCTACACTGTGCTAGAAAAATTTCAAATTTCATTCAAAAAAATGCTAAAACACGTTTTTTGGGCCCAAAAAGTCGATTTGTGCATGCATCTTCGATGCCCGTTTATATCCCAAATTTAACCTAAAAACACCGAAAAATCGAGTTTTTTGGGTCTCAGAAGCGATTTGCACATGTCTACACTGTGCTAGAAAAATTTCAATTTTCGGGCAAAAAAAATGCTAAAACACGTTTTTTAGACCCAAAAAGTCGATTTGTGCATGCATCTTCGATACCCGTTTATATCCCAAATTTAGCCTAAAAACACCGAAAAATCGAGTTTTTTGGGTCTCTGAAGCGATTTGTACATGCTTACACTGTGCTAGAAAAAAATCAATTTTCAGGCAAAAAAAATGGTAAAACAAGTTTTTTAGGCCCAAAAAGTCGATTTCTGCATGCATCTTCGATACCCATTTATATCCCATATTTAGCCTAAAAAAAACGAAAAATCGAGTTTTTTGGGTCTCAAAAGCGATTTGTACATGTCTACACTGTTCTAGAAAAATTTCAATTTTCAGGCAAAAAAAATGCTAAAACACGTTTTTTGGGCACAAAAAGTCGATTTGTGCATGCATCTTCGATACCCGTTTATATCACAAATGTAGCCTAAAAACACCGAAAAAACGAGATTTTCGGGTGTCAGAAGCAATTTGTACATGTTTACACTGTGCTAGAAAAATTTCAGTTTTCAGGCAAAAAAAAATGCTAAAACACGTTTTCAGGGCCTAAAAAGTCGATTTGTGCATGTATCTTCGATACCCGTTTATATCCCAAATTTAGCCTAAAAACACCGAAAAATCGAGTTTTTTGGGTCTCAGAAGCGATTTGTACATGTTTACACTGTGTTAGAAAATTTTCAATTTTCAGGCAAAAAAAAATTTAAAACGCGTTTTTTGGGCCCAAAAAGTCGATTTGTGCATGGATCTTCGATACCCGTTTATATCCCACATTTAGCCTAATAACACCGAAAAATCGAGTTTTTTGGGTCTCAGAAGCGATTTGCACATGTCTACACTGTGCTAGAAAAAAATCAATTTTCAGGCAAAAAAAAATTTAAATATGTTTCTTGGGCCCAAAAAGTCGATTTGTGTCTACATATTCGATACCTGTTTATATCCCAAATGTAGCCTAATAACACCGAAAAATCGAGTTTTTTGGGTCTCAGAAGCGATTTGTACATGTCTACACTGTTCTAGAAATAATTCAATTTTCAGGCAAAAAAAATGCTAAAACACGTATTTTGGGCCCAAAAAGTCGATTTGTGCATGCATATTCGATACCCGTTTATATCCCACATTTAGCCTAATAACACCGAAAAATCGAGTTTTTTGGGTCTCAGAAGCGATTTGCACATGTCTACACTGTGCTAGAAAATTTCAATTTTTAGGCAAAAAATATTTTAAAACATGTTTTTTGGACCCCAAAAGTCGATTTTTGCATGCATCTTCGATACCCGTTTATATCCCAAATTTAGCCTAAAACACCAAAAAATCGAGTTTTTTGGGTCTCTGAAGCGATTTGTACATGCTTACACTGTGCTAGAAAAAAATCAATTTTCAGGCAAAAAAAATGGTAAAACACGTTTTTTAGGCCCAAAAAGTCGATTTCTGCATGCATCTTCGATACCCATTTATATCCCATATTTAGCCTAAAAAAAACGAAAAATCGAGTTTTTTGGGTCTCAGAAGCGATTTGTACATGTCTACACTGTTCTAGAAAAATTTCAATTTTCAGGCAAAAAAAATGCTAAAACACGTTTTTTGGGCACAAAAAGTCGATTTGTGCATGCATCTTCGATACCCGTTTATATCACAAATGTAGCCTAAAAACACCGAAAAAACGAGATTTTTGGGTGTCAGAAGCGATTTGTACATGTTTACACTGTGCTAGAAAAATTTCAGTTTTCAGGCAAAAAAAATGCTAAAACACGTTTTCAGGGCCTAAAAAGTCGATTTGTGCATGCATCTTCGATACCCGTTTATATCCCAAATTTAGCCTAAAAACGCCGAAAAATCGAGTTTTTTGGGTCTCAAAGTAGATTTGTACATGTCTACACTGTTCTAGAAATATTTCAATTTTCAGGCAAAAAAAATGCTGAAACACGTTTTTTGGCCCCAAAAAGTCGATTTGTGCATGTATCTTCGATACCCGTTTATATCCCAAATTTAGCCTAAAAACACCGAAAAATCGAGTTTTTTGGGTCTCAGAAGCGATTTGTACATGCTTACACTGTGTTAGAAAATTTTCAATTTTCAGGCAAAAAAAAATTTAAAACGCGTTTTTTGGGCCCAAAAAGTCGATTTGTGCATGGATCTTCGATACCCGTTTATATCCCACATTTAGCCTAATAACACCGAAAAATCGAGTTTTTTGGGTCTCAGAAGCGATTTGCACATGTCTACACTGTGCTAGAAAAAAATCAATTTTCAGGCAAAAAAAAATTAAAATATGTTTCTTGGGCCCAAAAAGTCGATTTGTGTCTACATATTCAATACCTGTTTATATCCCAAATGTAGCCTAATAACACCGAAAAATCGAGTTTTTTGGGTCTCAGAAGCGATTTGTACATGTCTACACTGTTCTAGAAATAATTCAATTTTCAGGCAAAAAAAATGCTAAAACACGTATTTTGGGCCCAAAAAGTCGATTTGTGCATGCATATTCGATACCCGTTTATATCCCACATTTAGCCTAATAACACCGAAAAATCGAGTTTTTTGGGTCTCAGAAGCGATTTGCACATGTCTACACTGTGCTAGAAAATTTCAATTTTTAGGCAAAAAATATTTTAAAACATGTTTTTTGGACCCCAAAAGTCGATTTTTGCATGCATCTTCGATACCCGTTTATATCCCAAATTTAGCCTAAAACACCAAAAAATCGAGATTTTTGGGTCTCAGAAGCGATTTGTACATGTTTACACTGTGCTAGAAAATTTTCAATTTTCAGGCAAAAAAAATGCTAAAACACTTTTTTTTGGCCCAAAAAGTCGATTTCTGCATGCATCTTCGATACCCGTTTATATCCCAAATTTAGCCTAAAAACACCGAAAAATCGAGTTTTTTGGGTCTCAGAAGCGATTTGTACATGTTTACACTGTGATAGAAAAAAAATAATTTTCGGGCAAAAAAAATGGTAAAACACGTTTTTTAGGCCCAAAAAGTCGATTTGTGCATGCATCTTCGATACCCATTTATATCACATATTTAGCCTAAAAAAACCGAAAAATCGAGTTTTTTGGGTCTCAGAAGCGATTTACACATGTCTACACTGTGCTAGAATTATTTTCAATTTTCAGGCAAAAAATATTTTAAAACACGTTTTTTGGGCCCAAAAAGTCGATTTGTGCATGTATCTTCGATACCCGTTTATATCCCAAATTTAGCCTAAAAACACCGAAAAATCGAGTTTTTTGGGTCTCAGAAGCGATTTGTACATGTTTACACTGTGTTAGAAAATTTTCAATTTTCAGGCAAAAAAAAAATTAAAACGCGTTTTTTGGGCCCAAAAAGTCGATTTGTGCATGGATCTTCGATACCCGTTTATATCCCAAATTTAGCCTAAAAACACCGAAAAATCGAGTTTTTTGGGTCTCAGAAGCGATTTGTACATGTCTACACTGTGCTAGAAAAAAATCAATTTTCAGGCAAAAAAAAATTAAAATATGTTTCTTGGGCCCAAAAAGTCGATTTGTGTCTGCATCTTCGATACCTGTTTATATCCCAAATGTAGCCTAATAACACCGAAAAATCGAGTTTTTTGGGTCTCAGAAGCGATTTGTACATGTCTACACTGTTCTAGAAATAATTCAATTTTCAGGCAAAAAAAATGCTAAAACACGTATTTTGGGCCCAAAAAGTCGATTTGTGCATGTATCTTCGATACCCGTTTATATCCCAAATTTTTCCTAAAAACACCGAAAAATCGAGTTTTTTGGGTCTGAGAAGCGATTTGTACATGTTTACACTGTGTTAGAAAAATTTCAAATTTCATTCAAAAAAATGCTAAAACACGTTTTTTGGGCCCAAAAAATCGATTTGTGCATGCATCTTCGATACCCGTTTATATCCCAAATTTAACCTAAAAACACCGAAAAATCGAGTTTTTTTGGTCTCAGAAGCGATTTGCACATGTCTACACTGTGCTAGAAAAAATTCAATTTTATGCAAAAAAAAATTTAAAACACATTTTTTGGGCCCAAAAAGTCGATTTGTGCATGCATCTTCGATACCCGTTTATATCCCAAATTTAGCCTAAAATCACCGAAAAATCGAGTTTTTTGTGTCTCAGAAGCGATTTGTACATGTTTACACTGTGCTAGAAAATTTTCAATTTTCAGGCAAAAAAAATGCTAAAACACTTTTTTTTGGCCCAAAAAGTCGATTTCTGCATGCATCTTCGATACCCGTTTATATCCCAAATTTAGCCTAAAAACACCGAAAAATCGAGTTTTTTGGGTCTCAGAAGCGATTTGTACATGTTTACACTGTGTTAGAAAATTTTCAATTTTCAGGCAAAAAAAAAATTAAAACGCGTTTTTTGGGCCCAAAAAGTCGATTTGTGCATGGCTCTTCGATACCCGTTTATATCCCAAATTTAGCCTAAAAACACCGAAAAATCGAGTTTTTTGGGTCTCAGAAGCGATTTGTACATGTCTACACTGTGCTAGAAAAAAAACAATTTTCAGGCAAAAAAAAAATAAAATATGTTTCTTGGGCCCAAAAAGTCGATTTGTGTCTGCATCTTCGATACCTGTTTATATCCCAAATGTAGCCTAATAACACCGAAAAATCGAGTTTTTTGGGTCTCAGAAGCGATTTGTACATGTCTACACTGTTCTAGAAATAATTCAATTTTCAGGCAAAAAAAATGCTAAAACACGTTTTTTTGGCCCAAAAAGTCGATTTGTGCATGTATCTTCGATACCCGTTTATATCCCAAATTTTTCCTAAAAACACCGAAAAATCGAGTTTTTTGGGTCTGAGAAGCGATTTGTACATGTTTACACTGTGTTAGAAAAATTTCAAATTTCATTCAAAAAAATGCTAAAACACGTTTTTTGGGCCCAAAAAATCGATTTGTGCATGCTTCTTCGATACCCGTTTATATCCCAAATTTAACCTAAAAACACCGAAAAATCGAGTTTTTTTGGTCTCAGAAGCGATTTGCACATGTCTACACTGTGCTAGAAAAATTTCAATTTTATGCAAAAAAAAATTTAAAACACATTTTTTGGGCCCAAAAAGTCGATTTGTGCATGCATCTTCGATACCCGTTTATATCCCAAATTTAGCCTAAAATCACCGAAAAATCGAGTTTTTTGGGTCTCAGAATCGATTTGTACATATTTACACTGTACTAGAAAAAATTCAATTTTCGGGAAAAAAAAATGCTAAAACACGTTTTGTTGGCCCAAAAAGTCGATTTGTGCATGCATCATCGATACCCGTTGATGTCCCAAATTTAGCTTAAAAAAAACGAAAAATCGAGTTTTTTGGGTCTCAGAAGTGATTTGTACATGTTTACACTGTGCTAGAAAATTTTCAATTTTCAGGCAAAAAAAAAATTAAAACACGTTTTTTGGGCCCAAAAAGTCGATTTGTGCATGCATCTTCGATACCCGTTTACATCCCAAATTTAACCTAAAAACACCGAAAAATCGAGTTTTTTTGGTCTCAGAAGCGATTTGCACATGTCTACACTGTGCTACAAAAATTTCAATTTCATGCAAAAAAAAAATTAAAACACATTTTTTGGGCCTAAAAAGTCGATTTGTGCATGCATCTTCGATACCCGTTTATATCCCAAATTTAGCCTAAAATCACCGAAAAATCGAGTTTTTTGGGTCTCAGAAGCGATTTGTACATATTTACACTGTACTAGAAAAATTTCAATTTTCGGGAAAAAAAAAATGCTAAAACACGTTTTGTTGGCCCAAAAAGTCGATTTGTGCATGCATCATCGATACCCGTTTATGTCCCAAATTTAGCTTAAAAAAAAACGAAAAATCGAGTTTTTTGGGTCTCAGAAGCGATTTCTACATGTCTACACTGTGCTAGAAAAATTTCAAATTTCATTCAAAAAAATGCTAAAACACGTTTTTTGGGCCCAAAAAGTCGATTTGTGCATGCATCTTCGATACCCGTTTATATCCCAAATTTAACCTAAAAACACCGAAAAATCGAGTTTTTTGGGTCTCAGAAGCGATTTGCACATGTCTACACTGTGCTAGAAAAATTTCAATTTTCGGGCAAAAAAAATGCTAAAACACGTTTTTTAGACCCAAAAAGTCGATTTGTGCATGCATCTTCGATATCCGTTTATATCCCAAATTTAGCCTAAAAACACCGAAAAATCTAGTTTTTTGGGTCTCAGAAGCGATTTGTACATGTTTACACTGTGCTAGAAAAATTTCAATTTTCAGGCAAAAAAAATGCTAAAACACATTTTTTGGGCACAAAAAGTCGATTTGTGCATGCATCTTCGATACCCGTATATATCACAAATGTAGCCTAAAAACACCGAAAAAACGAGTTTTTCGGGTGTCAGAAGCGATTTGTACATGTTTACACTGTGCTAGAAAAATTTCAGTTTTCAGGCAAAAAAAATGCTAAAACACGTTTTCAGGGTCTAAAAAGTCAAGATTTGTGCATGCATCTTCGATACCCGTTTATATCCCAAATTTAGCCTAAAAACACAGAAAAATCGAGTTTTTTTGGTCTCAGAAGCGATTTCTACATGTCTACACTGTGCTAGAAAAATTTCAAATTTCATTCAAAAAAATGCTAAAACACGTTTTTTGGGCCCAAAAAGTCGATTTGTGCATGCATCTTCGATGCCCGTTTATATCCCAAATTTAACCTAAAAACACCGAAAAATCGAGTTTTTTGGGTCTCAGAAGCGATTTGCACATGTCTACACTGTGCTAGAAAAATTTCAATTTTCGGGCAAAAAAAATGCTAAAACACGTTTTTTAGACCCAAAAAGTCGATTTGTGCATGCATCTTCGATACCCGTTTATATCCCAAATTTAGCCTAAAAACACCGAAAAATCGAGTTTTTTGGGTCTCTGAAGCGATTTGTACATGCTTACACTGTGCTAGAAAAAAATCAATTTTCAGGCAAAAAAAATGGTAAAACAAGTTTTTTAGGCCCAAAAAGTCGATTTCTGCATGCATCTTCGATACCCATTTATATCCCATATTTAGCCTAAAAAAAACGAAAAATCGAGTTTTTTGGGTCTCAAAAGCGATTTGTACATGTCTACACTGTTCTAGAAAAATTTCAATTTTCAGGCAAAAAAAATGCTAAAACACGTTTTTTGGGCACAAAAAGTCGATTTGTGCATGCATCTTCGATACCCGTTTATATCACAAATGTAGCCTAAAAACACCGAAAAAACGAGATTTTCGGGTGTCAGAAGCAATTTGTACATGTTTACACTGTGCTAGAAAAATTTCAGTTTTCAGGCAAAAAAAAATGCTAAAACACGTTTTCAGGGCCTAAAAAGTCGATTTGTGCATGCATCTTCGATACCCGTTTATATCCCAAATTTAGCCTAAAAACGCCGAAAAATCGAGTTTTTTGGGTCTCAAAGTAGATTTGTACATGTCTACACTGTTCTAGAAATATTTCAATTTTCAGGCAAAAAAAATGCTAAAACACGTTTTTTGGGCCCAAAAAGTCGATTTGTGCATGTATCTTCGATACCCGTTTATATCCCAAATTTAGCCTAAAAACACCGAAAAATCGAGTTTTTTGGGTCTCAGAAGCGATTTGTACATGTTTACACTGTGTTAGAAAATTTTCAATTTTCAGGCAAAAAAAAATTTAAAACGCGTTTTTTGGGCCCAAAAAGTCGATTTGTGCATGGATCTTCGATACCCGTTTATATCCCACATTTAGCCTAATAACACCGAAAAATCGAGTTTTTTGGGTCTCAGAAGCGATTTGCACATGTCTACACTGTGCTAGAAAAAAATCAATTTTCAGGCAAAAAAAAATTTAAATATGTTTCTTGGGCCCAAAAAGTCGATTTGTGTCTACATATTCGATACCTGTTTATATCCCAAATGTAGCCTAATAACACCGAAAAATCGAGTTTTTTGGGTCTCAGAAGCGATTTGTACATGTCTACACTGTTCTAGAAATAATTCAATTTTCAGGCAAAAAAAATGCTAAAACACGTATTTTGGGCCCAAAAAGTCGATTTGTGCATGCATATTCGATACCCGTTTATATCCCACATTTAGCCTAATAACACCGAAAAATCGAGTTTTTTGGGTCTCAGAAGCGATTTGCACATGTCTACACTGTGCTAGAAAATTTCAATTTTTAGGCAAAAAATATTTTAAAACATGTTTTTTGGACCCCAAAAGTCGATTTTTGCATGCATCTTCGATACCCGTTTATATCCCAAATTTAGCCTAAAAACACCGAAAAAACGAGATTTTTGGGTGTCAGAAGCGATTTGTACATGTTTACACTGTGCTAGAAAAATTTCAGTTTTCAGGCAAAAAAAATGCTAAAACACGTTTTCAGGGCCTAAAAAGTCGATTTGTGCATGCATCTTCGATACCCGTTTATATCCCAAATTTAGCCTAAAAACGCCGAAAAATCGAGTTTTTTGGGTCTCAAAGTAAATTTGTACATGTCTACACTGTTCTAGAAATATTTCAATTTTCAGGCAAAAAAAATGCTAAAACACGTTTTTTGGCCCCAAAAAGTCGATTTGTGCATGTATCTTCGATACCCGTTTATATCCCAAATTTAGCCTAAAAACACCGAAAAATCGAGTTTTTTGGGTCTCAGAAGCGATTTGTACATGCTTACACTGTGTTAGAAAATTTTCAATTTTCAGGCAAAAAAAAATTTAAAACGCGTTTTTTGGGCCCAAAAAGTCGATTTGTGCATGGATCTTCGATACCCGTTTATATCCCACATTTAGCCTAATAACACCGAAAAATCGAGTTTTTTGGGTCTCAGAAGCGATTTGCACATGTCTACACTGTGCTAGAAAAAAATCAATTTTCAGGCAAAAAAAAATTAAAATATGTTTCTTGGGCCCAAAAAGTCGATTTGTGTCTACATATTCAATACCTGTTTATATCCCAAATGTAGCCTAATAACACCGAAAAATCGAGTTTTTTGGGTCTCAGAAGCGATTTGTACATGTCTACACTGTTCTAGAAATAATTCAATTTTCAGGCAAAAAAAATGCTAAAACACGTATTTTGGGCCCAAAAAGTCGATTTGTGCATGCATATTCGATACCCGTTTATATCCCACATTTAGCCTAATAACACCGAAAAATCGAGTTTTTTGGGTCTCAGAAGCGATTTGCACATGTCTACACTGTGCTAGAAAATTTCAATTTTTAGGCAAAAAATATTTTAAAACATGTTTTTTGGACCCCAAAAGTCGATTTTTGCATGCATCTTCGATACCCGTTTATATCCCAAATTTAGCCTAAAACACCAAAAAATCGAGATTTTTGGGTCTCAGAAGCGATTTGTACATGTTTACACTGTGCTAGAAAAATTTCAATTTTCGGGCAAAAAAAATGCTAAAACACGTTTTTTAGACCCAAAAAGTCGATTTGTGCATGCATCTTCGATATCCGTTTATATCCCAAATTTAGCCTAAAAACACCGAAAAATCTAGTTTTTTGGGTCTCAGAAGCGATTTGTACATGTTTACACTGTGCTAGAAAAATTTCAATTTTCAGGCAAAAAAAATGCTAAAACACATTTTTTGGGCACAAAAAGTCGATTTGTGCATGCATCTTCGATACCCGTATATATCACAAATGTAGCCTAAAAACACCGAAAAAACGAGTTTTTCGGGTGTCAGAAGCGATTTGTACATGTTTACACTGTGCTAGAAAAATTTCAGTTTTCAGGCAAAAAAAATGCTAAAACACGTTTTCAGGGTCTAAAAAGTCAAGATTTGTGCATGCATCTTCGATACCCGTTTATATCCCAAATTTAGCCTAAAAACACAGAAAAATCGAGTTTTTTTGGTCTCAGAAGCGATTTCTACATGTCTACACTGTGCTAGAAAAATTTCAAATTTCATTCAAAAAAATGCTAAAACACGTTTTTTGGGCCCAAAAAGTCGATTTGTGCATGCATCTTCGATGCCCGTTTATATCCCAAATTTAACCTAAAAACACCGAAAAATCGAGTTTTTTGGGTCTCAGAAGCGATTTGCACATGTCTACACTGTGCTAGAAAAATTTCAATTTTCGGGCAAAAAAAATGCTAAAACACGTTTTTTAGACTCAAAAAGTCGATTTGTGCATGCATCTTCGATACCCGTTTATATCCCAAATTTAGCCTAAAAACACCGAAAAATCGAGTTTTTTGGGTCTCTGAAGCGATTTGTACATGCTTACACTGTGCTAGAAAAAAATCAATTTTCAGGCAAAAAAAATGGTAAAACAAGTTTTTTAGGCCCAAAAAGTCGATTTCTGCATGCATCTTCGATACCCATTTATATCCCATATTTAGCCTAAAAAAAACGAAAAATCGAGTTTTTTGGGTCTCAAAAGCGATTTGTACATGTCTACACTGTTCTAGAAAAATTTCAATTTTCAGGCAAAAAAAATGCTAAAACACGTTTTTTGGGCACAAAAAGTCGATTTGTGCATGCATCTTCGATACCCGTTTATATCACAAATGTAGCCTAAAAACACCGAAAAAACGAGATTTTCGGGTGTCAGAAGCAATTTGTACATGTTTACACTGTGCTAGAAAAATTTCAGTTTTCAGGCAAAAAAAAATGCTAAAACACGTTTTCAGGGCCTAAAAAGTCGATTTGTGCATGCATCTTCGATACCCGTTTATATCCCAAATTTAGCCTAAAAACGCCGAAAAATCGAGTTTTTTGGGTCTCAAAGTAGATTTGTACATGTCTACACTGTTCTAGAAATATTTCAATTTTCAGGCAAAAAAAATGCTAAAACGCGTTTTTTGGGCCCAAAAAGTCGATTTGTGCATGGATCTTCGATACCCGTTTATATCCCACATTTAGCCTAATAACACCGAAAAATCGAGTTTTTTGGGTCTCAGAAGCGATTTGCACATGTCTACACTGTGCTAGAAAAAAATCAATTTTCAGGCAAAAAAAAATTTAAATATGTTTCTTGGGCCCAAAAAGTCGATTTGTGTCTACATATTCGATACCTGTTTATATCCCAAATGTAGCCTAATAACACCGAAAAATCGAGTTTTTTGGGTCTCAGAAGCGATTTGTACATGTCTACACTGTTCTAGAAATAATTCAATTTTCAGGCAAAAAAAATGCTAAAACACGTATTTTGGGCCCAAAAAGTCGATTTGTGCATGCATATTCGATACCCGTTTATATCCCACATTTAGCCTAATAACACCGAAAAATCGAGTTTTTTGGGTCTCAGAAGCGATTTGCACATGTCTACACTGTGCTAGAAAATTTCAATTTTTAGGCAAAAAATATTTTAAAACATGTTTTTTGGACCCCAAAAGTCGATTTTTGCATGCATCTTCGATACCCGTTTATATCCCAAATTTAGCCTAAAAACACCGAAAAAACGAGATTTTTGGGTGTCAGAAGCGATTTGTACATGTTTACACTGTGCTAGACAAATTTCAGTTTTCAGGCAAAAAAAATGCTAAAACACGTTTTCAGGGCCTAAAAAGTCGATTTGTGCATGCATCTTCGATACACGTTTATATCCCAAATTTAGCCTAAAAACGCCGAAAAATCGAGTTTTTTGGGTCTCAAAGTAGATTTGTACATGTCTACACTGTTCTAGAAATATTTCAATTTTCAGGCAAAAAAAATGCTAAAACACGTTTTTTGGCCCCAAAAAGTCGATTTGTGCATGTATCTTCGATACCCGTTTATATCCCAAATTTAGCCTAAAAACACCGAAAAATCGAGTTTTTTGGGTCTCAGAAGCGATTTGTACATGCTTACACTGTGTTAGAAAATTTTCAATTTTCAGGCAAAAAAAAATTTAAAACGCGTTTTTTGGGCCCAAAAAGTCGATTTGTGCATGGATCTTCGATACCCGTTTATATCCCACATTTAGCCTAATAACACCGAAAAATCGAGTTTTTTGGGTCTCAGAAGCGATTTGCACATGTCTACACTGTGCTAGAAAAAAATCAATTTTCAGGCAAAAAAAAATTAAAATATGTTTCTTGGGCCCAAAAAGTCGATTTGTGTCTACATATTCAATACCTGTTTATATCCCAAATGTAGCCTAATAACACCGAAAAATCGAGTTTTTTGGGTCTCAGAAGCGATTTGTACATGTCTACACTGTTCTAGAAATAATTCAATTTTCAGGCAAAAAAAATGCTAAAACACGTATTTTGGGCCCAAAAAGTCGATTTGTGCATGCATATTCGATACCCGTTTATATCCCACATTTAGCCTAATAACACCGAAAAATCGAGTTTTTTGGGTCTCAGAAGCGATTTGCACATGTCTACACTGTGCTAGAAAATTTCAATTTTTAGGCAAAAAATATTTTAAAACATGTTTTTTGGACCCCAAAAGTCGATTTTTGCATGCATCTTCGATACCCGTTTATATCCCAAATTTAGCCTAAAACACCAAAAAATCGAGATTTTTGGGTCTCAGAAGCGATTTGTACATGTTTACACTGTGCTAGAAAATTTTCAATTTTCAGGCAAAAAAAATGCTAAAACACTTTTTTTTGGCCCAAAAAGTCGATTTCTGCATGCATCTTCGATACCCGTTTATATCCCAAATTTAGCCTAAAAACACCGAAAAATCGAGTTTTTTGGGTCTCAGAAGCGATTTGTACATGTTTACACTGTGATAGAAAAAAAATAATTTTCGGGCAAAAAAAATGGTAAAACACGTTTTTTAGGCCCAAAAAGTCGATTTGTGCATGCATCTTCGATACCCATTTATATCACATATTTAGCCTAAAAAAACCGAAAAATCGAGTTTTTTGGGTCTCAGAAGCGATTTACACATGTCTACACTGTGCTAGAATTATTTTCAATTTTCAGGCAAAAAATATTTTAAAACACGTTTTTTGGGCCCAAAAAGTCGATTTGTGCATGTATCTTCGATACCCGTTTATATCCCAAATTTAGCCTAAAAACACCGAAAAATCGAGTTTTTTGGGTCTCAGAAGCGATTTGTACATGTTTACACTGTGTTAGAAAATTTTCAATTTTCAGGCAAAAAAAAAATTAAAACGCGTTTTTTGGGCCCAAAAAGTCGATTTGTGCATGGATCTTCGATACACGTTTATATCCCAAATTTAGCCTAAAAACACCGAAAAATCGAGTTTTTTGGGTCTCAGAAGCGATTTGTACATGTCTACACTGTGCTAGAAAAAAATCAATTTTCAGGCAAAAAAAAATTAAAATATGTTTCTTGGGCCCAAAAAGTCGATTTGTGTCTGCATCTTCGATACCTGTTTATATCCCAAATGTAGCCTAATAACACCGAAAAATCGAGTTTTTTGGGTCTCAGAAGCGATTTGTACATGTCTACACTGTTCTAGAAATAATTCAATTTTCAGGCAAAAAAAATGCTAAAACACGTATTTTGGGCCCAAAAAGTCGATTTGTGCATGTATCTTCGATACCCGTTTATATCCCAAATTTTTCCTAAAAACACCGAAAAATCGAGTTTTTTGGGTCTGAGAAGCGATTTGTACATGTTTACACTGTGTTAGAAAAATTTCAAATTTCATTCAAAAAAATGCTAAAACACGTTTTTTGGGCCCAAAAAATCGATTTGTGCATGCATCTTCGATACCCGTTTATATCCCAAATTTAACCTAAAAACACCGAAAAATCGAGTTTTTTTGGTCTCAGAAGCGATTTGCACATGTCTACACTGTGCTAGAAAAAATTCAATTTTATGCAAAAAAAAATTTAAAACACATTTTTTGGGCCCAAAAAGTCGATTTGTGCATGCATCTTCGATACCCGTTTATATCCCAAATTTAGCCTAAAATCACCGAAAAATCGAGTTTTTTGTGTCTCAGAAGCGATTTGTACATGTTTACACTGTGCTAGAAAATTTTCAATTTTCAGGCAAAAAAAATGCTAAAACACTTTTTTTTGGCCCAAAAAGTCGATTTCTGCATGCATCTTCGATACCCGTTTATATCCCAAATTTAGCCTAAAAACACCGAAAAATCGAGTTTTTTGGGTCTCAGAAGCGATTTGTACATGTTTACACTGTGTTAGAAAATTTTCAATTTTCAGGCAAAAAAAAAATTAAAACGCGTTTTTTGGGCCCAAAAAGTCGATTTGTGCATGGCTCTTCGATACCCGTTTATATCCCAAATTTAGCCTAAAAACACCGAAAAATCGAGTTTTTTGGGTCTCAGAAGCGATTTGTACATGTCTACACTGTGCTAGAAAAAAATCAATTTTCAGGCAAAAAAAAAATAAAATATGTTTCTTGGGCCCAAAAAGTCGATTTGTGTCTGCATCTTCGATACCTGTTTATATCCCAAATGTAGCCTAATAACACCGAAAAATCGAGTTTTTTGGGTCTCAGAAGCGATTTGTACATGTCTACACTGTTCTAGAAATAATTCAATTTTCAGGCAAAAAAAATGCTAAAACACGTTTTTTTGGCCCAAAAAGTCGATTTGTGCATGTATCTTCGATACCCGTTTATATCCCAAATTTTTCCTAAAAACACCGAAAAATCGAGTTTTTTGGGTCTGAGAAGCGATTTGTACATGTTTACACTGTGTTAGAAAAATTTCAAATTTCATTCAAAAAAATGCTAAAACACGTTTTTTGGGCCCAAAAAATCGATTTGTGCATGCATCTTCGATACCCGTTTATATCCCAAATTTAACCTAAAAACACCGAAAAATCGAGTTTTTTTGGTCTCAGAAGCGATTTGCACATGTCTACACTGTGCTAGAAAAATTTCAATTTTATGCAAAAAAAAATTTAAAACACATTTTTTGGGCCCAAAAAGTCGATTTGTGCATGCATCTTCGATACCCGTTTATATCCCAAATTTAGCCTAAAATCACCGAAAAATCGAGTTTTTTGGGTCTCAGAATCGATTTGTACATATTTACACTGTACTAGAAAAAATTCAATTTTCGGGAAAAAAAAATGCTAAAACACGTTTTGTTGGCCCAAAAAGTCGATTTGTGCATGCATCATCGATACCCGTTGATGTCCCAAATTTAGCTTAAAAAAAACGAAAAATCGAGTTTTTTGGGTCTCAGAAGTGATTTGTACATGTTTACACTGTGCTAGAAAATTTTCAATTTTCAGGCAAAAAAAAAATTAAAACACGTTTTTTGGGCCCAAAAAGTCGATTTGTGCATGCATCTTCGATACCCGTTTACATCCCAAATTTAACCTAAAAACACCGAAAAATCGAGTTTTTTTGGTCTCAGAAGCGATTTGCACATGTCTACACTGTGCTACAAAAATTTCAATTTCATGCAAAAAAAAAATTAAAACACATTTTTTGGGCCCAAAAAGTCGATTTGTGCATGCATCTTCGATACCCGTTTATATCCCAAATTTAGCCTAAAATCACCGAAAAATCGAGTTTTTTGGGTCTCAGAAGCGATTTGTACATATTTACACTGTACTAGAAAAATTTCAATTTTCGGGAAAAAAAAAATGCTAAAACACGTTTTGTTGGCCCAAAAAGTCGATTTGTGCATGCATCATCGATACCCGTTTATGTCCCAAATTTAGCTTAAAAAAAAACGAAAAATCGAGTTTTTTGGGTCTCAGAAGCGATTTCTACATGTCTACACTGTGCTAGAAAAATTTCAAATTTCATTCAAAAAAATGCTAAAACACGTTTTTTGGGCCCAAAAAGTCGATTTGTGCATGCATCTTCGATACCCGTTTATATCCCAAATTTAACCTAAAAACACCGAAAAATCGAGTTTTTTGGGTCTCAGAAGCGATTTGCACATGTCTACACTGTGCTAGAAAAATTTCAATTTTCGGGCAAAAAAAATGCTAAAACACGTTTTTTAGACCCAAAAAGTCGATTTGTGCATGCATCTTCGATACCCGTATATATCACAAATGTAGCCTAAAAACACCGAAAAAACGAGTTTTTCGGGTGTCAGAAGCGATTTGTACATGTTTACACTGTGCTAGAAAAATTTCAGTTTTCAGGCAAAAAAAATGCTAAAACACGTTTTCAGGGTCTAAAAAGTCAAGATTTGTGCATGCATCTTCGATACCCGTTTATATCCCAAATTTAGCCTAAAAACACAGAAAAATCGAGTTTTTTTGGTCTCAGAAGCGATTTGTACATGTCTACACTGTGCTAGAAAAAAAACAATTTTCAGGCAAAAAAAAATAAAATATGTTTCTTGGGCCCAAAAAGTCGATTTGTGCATGCATCTTCGATACCCGTTTATATCCCAAATTTAGCCTAAAAACACCGAAAAATCGAATTTTTTTGGTCTCAGAAGCGATTTGTACATGTCTACACTGTGCTAGAAAAAAATCAATTTTCAGGCAAAAAAAAATTAAATTATGTTTCTTGTGCCCAAAAAGTCGATTTGTGCATGCATTTTCGATACCCGTTTATATCCCAAATTTAGCCTAAAAACACCGAAAAATCGATTTTTTTTGGTCTCAGAAGCGATTTGTACATGTTTACACTGTGCTAGAAAAATTTCAATTTTCAGGCAAAAAAAAAATTAAAACACGTTTTTTGGGCCAAAAAGTCGATTTGTGCATGGATCTTCGATACCCGTTTATATCCCAAATTTAGCCTAAAAACACCGAAAAATCGAGTTTTTTTGGTCTCAGAAGCGATTTGTACATGTTTACACTGTGCTAGAAATTTTTTAATTTTCAGGCAAAAAAAATGCTAAAACACGTTTTTTTGGCCCAAAAAGTCGATTTGTGCATGCATCATTGATACCCGTTTATATCCCAAATTTAGCCTAAAAACACCGAAAAATCGAGTTTTTTGGGTCTCATAAGCGATTTCTACATGTCTACACTGTGCTAAATCGGGTCAAAAAAAAAATAAAATATGTTTCTTGGGCCCAAAAAGTCGATTTGTGTCTGCATCTTCGATACCTGTTTATATCCCAAATGTAGCCTAATAACACCGAAAAATCGAGTTTTTTGGGTCTCAGAAGCGATTTGTACATGTCTACACTGTTCTAGAAATAATTCAATTTTCAGGCAAAAAAAATGCTAAAACACGTTTTTTGGGCCCAAAAAGTCGATTTGTACATGTATCTTCGATACCCGTTTATATCCCAAATTTTTCCTAAAAACACCGAAAAATCGAGTTTTTTGGGTCTGAGAAGCGATTTGTACATGTTTACACTGTGTTAGAAAAATTTCAAATTTCATTCAAAAAAATGCTAAAACACGTTTTTTGGGCCCAAAAAATCGATTTGTGCATGCATCTTCGATACCCGTTTATATCCCAAATTTAACCTAAAAACACCGAAAAATCGAGTTTTTTTGGTCTCAGAAGCGATTTGCACATGTCTACACTGTGCTAGAAAAATTTCAATTTTATGCAAACAAAAATTTAAAACACATTTTTTGGGCCCAAAAAGTCGATTTGTGCATGCATCTTCGATACCCGTTTATATCCCAAATTTAGCCTAAAATCACCGAAAAATCGAGTTTTTTGGGTCTCAGAATCGATTTGTACATATTTACACTGTACTAGAAAAATTTCAATTTTCGGGAAAAAAAAATGCTAAAACACGTTTTGTTGGCCCAAAATGTCGATTTGTGCATGCATCATCGATACCCGTTGATGTCCCAAATTTAGCTTAAAAAAAACGAAAAATCGAGTTTTTTGGGTCTCAGAAGTGATTTGTACATGTTTACACTGTGCTAGAAAATTTTCAATTTTCAGGCAAAAAAAAAATTAAAACACGTTTTTTGGGCCCAAAAAGTCGATTTGTGCATGCATCTTCGATACCCGTTTACATCCCAAATTTAACCTAAAAACACCGAAAAATCGAGTTTTTTTGGTCTCAGAAGCGATTTGCACATGTCTACACTGTGCTACAAAAATTTCAATTTCATGCAAAAAAAAAATTAAAACACATTTTTTGGGCCCAAAAAGTCGATTTGTGCATGCATCTTCGATACCCGTTTATATCCCAAATTTAGCCTAAAATCACCGAAAAATCGAGTTTTTTGGGTCTCAGAAGCGATTTGTACATATTTACACTGTACTAGAAAAATTTCAATTTTCGGGAAAAAAAAATGCTAAAACACGTTTTGTTGGCCCAAAAAGTCGATTTGTGCATGCATCATCGATACCCGTTTATGTCCCAAATTTAGCTTAAAAAAAAACGAAAAATCGAGTTTTTTGGGTCTCAGAAGCGATTTCTACATGTCTACACTGTGCTAGAAAAATTTCAAATTTCATTCAAAAAAATGCTAAAACACGTTTTTTGGGCCCAAAAAGTCGATTTGTGCATGCATCTTCGATACCCGTTTATATCCCAAATTTAACCTAAAAACACCGAAAAATCGAGTTTTTTGGGTCTCAGAAGCGATTTGCACATGTCTACACTGTGCTAGAAAAATTTAAATTTTCGGGCAAAAAAAATGCTAAAACACGTTTTTTAGACCCAAAAAGTCGATTTGTGCATGCATCTTCGATACCCGTTTATATCCCAAATTTAGCCTAAAAACACCGAAAAATCGAGTTTTTTGGGTCTCAGAAGCGATTTGTACATGTTTACACTGTGCTAGAAAAATTTCAATTTTCAGGCAAAAAAAATGCTAAAACACATTTTTTGGGCACAAAAAGTCGATTTGTGCATGCATCTTCGATACCCGTATATATCACAAATGTAGCCTAAAAACACCGAAAAAACGAGTTTTTCGGGTGTCAGAAGCGATTTGTACATGTTTACACTGTGCTAGAAAAATTTCAGTTTTCAGGCAAAAAAAATGCTAAAACACGTTTTCAGGGTCTAAAAAGTCAAGATTTGTGCATGCATCTTCGATACCCGTTTATATCCCAAATTTAGCCTAAAAACACAGAAAAATCGAGTTTTTTTGGTCTCAGAAGCGATTTGTACATGTCTACACTGTGCTAGAAAAAAATCAATTTTCAGGCAAAAAAAAATAAAATATGTTTCTTGGGCCCAAAAAGTCGATTTGTGCATGCATCTTCGATACCCGTTTATATCCCAAATTTAGCCTAAAAACACCGAAAAATCGAATTTTTTTGGTCTCAGAAGCGATTTGTACATGTCTACACTGTGCTAGAAAAAAATCAATTTTCAGGCAAAAAAAAAATTAAATTATGTTTCTTGTGCCCAAAAAGTCGATTTGTGCATGCATTTTCGATACCCGTTTATATCCCAAATTTAGCCTAAAAACACCGAAAAATCGATTTTTTTTGGTCTCAGAAGCGATTTGTACATGTTTACACTGTGCTAGAAAAATTTCAATTTTCAGGCAAAAAAAAAATTAAAACACGTTTTTTGGGCCAAAAAGTCGATTTGTGCATGGATCTTCGATACCCGTTTATATCCCAAATTTAGCCTAAAAACACCGAAAAATCGAGTTTTTTTGGTCTCAGAAGCGATTTGTACATGTTTACACTGTGCTAGAAAATTTTTAATTTTCAGGCAAAAAAAATGCTAAAACACGTTTTTTTGGCCCAAAAAGTCGATTTGTGCATGCATCATTGATACCCGTTTATATCCCAAATTTAGCCTAAAAACACCGAAAAATCGAGTTTTTTGGGTCTCATAAGCGATTTCTACATGTCTACACTGTGCTAGAAAAATTTCAAATTTCATTCAAAAAAATGCTAAAACACGTTTTTTGGGCCAAAAAAGTCGATTTGTGCATGCATCTTCGATACCCGTTTATATCCCAAATTTAGCCTAAAATCACCGAGAAATCGAGTTTTTTGGGTCTCAAATGCGATTTGTACATATTTACACTGTACAAGAAAAATTTCAATTTTCGGCCAAAAAAAATGCTAAAACACGTTTTTTAGGCCCAAAAAGTCGATTTGTGCATGCATCTTCGATACCCGTTTATATCCCAAATTTAGCCTAAGAACACCGAAAAAACGAGTTTTTTCGGGTCTCAGAAGCGATTTGTACATGTTTACACTGTGCTAGAAAAAAATCAATTTTCAGTAAAAAAAAATGCTAAAACACGTTTTCAGGGCCTAAAAAGTCGATTTGTGCATGCATCTTCGATACCCGTTTATATCCCAAATTTAGCCTAAAAACACCGAAAAATCGAGTTTTTTGGGTCTCAAAAGCGATTTGTACATGTTTACACTGTTCTAGAAATATTTCAATTTTCAGGCAAAAAAAATGCTAAAACACGTTTTTTGGGCCCAAAAAGTCGATTTGTGCATGTATCTTCAACCATGAGCATTTACACTTATAACATGTTACATAGGATTCCTACATATCTTCACATACATAAAAATATATAGACTCTCTATAATTTCTCTCTATTTACCTTCTTTGTTTCCCCACTTTTCACTCGATTCCTTAATTCTGTGGAAGGTTCTGCATCTACACACCCAACAACACTCACAATAGGTAGGTTATGCTTGAGTTTTAATACCATCCCATGGTATAAAAGGAAATCACTCAACTGACTGCCTGGCTTAACTTTAACCTCTACTCTGGTATTGTTTACTTGCCAGTACCACAGTCTCCCCCCTGACTTTACTTTACTCTAGTCAAGGTAGACTCTAGCGACACACCCTTCAACTTACATGTAGACGTGCACATCTACTCCTTCTTTCACTCCTTTTAAACACACATTGAACTGAAACTCCTGCGGTTGCAGCCTGTGTACATCAGGTACAATAGCAGTCACAACAGTTCTGCCCTAGACCTGTCACATAGTCTATCTTGTTCATGACCCCTTTTACCAAACCCCTTACACAACCCACTGTCTGGTATTGCTGCTGTTCTAATGCATACTTCTTCTCAGAATGATATTTTCTAATGTTTCGATACGTTTCCTGCTCCCGTATCAATCAACACTTCCTACAGCTAGGTGATTATTCCTACTTATTGCTGATACTATCGATGACTCTACATCGCTAGGCATTTGTCTTCCACGCTCTGGTCATAATGCCTCATCCGACCCTGACCGTCGGCCACCCATAAGAGACTTATTCTCCTCGTGCATTGCACGTCGTATGGTCCCACATTCCTTTGTTACGTGGTCTTTCCATCGGTGTATTTCACACAACTTACTTTGTTCTGGGGGCCAATAACCTCACCCTTGTGGATAGTTATCCTGTTGTGCGTAGTGGAAACCTCTACCACTACCACACCCTCTGGCCTGTCCTGCTACCGCATTTACACCTCCTTGTGGCGCAGCCTCTGACCTCCTGTCAGTTACCTCGGCTTGTAACACAGCCATATGTTGCCTTGGAGCATTTTCAGTAACATCTGTTTACACTATCAAGTGCTAAACACCCTTTTTTTTTTTTTTTACACAGACACCTCTGGTCCTCTTCTGTTACCTATGCGCGTCCGCATAGCCTAAGCGATTCCCGCTTTACAACAATTATGTAATATTGACTCATATTACACACTTCCTCGACTCATTAATATACTTGGCTCATTTTGTATCTTCTATACAATCCTATATGTCTTTATTTTTGCAGGATCACCCTCAAACCTATAGGGACTGACTCCTCAACTGTAAATACATTCATAACCTTTACTTGGCTGCTTTACGTGGACGCCACCCACCTTCAAATAACCTTGTAATTAACTAGGGTTCGTGACACTCTGTTGCCCTGTCGCCTGACTATAGGCTGGTCCCCCAACACTACTAATACTCCCAGTAGCCATTGGTCAATTTTCACCCACCCTCTCTTGGCGGTAACTTACACACGTCTTCCCGTGTACGTCACTATACCCTCTACACAGAACTTTTATCCTCTTGCTTCAACTGCCCTGGCACTGGACTATTTAGTTCCCTCTATTACTCATTTATATTATATATATTAGTGGTTTTGGGACTTGGTGGAAACTTCATTCCCCATCCAAACTGCCACTACAATACTCCGAGTGCCTCAATGATCCCAATCCCTATTTCCCGTTAGTATTATTCCTACACACCTTCACCACCACATACCAATATAAAATGACAACTAGGCATACACAAATACCCCAACAACATGTCACTATTGTATGCGTTCACTGTGTATATGTATAGAATAAGAATAACTAACCCAGATTGGTAATTGAAGATTAAAGATGACAACTGAAGATGTAGCCAGGAATGTGTACATGATGCCACACACACCCCAGAGTAAACGCTGGCCTGTCGTTTCTCTCACAGCTCCCATCACTCTTCTTGATCCCTTCCTTAAGTCCATCCTTCCCCGATGAGAGTATACCCACTATCAGACAATTCCTCCTTTTTCCCTGGGAAATGCACACAGGGAAAAATGCCTGAATACCGTAGGTTAAGTTACACAGCTCACTCATAGCTGGCTGGCAACCCCCGCGCTGGTACTTGCTTGTGGCCCTGCCAGGCTGCCAGGCTGCTCTCGCTCCGTCAGTGTTGCTAACGAGGAAAGCGCCTAAGTCGCCCCACTTGCATACACAATTATTTCTGTTGGAATATTAAGTAATTACAGGACACTGTGAATATCCGTATCCTTAACCCGCTGCCACCATCATGTATCAGTTACCGCTGCCAACATTATGTATCCGTGGGGGGTCCAGTACTCAGCTTCTCGTGCAGTACTCAGCTTGTCTCTCCTGTTGAAGATACCAACATACCAACGGACTCTCAATTATATTTCAGTGTGGCTATCTCTTACCAGCCAACTGTACAGACTTACTATCCTCTGTTTGTCGTCTCTGCTTCAATCAACTCACTTACTCATACCGTTGATGAAGTACCCTTATTAGTCTTACTGGTGGGGAATATATTATAGTACTCAAAGGTTTAGAGTAAACTCATGGACTTGTCTCTCTTTACTGATGTAGCTTATAATTAAATCAGTTACAGGTTACAGGTTATACTGGACACAACTCGTGTCTCTCTAAACTTATGTTACAAAGAAAGGGAATCTCTCTCTTAGGGCAGGACTTCATCCTCCCTCCTTTCTAACCCATGTCTGGGCTCCAAGTGCACCTCACTTCTCTCGACCCTTCCTCACGTCCCTACCTAGTGCCACAGTGCCACACCCACTACATAGGTTACAGTTCGTGACAGTGACGCTACGTTTATACATGATATACATACACTTTAACTACACGATTATATAAGAATAATATAAGTATATATATATTGTCCCTTTCTCTACATACGAGATGACAATAAACAATTGATTATAGCATAGAGATTAACATACAGATAATATATAGAGTGAATCTAGCATTCAGAGCTCAGCACTGGCAAGTCTCCATCATGCCTCCATCACGCGGTCATCATGCTGTCATATCAGCACATTTCTTAAGATGTCATGTCCGGTGAACTGGTTTGAACTGCTTTCAACCCTCACGGTATCTTCCTTACCTCCACACTCACCCTGTCATCAATATACACCGGATGCGATCTAACACCTTGTAGTTTTGGCCGGCTCCAAGAAGTGCAAGCATCAGCCCTATACTGGCGCCTACGTGACTGGTACTATGAATACAACACTGATACATCATACAACATTGATACACGGCTACATTGCTCGGCTACCTACCAAACTACGTCCTCGTAGTTCACAATTAGATTGAAACTACTTTAACACTTCCTAGCTTGAATATTAGATTGACTCTTAACATGGTAGTATAAAATATAATATACAATACATTATACAAGATGAAATATAACATACAAATTATTGAACTCTTTAAAATGATATAATGGATACTTAATTCTATCTCCTGAAGATAAGTATTCATACATAGTAATTTCATATTAATACAACAATAATATAATGGTAATATAATATTAAGCTAATACACAGTAATAATATATAAACACATTCATACACTTTCTTAATTCTAGTAAACACATCTATATATATAAAATACATATTCCCTTGCAAGGATTAAAATATACATGACAAGCTTGGTCTGCTCATTTAGACAGCTTGAAAAACTACAACAACAACAACAATAATAATACTTAACATTTATAATTCATGTTAAACAATATTATATCACAAGACATTAAAACTGCATAAACATTTTAAATTGTCATGGCCATTACATACATCGAATAACACAAACACTTCCAAGGTTCTAACTAACCCTTTACTGTGGTGCTTCCTAAACCTTTTTAACTCTTATCACCTACATTTCTGGTAAAACCTGTCATGTCTCCTGACTTTTAAACTTGTATTAATCCTTTTTCAACCTGGATTACTGTTATATTTAACTGTGACTAACTTTGACTTTGCATAAGTAGGAAACAGAACATGTCTAACCACATGTTTAACATTCATATACATACACACAAGAGTACTGTTTCAATTGAACACACAAATCACAAATGATGCTCAGAGGCACTCATGCTTAGTCCTCACTCACTGATGAGCCATCATTTTGATACGTGTCATCTCACTCAGGCTACCACTCCTGTGAGAAATGCTGACACCTAACATTAACCACAATTCACGACCAACAATACTATCTCCACTGGTTCAGCCTCACTGACCATATTATTGTCGTGACTGTACTTCACTTACTGTACTCAACATTACTTTACTGTAATTACTGGAAGCTACTACCACTTATTACAATCCGTAGTCTTCACTCCTGTAATCTCCATAATCAACTCGACTAGAGATATGACATACTGTATACTTACTCTATGTGTGCTGATCCTCTCACTGTACCAAATACCATTCCCCAACATACAATACATGCCCCAATATATCACATATATATCAATCCATCAAAAACCACAACTCCATGCATTGACTTGGTACACATGAGTAACATGAAGGAAGAAAGTTTGCTTAAGTATTTCCCCATGCTTTTTTTTTTACCTCTGTATACACCTTTATTAACCCCTTCTTTGGTCAAAAATTCCAGGTACTCACTAGTCCATCACACACTGTTATATATTATACCATAAGCTTCCTTCACACACACATTGTACTGTATTTGACTGTCCTACTTACCTTGTTTATGTAACTGCATTACTTCATCGTACTTACTTGTACTTCATTATACTCCTTATCAATTAGTAACATACCCATTCCTCCTTCACTGTAATAGACATTGTATGAGAGATTATTCGAGGAACATCATTTATTCTTCTGCGTTACTACTCAATTCTTGTACCAGACTGTGCTCTACTGACTGACTGTGCTGTATGTGTCAAGCACAACATCATACTGCTGACATAGTCTTTATATATCTCACAAGAGTTTGCTTGTTACATGCTATAGTACTCGTTACCTTGTTACATTGTTACATTTCTTTTTACTTCTTTGTGACCCTACTGCTTGAGTTCACATTACTCCTTGCTTCTATGCACAACCATGAGCATTTACACTTATAACATGTTACATATGATTCCTACATATCTTCACATACATAAAAATATATAGACTCTCTATAATTTCTCTCTATTTACCTTCTTTGTTTCCCCACTTTTCACTCGATTCCTTAATTCTGTGGAAGGTTCTGCATCTACACACCCAACAACACTCACAATAGGTAGGTTATGCTTGAGTTTTAATACCATCCCATGGTATAAAAGGAAATCACTCAACTGACTGCCTGGCTTAACTTTAACCTCTACTCTGGTATTGTTTACTTGCCAGTACCACAGTCTCCCCCCTGACTTTACTTTACTCTAGTCAAGGTAGACTCTAGCGACACACCCTTCAACTTACATGTAGACGTGCACATCTACTCCTTCTTTCACTCCTTTTAAACACACCTTGAACTGAAACTCCTGCGGTTGCAGCCTGTGTACATCAGGTACAATAGCAGTCACAACAGTTCTGCCCTAGACCTGTCACATAGTCTATCTTGTTCATGACCCCTTTTACCAAACCCCTTACACAACCCACTGTCTGGTATTGCTGCTGTTCTAGTGCATACTTCTTCTCAGAATGATATTTTCTAATGTTTCGATACGTTTCCTGCTCCCGTATCAATCAACACTTCCTACAGCTAGGTGATTATTCCTACTTATTGCTGATACTATCGATGACTCTACATCGCTAGGCATTTGTCTTCCACGCTCTGGTCATAATGCCTCATCCGACCCTGACCGTCGGCCACCCATAAGAGACTTATTCTCCTCGTGCATTGCACGTCGTATGGTCCCACATTCCTTTGTTACGTGGTCTTTCCATCGGTGTATTTCACACAACTTACTTTGTTCTGGGGGCCAATAACCTCACCCTTGTGGATAGTTATCCTGTTGTGCGTAGTGGAAACCTCTACCACTACCACACCCTCTGGCCTGTCCTGCTACCGCATTTACACCTCCTTGTGGCGCAGCCTCTGACCTCCTGTCAGTTACCTCGGCTTGTAACACAGCCATATGTTGCCTTGGAGCATTTTCAGTAACATCTGTTTACACTATCAAGTGCTAAACACCCTTTTTTTTTTTTTTACACAGACACCTCTGGTCCTCTTCTGTTACCTATGCGCGTCCGCATAGCCTAAGCGATTCCCGCTTTACAACAATTATGTAATATTGACTCATATTACACACTTCCTCGACTCATTAATATACTTGGCTCATTTTGTATCTTCTATACAATCCTATATGTCTTTATTTTTGCAGGATCACCCTCAAACCTATAGGGACTGACTCCTCAACTGTAAATACATTCATAACCTTTACTTGGCTGCTTTACGTGGACGCCACCCACCTTCAAATAACCTTGTAATTAACTAGGGTTCGTGACACTCTGTTGCCCTGTCGCCTGACTATAGGCTGGTCCCCCAACACTACTAATACTCCCAGTAGCCATTGGTCAATTTTCACCCACCCTCTCTTGGCGGTAACTTACACACGTCTTCCCGTGTACGTCACTATACCCTCTACACAGAACTTTTATCCTCTTGCTTCAACTGCCCTGGCACTGGACTATTTAGTTCCCTCTATTACTCATTTATATTATATATATTAGTGGTTTTGGGACTTGGTGGAAACTTCATTCCCCATCCAAACTGCCACTACAATACTCCGAGTGCCTCAATGATCCCAATCCCTATTTCCCGTTAGTATTATTCCTACACACCTTCACCACCACATACCAATATAAAATGACAACTAGGCATACACAAATACCCCAACAACATGTCACTATTGTATGCGTTCACTGTGTATATGTATAGAATAAGAATAACTAACCCAGATTGGTAATTGAAGATTAAAGATGACAACTGAAGATGTAGCCAGGAATGTGTACATGATGCCACACACACCCCAGAGTAAACGCTGGCCTGTCGTTTCTCTCACAGCTCCCATCACTCTTCTTGATCCCTTCCTTAAGTCCATCCTTCCCCGATGAGAGTATACCCACTATCAGACAATTCCTCCTTTTTCCCTGGGAAATGCACACAGGGAAAAATGCCTGAATACCGTAGGTTAAGTTACACAGCTCACTCATAGCTGGCTGGCAACCCCCGCGCTGGTACTTGCTTGTGGCCCTGCCAGGCTGCCAGGCTGCTCTCGCTCCGTCAGTGTTGCTAACGAGGAAAGCGCCTAAGTCGCCCCACTTGCATACACAATTATTTCTGTTGGAATATTAAGTAATTACAGGACACTGTGAATATCCGTATCCTTAACCCGCTGCCACCATCATGTATCAGTTACCGCTGCCAACATTATGTATCCGTGGGGGGTCCAGTACTCAGCTTCTCGTGCAGTACTCAGCTTGTCTCTCCTGTTGAAGATACCAACATACCAACGGACTCTCAATTATATTTCAGTGTGGCTATCTCTTACCAGCCAACTGTACAGACTTACTATCCTCTGTTTGTCGTCTCTGCTTCAATCAACTCACTTACTCATACCGTTGATGAAGTACCCTTATTAGTCTTACTGCTGGGGAATATATTATAGTACTCAAAGGTTTAGAGTAAACTCATGGACTTGTCTCTCTTTACTGATGTAGCTTATAATTAAATCAGTTACAGGTTACAGGTTATACTGGACACAACTCGTGTCTCTCTAAACTTATGTTACAAAGAAAGGGAATCTCTCTCTTAGGGCAGGACTTCA
Organism: Petrolisthes manimaculis; assembly: GCA_034508575.1. Classification (NCBI taxonomy): domain Eukaryota; kingdom Metazoa; phylum Arthropoda; class Malacostraca; order Decapoda; family Porcellanidae; genus Petrolisthes; species Petrolisthes manimaculis. The sequence continues at coordinate 2,237,053 of JAWZYT010000141.1, read as the reverse complement.
TCCTCCCTCCTTTCTAACCCATGTCTGGGCTCCAAGTGCACCTCACTTCTCTCGACCCTTCCTCACGTCCCTACCTAGTGCCACAGTGCCACACCCACTACATAGGTTACAGTTCGTGACAGTGACGCTACGTTTATACATGATATACATACACTTTAACTACACGATTATATAAGAATAATATAAGTATATATATATTGTCCCTTTCTCTACATACGAGATGACAATAAACAATTGATTATAGCATAGAGATTAACATACAGATAATATATAGAGTGAATCTAGCATTCAGAGCTCAGCACTGGCAAGTCTCCATCATGCCTCCATCACGCGGTCATCATGCTGTCATATCAGCACATTTCTTAAGATGTCATGTCCGGTGAACTGGTTTGAACTGCTTTCAACCCTCACGGTATCTTCCTTACCTCCACACTCACCCTGTCATCAATATACACCGGATGCGATCTAACACCTTGTAGTTTTGGCCGGCTCCAAGAAGTGCAAGCATCAGCCCTATACTGGCGCCTACGTGACTGGTACTATGAATACAATACTGATACATCATACAACATTGATACACGGCTACATTGCTCGGCTACCTACCAAACTACGTCCTCGTAGTTCACAATTAGATTGAAACTACTTTAACACTTCCTAGCTTGAATATTAGATTGACTCTTAACATGGTAGTATAAAATATAATATACAATACATTATACAAGATGAAATATAACATACAAATTATTGAACTCTTTAAAATGATATAATGGATACTTAATTCTATCTCCTGAAGATAAGTATTCATACATAGTAATTTCATATTAATACAACAATAATATAATGGTAATATAATATTAAGCTAATACACAGTAATAATATATAAACACATTCATACACTTTCTTAATTCTAGTAAACACATCTATATATATAAAATACATATTCCCTTGCAAGGATTAAAATATACATGACAAGCTTGGTCTGCTCATTTAGACAGCTTGAAAAACTACAACAACAACAACAATAATAATACTTAACATTTATAATTCATGTTAAACAATATTATATCACAAGACATTAAAACTGCATAAACATTTTAAATTGTCATGGCCATTACATACATCGAATAACACAAACACTTCCAAGGTTCTAACTAACCCTTTACTGTGGTGCTTCCTAAACCTTTTTAACTCTTATCACCTACATTTCTGGTAAAACCTGTCATGTCTCCTGACTTTTAAACTTGTATTAATCCTTTTTCAACCTGGATTACTGTTATATTTAACTGTGACTAACTTTGACTTTGCATAAGTAGGAAACAGAACATGTCTAACCACATGTTTAACATTCATATACATACACACAAGAGTACTGTTTCAATTGAACACACAAATCACAAATGATGCTCAGAGGCACTCATGCTTAGTCCTCACTCACTGATGAGCCATCATTTTGATACGTGTCATCTCACTCAGGCTACCACTCCTGTGAGAAATGCTGACACCTAACATTAACCACAATTCACGACCAACAATACTATCTCCACTGGTTCAGCCTCACTGACCATATTATTGTCGTGACTGTACTTCACTTACTGTACTCAACATTACTTTACTGTAATTACTGGAAGCTACTACCACTTATTACAATCCGTAGTCTTCACTCCTGTAATCTCCATAATCAACTCGACTAGAGATATGACATACTGTATACTTACTCTATGTGTGCTGATCCTCTCACTGTACCAAATACCATTCCCCAACATACAATACATGCCCCAATATATCACATATATATCAATCCATCAAAAACCACAACTCCATGCATTGACTTGGTACACATGAGTAACATGAAGGAAGAAAGTTTGCTTAAGTATTTCCCCATGCTTTTTTTTTTACCTCTGTATACACCTTTATTAACCCCTTCTTTGGTCAAAAATTCCAGGTACTCACTAGTCCATCACACACTGTTATATATTATACCATAAGCTTCCTTCACACACACATTGTACTGTATTTGACTGTCCTACTTACCTTGTTTATGTAACTGCATTACTTCATCGTACTTACTTGTACTTCATTATACTCCTTATCAATTAGTAACATACCCATTCCTCCTTCACTGTAATAGACATTGTATGAGAGATTATTCGAGGAACATCATTTATTCTTCTGCGTTACTACTCAATTCTTGTACCAGACTGTGCTCTACTGACTGACTGTGCTGTATGTGTCAAGCACAACATCATACTGCTGACATAGTCTTTATATATCTCACAAGAGTTTGCCTATTACATGCTATAGTACTCGTTACCTTGTTACATTGTTACATTTCTTTTTACTTCTTTGTGACCCTACTGCTTGAGTTCACATTACTCCTTGCTTCTATGCACAACCATGAGCATTTACACTTATAACATGTTACATATGATTCCTACATATCTTCACATACATAAAAATATATAGACTCTCTATAATTTCTCTCTATTTACCTTCTTTGTTTCCCCACTTTTCACTCGATTCCTTAATTCTGTGGAAGGTTCTGCATCTACACACCCAACAACACTCACAATAGGTAGGTTATGCTTGAGTTTTAATACCATCCCATGGTATAAAAGGAAATCACTCAACTGACTGCCTGGCTTAACTTTAACCTCTACTCTGGTATTGTTTACTTGCCAGTACCACAGTCTCCCCCCTGACTTTACTTTACTCTAGTCAAGGTAGACTCTAGCGACACACCCTTCAACTTACATGTAGACGTGCACATCTACTCCTTCTTTCACTCCTTTTAAACACACCTTGAACTGAAACTCCTGCGGTTGCAGCCTGTGTACATCAGGTACAATAGCAGTCACAACAGTTCTGCCCTAGACCTGTCACATAGTCTATCTTGTTCATGACCCCTTTTACCAAACCCCTTACACAACCCACTGTCTGGTATTGCTGCTGTTCTAGTGCATACTTCTTCTCAGAATGATATTTTCTAATGTTTCGATACGTTTCCTGCTCCCGTATCAATCAACACTTCCTACAGCTAGGTGATTATTCCTACTTATTGCTGATACTATCGATGACTCTACATCGCTAGGCATTTGTCTTCCACGCTCTGGTCATAATGCCTCATCCGACCCTGACCGTCGGCCACCCATAAGAGACTTATTCTCCTCGTGCATTGCACGTCGTATGGTCCCACATTCCTTTGTTACGTGGTCTTTCCATCGGTGTATTTCACACAACTTACTTTGTTCTGGGGGCCAATAACCTCACCCTTGTGGATAGTTATCCTGTTGTGCGTAGTGGAAACCTCTACCACTACCACACCCTCTGGCCTGTCCTGCTACCGCATTTACACCTCCTTGTGGCGCAGCCTCTGACCTCCTGTCAGTTACCTCGGCTTGTAACACAGCCATATGTTGCCTTGGAGCATTTTCAGTAACATCTGTTTACACTATCAAGTGCTAAACACCCTTTTTTTTTTTTTTACACAGACACCTCTGGTCCTCTTCTGTTACCTATGCGCGTCCGCATAGCCTAAGCGATTCCCGCTTTACAACAATTATGTAATATTGACTCATATTACACACTTCCTCGACTCATTAATATACTTGGCTCATTTTGTATCTTCTATACAATCCTATATGTCTTTATTTTTGCAGGATCACCCTCAAACCTATAGGGACTGACTCCTCAACTGTAAATACATTCATAACCTTTACTTGGCTGCTTTACGTGGACGCCACCCACCTTCAAATAACCTTGTAATTAACTAGGGTTCGTGACACTCTGTTGCCCTGTCGCCTGACTATAGGCTGGTCCCCCAACACTACTAATACTCCCAGTAGCCATTGGTCAATTTTCACCCACCCTCTCTTGGCGGTAACTTACACACGTCTTCCCGTGTACGTCACTATACCCTCTACACAGAACTTTTATCCTCTTGCTTCAACTGCCCTGGCACTGGACTATTTAGTTCCCTCTATTACTCATTTATATTATATATATTAGTGGTTTTGGGACTTGGTGGAAACTTCATTCCCCATCCAAACTGCCACTACAATACTCCGAGTGCCTCAATGATCCCAATCCCTATTTCCCGTTAGTATTATTCCTACACACCTTCACCACCACATACCAATATAAAATGACAACTAGGCATACACAAATACCCCAACAACATGTCACTATTGTATGCGTTCACTGTGTATATGTATAGAATAAGAATAACTAACCCAGATTGGTAATTGAAGATTAAAGATGACAACTGAAGATGTAGCCAGGAATGTGTACATGATGCCACACACACCCCAGAGTAAACGCTGGCCTGTCGTTTCTCTCACAGCTCCCATCACTCTTCTTGATCCCTTCCTTAAGTCCATCCTTCCCCGATGAGAGTATACCCACTATCAGACAATTCCTCCTTTTTCCCTGGGAAATGCACACAGGGAAAAATGCCTGAATACCGTAGGTTAAGTTACACAGCTCACTCATAGCTGGCTGGCAACCCCCGCGCTGGTACTTGCTTGTGGCCCTGCCAGGCTGCCAGACTGCTCTCGCTCCGTCAGTGTTGCTAACGAGGAAAGCGCCTAAGTCGCCCCACTTGCATACACAATTATTTCTGTTGGAATATAAAGTAATTACAGGACACTGTGAATATCCGTATCCTTAACCCGCTGCCACCATCATGTATCAGTTACCGCTGCCAACATTATGTATCCGTGGGGGGTCCAGTACTCAGCTTCTCGTGCAGTACTCAGCTTGTCTCTCCTGTTGAAGATACCAACATACCAACGGACTCTCAATTATATTTCAGTGTGGCTATCTCTTACCAGCCAACTGTACAGACTTACTATCCTCTGTTTGTCGTCTCTGCTTCAATCAACTCACTTACTCATACCGTTGATGAAGTACCCTTATTAGTCTTACTGGTGGGGAATATATTATAGTACTCAAAGGTTTAGAGTAAACTCATGGACTTGTCTCTCTTTACTGATGTAGCTTATAATTAAATCAGTTACAGGTTACAGGTTATACTGGACACAACTCGTGTCTCTCTAAACTTATGTTACAAAGAAAGGGAATCTCTCTCTTAGGGCAGGACTTCATCCTCCCTCCTTTCTAACCCATGTCTGGGCTCCAAGTGCACCTCACTTCTCTCGACCCTTCCTCACGTCCCTACCTAGTGCCACAGTGCCACACCCACTACATAGGTTACAGTTCGTGACAGTGACGCTACGTTTATACATGATATACATACACTTTAACTACACGATTATATAAGAATAATATAAGTATATATATATTGTCCCTTTCTCTACATACGAGATGACAATAAACAATTGATTATAGCATAGAGATTAACATACAGATAATATATAGAGTGAATCTAGCATTCAGAGCTCAGCACTGGCAAGTCTCCATCATGCCTCCATCACGCGGTCATCATGCTGTCATATCAGCACATTTCTTAAGATGTCATGTCCGGTGAACTGGTTTGAACTGCTTTCAACCCTCACGGTATCTTCCTTACCTCCACACTCACCCTGTCATCAATATACACCGGATGCGATCTAACACCTTGTAGTTTTGGCCGGCTCCAAGAAGTGCAAGCATCAGCCCTATACTGGCGCCTACGTGACTGGTACTATGAATACAACACTGATACATCATACAACATTGATACACGGCTACATACCCGTTTATATCCCAAATTTAGCCTATAAACACCGAAAAATCGAGTTTTTTGGGTCTCAGAAGCGATTTGTAGATGTTTACACTGTGTTAGAAAATTTTCAATTTTCAGGCAAAAAAAAATTTAAAACGCGTTTTTTGGGCCCAAAAAGTCGATTTGTGCATGGATCTTCGATACCCGTTTATATCCCAAATTTAGCCTAAAAACACCGAAAAATCGAATTTTTTTGGTGTCAGAAGCGATTTGTACATGTCTACACTGTGCAAGAAAAAAATCAATTTTCAGGCAAAATAAAATTTAAAATATGTTTCTTGGGCCAAAAAATTCGATTTGTGCATGCATCTTCGATACCCGTTTATATCCCAAATTTAGCCTAAAAACACCGAAAAATCGATTTTTTTTTTCTCAGAAGCGATTTGTACATGTTTACACTGTGCTAGAAAAATTTCAATTTTCAGGCAAAAAAAAAATTAAAGCACATTTTTTGGGCCCAAAAAGTCGATTTGTGCATGGATCTTCGATACCCGTTTATATCCCAAATTTAGCCTAAAAACACCGAAAAATAGAGTTTTTTTGGTCTCAGAAGCGATTTGTACATGTTTACACTCTGCTAGAAAATTTTTAATTTTCAGGCAAAAAAAAATAATGCACATTTTTTGGGCCCAAAAAGTCGATTTGTGCATGGATCTTCGATACCCGTTTATATCCCAAATTTATCCTAAAAACACCCAAAAATCGAGTTTTTTTGGTCTCAGAAGCGATTTGTACATATTTACACTGTGCTAGAATTTTTTTTAATTTTCAGGCAAAAAAAAATGCTAAAACAGGTTTTTTTGGGCCAAAAAGTCGATTTGTGCATGCATCATCGATACCCGTTTATATCCCAAATTTATCCTAAAAACACCGAAAAATCGAGTTTTTTGGGTCTCAGAAGCGATCTCTACATGTCTACACTGTGCTAGAAAAATTTCAAATTTCATTCAAAAAAATGCTAAAACACGTTTTTTGGGCTCAAAAGGTCGATTTGTGCATGCATCTTCGATACCCGTTTATATCCCAAATTTAGCCTAAAATCACCGAAAAATCGAGTTTTTTGGGTCTCAGAAGCGATTTGTACATATTTACACTGTACTAGAAAAATTTCAATTTTCGGGCAAAAAAAATGCTAAAACACGTTTTTTAGGCCCAAAAAGTCGATTTGTGCATGCATCTTCGATACCCGTTTTTATCCCAAATTTAGCCTAAAAACACCGAAAAATCGAGTTTTTTGGGTCTCAGAAGTGATTTGTACATGTTTACACTGTGCTAGAAAATTTTCAATTTTCAGGCAAAAAAAAATTTAAAACACATTTTTTGGGCCCAAAAAGTCGATTTGTGCATGCATCTTCGATACCCGTTTATATCCCAAATTTAGCCTAAAAACACCGAAAAATCGAGTTTTTTTGGTCTCAGAAGTGATTTGTACATGTTTACACTGTGCTAGAATTTTTTTAATTTTCAGGCAAAAAAAATGCTAAAACACGTTTTGTTGGCCCAAAAAGTCGATTTGTGCATGCATCATCGATACCCGTTTATGTCCCAAATTTAGCTTAAAAAAAAACGAAAAATCGAGTTTTTTGGGTCTCGGAAGCGATTTCTACATGTCTACACTGTGCTAGAAAAAATTCAGTTTTCAGGCAAAAAAAATGCTAAAACACGTTTTCAGGGCCTAAAAAGTCAAGATTTGTGCATGCATCTTCGATACCCGTTTATATCCCAAATTTAGCCTAAAAACACCGAAAAATCGAGTTTTTTGGGTCTCAAAAGCGTTTTGTACGTGTTTACACTGTGTTAGTAAATTTACAATTTTCAGGCAAAAAAAAATTTAAAACGCGTTTTTTGGGCCCAAAAAGTCGATTTGTGCATGGATCTTCGATACCCGTTTATATCCCAAATTTAGCCTAAAAACACCGAAAAATCGAGTTTTTTGGTTCTCAGAAGCGATTTGTACATGTCTACACTGTGCTAGAAAAAAATCAATTTTCAGGCAAAAAAAAATAAAATATGTTTCTTGGGTCCAAAAAGTCGATTTGTGCATGCATCTTCGATACCCGTTTATATCCCAAATTTAGCCAAAAAACACCGAAAAATCGAATTTTTTTGGTCTCAGAAGCGATTTGTACATGTTTACACTGTGCTAGAAAAAATTCAATTTTCAGGCAAAAAAAAAATTAAAACATGTTTTTTGGGCCCAAAAAGTCGATTTGTGAATGGATCTTCGATACCCGTTTATATCCCAAATTTAGCCTAAAAACACCGAAAAATCGAGTTTTTTTGGTCTCAGAAGCGATTTGTACATGTTTACACTGTGCTAGAATTTTTTTAATTTTCAGGCAAAAAAAATGCTAAAACACGTTTTGTTGGCCCAAAAAGTCGAGATGTGCATGCATCATCGATACCCGTTTATGTCCCAAATTTAGCTTAAAAACACCGAAAAATCGAGTTTTTTGGGTCTCAGAAGCGATTTCTACATGTCTACACTGTGCTAGGAAAATTTCAAATTTCATTCAAAAAAATGCTAAAACACGTTTTTGGGGCCCAAAAAGTCGATTTGTGCATGCATCTTCGATACCCGTTTATATCCCAATTTTAGCCTAAAAACACCGATAAATTTATTTTTTTGGGTCTCAAAAGCGATTTGTACATGTCTACACTGTTCTAGAAATATTTCAATTTTCAGGCAAAAAAAATGCTAAAACGCGTTTTTTGGGCCTAAAAAGTCGATTTGTGCATGTATCTTCGATACCCGTTTATATCCCAAATTTAGACTAAAAACACCGAAAAATCGAGTTTTTTGGGTCTCAGAAGCGATTTGTACATGTTTACACTGTGTTAGAAAATTTTCAATTTTCAGGCCAAAAAAAAAATAAAACGCGTTTTTTGGGCCCAAAAAGTCGATTTGTGCATGGATCTTCGATACCCGTTTATATCCCGAATTTAGCCTATAAACACCGAAAAATCGAGTTTTTTGGGTCTCAGAAGCGATTTGTACATGTCTACACTGTGCTAGAAAAAAATCAATTTTCGGGCAAAAAAAAAAATAAAATATGTTTCTTGGGCCCAAAAAGTCGATTTGTGCATGCATCTTCGATACCCGTTTATATCACAAATTTAGCCTAAAAACACCGAAAAATCGATTTTTTTTGGTCTCAGAAGCGATTTGTACATATTTACACTGTTCTAGAAAAATTTTAATTTTCAGGCAAAAAAAAAATTAAAACACGTTTTTTGGGCCCAAAAAGTCGATTTATGCATGGATCTTCGATACCCGTTTATATCCCAAATTTAGCCTAAAAACACCGAAAAATCGAGTTTTTTTGGTCTCAGAAGCGATTTGTACATGTTTACACTGTGCTAGAAAATTTTTAATTTTCAGGCAAAAAAAATGCTAAAACACGTTTTTTTGGCCCAAAAAGTCGATTTGTGCATGCATCATCGATACCCGTTTATATCCCAAATTTAGCCTAAAAACACCGAAAAATCGAGTTTTTTGGGTCTCATAAGCGATTTCTACATGTCTACACTGTGCTAGAAAAATTTCAAATTTCATTAAAAAAAATGCTAAAACACGTTTTTTGGGCCAAAAAAGTCGATTTGTGCATGCATCTTCGATACCCGTTTATATCCCAAATTTAGCCTAAAATCACCGAGAAATCGAGTTTTTTTTGTCTCAAAAGCGATTTGTACATATTTACACTGTACTAGAAAAATTTCAATTTTCGGGCAAAAAAAATGCTAAAACACGTTTTTTAGGCCCAAAAAGTCGATTTGTGCATGCAACTTCGATACCCGTTTATATCCCAAATTTAGCCTAAAAACACAGAAAAAACGAGTTTTTTCGGGTCTCAGAAGCGATTTGTACATGTTTACACTGTGCTAGAAAAATTTCAATTTTCAGGCAAAAAAAATGCTAAAACACGTTTTCAGGGCCTAAAAAGTCGATTTGTGCATGCATCTTCGATACCCGTTTATATCCCAAATTTAGCCTAAAAACACCGAAAAATCGAGTTTTTTGGGTCTCAAAATCGATCTCTACATGTCTACACTGTGCTAAAAAAAATTCAAATTTCATTCAAAAAAATGCTAAAACACGTTTTTTGGGCCCAAAAAGTCGATTTGTGCATGCATCTTCGATACCCGTTTATATCCCAAATTTAACCTAAAAACACCGAAAAATCGAGTTTTTTGGGTCTCAAAAGCGATTTGCACATGTCTACATTATGCTAAAAAAAAATCATTTTTTTGGCAAAAAAAAAATTAAAACACGTTTTTTGGGCCCAAAAAGTCGATTTGTGCATGCATCTTCGATACCTGTTTATATCCCAAATTTTGCCTAAAATCACCGAAAAATCGATTTTTTTGGATCTCAGAAGCGATTTGTACATATTTACACTGTACTAGAAAAACTTCAATTTTCGGGCAAAAAAAATGGTAAAACACGTTTTTTAGGCCCAAAAAGTCGATTTGTGCATGCATCTTCGATACCAATTTATATCCCATATTTAGCCTGAAAACACCGAAAAATCGAGTTTTTTGGGTCTCAAAAGCGATTTGTACGTGTTTACACTGTGTTAGTAAAATTACAATTTTCAGGCGAAAAAAAAAATAAAACGCGTTTTTTGGGCCCAAAAAGTCGATTTGTGCATGGATCTTCGATACCCGTTTATATCCCAAATTTAGCCTAAAAACACCGAAAAATCAAGTTTTTTGGGTCTCAGAAGCGATTTGTACATGTCTACACTGTGCTAGAAAAAAATCAATTTTCAGGCAAAAAAAAAAAAAATATGTTTCTTGGGCCCAAAAAGTCGATTTGTGCATGGATCTTCGATACCCGTTTATATCCCAAATTTAGCCTAAAAACACCGAAAAATCGAGTTTTTTTGGTCTCAGAAGCGATTTGTACATGTTTACACTGTGCTAGAATTTTTTTAATTTTCAGGCAAAAAAAATGCTAAAACACGTTTTGTTGGCCCAAAAAGTCGATTTGTGCATGCATCATCGATACCCGTTTATGTCCCAAATTTAGCTTAAAAACACCGAAAAATCGAGTTTTTTGGGTCTCAGAAGCAATTTCTACATGTCTACACTGTGCTAGGAAAATTTCAAATTTCATTCAAAAAAATGCTAAAACACGTTTTTTGGGCCCAAAAAGTCGATTTGTGCATGCATCTTCGATACCCGTTTATATTCCAATTTTAGCCTAAAAACACCGAAAAAATGAGTTTTTTGGGTCTCAAAAGCGATTTGTACATGTCTACACTGTTCTAGAAATATTTCAATTTTCAGGCAAAAAAAATGCTAAAACGCGTTTTTTGGGCCTAAAAAGTCGATTTGTGCATGTATCTTCGATACCCGTTTATATCCCAAATTTAGCCTAAAAACACCGAAAAATCGAGTTTTTTGGGTCTCAGAAGCGATTTGTACATGTTTACACTGTGTTAGAAAATTTTCAATTTTCAGGCAAAAAAAAATTTAAAACGCGTTTTTTGGGCCCAAAAAGTCGATTTGTGCATGGATCTTCGATACCCGTTTATATCCCGAATTTAGCCTAAAAAGACCGAAAAATCGAGTTTTTTGGGTCTCAGAAGCGATTTGTACATGTCTACACTGTGCTAGAAAAAAATCAATTTTCGGGCAAAAAAAAAAATAAAATATGTTTCTTGGGCCCAAAAAGTCGATTTGTGCATGCATCTTCGATACCCGTTTATATCACAAATTTAGCCTAAAAACACCGAAAAATCGATTTTTTTTTGGTCTCAGAAGCGATTTGTACATATTTACACTGTGCTAGAAAAATTTCAATTTTCAGGCAAAAAAAAAATTAAAACACATTTTTTGGGCCCAAAAAGTCGATTTGTGCATGGATCTTCGATACCCGTTTATATCCCAAATTTAGCCTAAAAACACCGAAAAATCGAGTTTTTTTGGTCTCAGAAGCGATTTGTACATGTTTACACTGTGCTAGAAAATTTTTAATTTTCAGGCAAAAAAAATGCTAAAACACGTTTTTTTGGCCCAAAAAGTCGATTTGTGCATGCATCATCGATACCCGTTTATATCCCAAATTTAGCCTAAAAACACCGAAAAATCGTGTTTTTTGGGTCTCATAAGCGATTTCTACATGTCTACACTGTGCTAGAAAAATTTCAAATTTCATTCAAAAAAATGCTAAAACACGTTTTTTGGGCCAAAAAAGTCGATTTGTGCATGCATCTTCGATACCCGTTTATATCCCAAATTTAGCCTAAAATCACCGAGAAATCGAGTTTTTTTGGTCTCAAAAGCGATTTGTACATATTTACACAGTACTAGAATAATTTCAATTTTCGGGCAAAAAAAATGCTAAAACACGTTTTTTAGGCCCAAAAAGTCGATTTGTGCATGCAACTTCGATACCCGTTTATATCCCAAATTTAGCCAAAAAACACCGAAAAAACTAGTTTTTTCGGGTCTCAGAAGCGATTTGTACATGTTTACACTGTGCTAAAAAAAAAATCAATTTTCAGGCAAAAAAAATGCTAAAACACGTTTTCAGGGCCTAAAAAGTCGATTTGTGCATGCATCTTCGATACCCGTTTATATCCCAAATTTAGCCTAAAAACACCGAAAAATCGAGTTTTTTGGGTCTCAAAAGCGATCTCTACATGTCTACACTGTGCTAGAAAAATTTCAAATTTCATTAAAAAAAATGCTAAAACACGTTTTTTAGGGCCAAAAAGTCGATTTGTGCATGCATCTTCGATACCCGTTTATATCCCAAATTTAACCTAAAAACACCGAAAAATCGAGTTTTTTGGGTCTCAAAAGCGATTTGCACATGTCTACACTATGCTAGAAAATTTTCATTTTTTTGGCAAAAAAAAAATTAAAACACGTTTTTTGGGCCCAAAAAGTCGATTTGTGCATGCATCTTCGATACCCGTTTATATCCCAAATTTTGCCTAAAATCACCGAAAAATCGATTTTTTTGGGTCTCAGAAGCGATTTGTACATATTTACACTGTACTAGAAAAACTTCAATTTTCAGGCAAAAAAAATGCTAAAACACGTTTTTTAGTCCCAAAAAGTTGATTTGTGCATGCATCTTCGATACCCAAATTTTGCCTAAAAAGACCGAAAAATCGAGTTTTTTGGGTCCCAGAAGCGATTTGCACATGTCTTTACTGTGCTAGAAAATTTTCAATTTTCAGGCAAAAAATATTTTAAAACACGCTTTTTTTATTCAAAAAGTCGATTTGTGCATGCATTTTCGATACCCGTTTATATCCCAAAGTTAGCCTAAAAACACCGAAAAATCGAGTTTTTTGGGTCTCAGAAGCGATTTGTACATGTCTTCAATGTTCTAGAAAATTTTCAATTTTCAGGCAAAGAAAATGCTAAAACACGTTTTTTGGGCCCAAAAAGTCGATTTGTGCATGCATCTTCGATACCCGTTATATCCCAAATTTAGCCTAAAAACACCTAAAAATTGAGTTTTTTGGTTATCAGAAGCGATTTGTACATGTTTACACTGTGCTCGAAAATTTTCAATTTTCAGGCAAAACAAATTTTTAAACACTTTTTTTTGGCCCAAAAAGTCGATTTGTGCATGCATCTTCGATACCCTTTTACTTCCCAAATTTAGCCTAAAAACACCGAAAAATCGAGTTTTTTGGGTCTCAGAAGCAATTTGTACATGCTTACACTGTGTTAGAAAATTTTCAATTTTCAGGCAAAAAAAAATTTAAAACGCGTTTTTTGGGCCCAAAAAGTCGATTTGTGCATGGATCTTCGATACCCGTTTATATCCCGAATTTAGCCTAAAAAATGCTAAAACACTTTTTTTGGGCCCAAAAAGTCGATTTGTGCATGCATCTTCGATACCCGTTTATATCCCAAATTTAGCCTAAAAACACCGAAAAATCGAGTTTTTTGGGTCTCAGAAGCGATTTGTACATGTTTACACTGTGTTAGAAAATTTTCAATTTTCAGGCAAAAAAAAATTTAAAACGCGTTTTTTGGGCCCAAAAAGTCGATTTGTGCATGGATCTTCGATACCCGTTTATATCCCGAATTTAGCCTAAAAAGACCGAAAAATCGAGTTTTTTGGGTCTCAGAAGCGATTTGTACATGTCTACACTTTGCTAGAAAAAAATCAATTTTCTGGCAAAAAAAAAAATAAAATATGTTTCTTGGGCCCAAAAAGTCGATTTGTGCATGCATCTTCGATACCCGTTTATATCACAAATTTAGCCTAAAAACACCGAAAAATCGATTTTTTTTTGGTCTCAGAAGCGATTTGTACATATTTACACTGTGCTAGAAAAATTTCAATTTTCAGGCAAAAAAAAAATTAAAACACATTTTTTGGGCCCAAAAAGTCGATTTGTGCATGGATCTTCGATACCCGTTTATATCCCAAATTTAGCCTAAAAACACCGAAAAATCGAGTTTTTTTGGTCTCAGAAGCGATTTGTACATGTTTACACTGTGCTAGAAAATTTTTAATTTTCAGGCAAAAAAAATGCTAAAACACGTTTTTTTGGCCCAAAAAGTCGATTTGTGCATGCATCATCGATACCCGTTTATATCCCAAATTTAGCCTAAAAACACCGAAAAATCGTGTTTTTTGGGTCTCATAAGCGATTTCTACATGTCTACACTGTGCTAGAAAAATTTCAAATTTCATTCAAAAAAATGCTAAAACACGTTTTTTGGGCCAAAAAAGTCGATTTGTGCATGCATCTTCGATACCCGTTTATATCCCAAATTTAGCCTAAAATCACCGAGAAATCGAGTTTTTTTGGTCTCAAAAGCGATTTGTACATATTTACACAGTACTAGAATAATTTCAATTTTCGGGCAAAAAAAATGCTAAAACACGTTTTTTAGGCCCAAAAAGTCGATTTGTGCATGCAACTTCGATACCCGTTTATATCCCAAATTTAGCCAAAAAACACCGAAAAAACTAGTTTTTTCGGGTCTCAGAAGCGATTTGTACATGTTTACACTGTGCTAAAAAAAATTCAATTTTCAGGCAAAAAAAATGCTAAAACACGTTTTCAGGGCCTAAAAAGTCGATTTGTGCATGCATCTTCGATACCCGTTTATATCCCAAATTTAGCCTAAAAACACCGAAAAATCGAGTTTTTTGGGTCTCAAAAGCGATCTCTACATGTCTACACTGTGCTAGAAAAATTTCAAATTTCATTAAAAAAAATGCTAAAACACGTTTTTTAGGCCCAAAAAGTCGATTTGTGCATGCATCTTCGATACCCGTTTATATCCCAAATTTAACCTAAAAACACCGAAAAATCGAGTTTTTTGGGTCTCAAAAGCGATTTGCACATGTCTACACTATGCTAGAAAATTTTCATTTTTTTGGCAAAAAAAAAATTAAAACACGTTTTTTGGGCCCAAAAAGTCGATTTGTGCATGCATCTTCGATACCCGTTTATATCCCAAATTTTGCCTAAAATCACCGAAAAATCGATTTTTTTGGGTCTCAGAAGCGATTTGTACATATTTACACTGTACTAGAAAAACTTCAATTTTCAGGCAAAAAAAATGCTAAAACACGTTTTTTAGTCCCAAAAAGTTGATTTGTGCATGCATCTTCGATACCCAAATTTTGCCTAAAAAGACCGAAAAATCGAGTTTTTTGGGTCCCAGAAGCGATTTGCACATGTCTTTACTGTGCTAGAAAATTTTCAATTTTCAGGCAAAAAATATTTTAAAACACGCTTTTTTTATTCAAAAAGTCGATTTGTGCATGCATTTTCGATACCCGTTTATATCCCAAAGTTAGCCTAAAAACACCGAAAAATCGAGTTTTTTGGGTCTCAGAAGCGATTTGTACATGTCTTCAATGTTCTAGAAAATTTTCAATTTTCAGGCAAAGAAAATGCTAAAACACGTTTTTTGGGCCCAAAAAGTCGATTTGTGCATGCATCTTCGATACCCGTTATATCCCAAATTTAGCCTAAAAACACCTAAAAATTGAGTTTTTTGGTTATCAGAAGCGATTTGTACATGTTTACACTGTGCTCGAAAATTTTCAATTTTCAGGCAAAACAAATTTTTAAACACTTTTTTTTGGCCCAAAAAGTCGATTTGTGCATGCATCTTCGATACCCTTTTACTTCCCAAATTTAGCCTAAAAACACCGAAAAATCGAGTTTTTTGGGTCTCAGAAGCAATTTGTACATGCTTACACTGTGTTAGAAAATTTTCAATTTTCAGGCAAAAAAAAATTTAAAACGCGTTTTTTGGGCCCAAAAAGTCGATTTGTGCATGGATCTTCGATACCCGTTTATATCCCGAATTTAGCCTAAAAAATGCTAAAACACTTTTTTTGGGCCCAAAAAGTCGATTTGTGCATGCATCTTCGATCCCCGTTTATATCCCAAATTTAGCCTAAAAACACCGAAAAATCGAGTTTTTTGGGTCTCAGAAGCGATTTGTACATGTTTACACTGTGTTAGAAAATTTTCAATTTTCAGGCAAAAAAAAATTTAAAACGCGTTTTTTGGGCCCAAAAAGTCGATTTGTGCATGGATCTTCGATACCCGTTTATATCCCGAATTTAGCCTAAAAAGACCGAAAAATCGAGTTTTTTGGGTCTCAGAAGCGATTTGTACATGTCTACACTTTGCTAGAAAAAAATCAATTTTCTGGCAAAAAAAAAAATAAAATATGTTTCTTGGGCCCAAAAAGTCGATTTGTGCATGCATCTTCGATACCCGTTTATATCACAAATTTAGCCTAAAAACACCGAAAAATCGATTTTTTTTTGGTCTCAGAAGCGATTTGTACATATTTACACTGTGCTAGAAAAATTTCAATTTTCAGGCAAAAAAAAAATTAAAACACATTTTTTGGGCCCAAAAAGTCGATTTGTGCATGGATCTTCGATACCCGTTTATATCCCAAATTTAGCCTAAAAACACCGAAAAATCGAGTTTTTTTGGTCTCAGAAGCGATTTGTACATGTTTACACTGTGCTAGAAATTTTTTAATTTTCAGGCAAAAAAAATGCTAAAACACGTTTTTTTGGCCCAAAAAGTCGATTTGTGCATGCATCATCGATACCCGTTTATATCCCAAATTTAGCCTAAAAACACCGAAAAATCGTGTTTTTTGGGTCTCATAAGCGATTTCTACATGTCTACACTGTGCTAGAAAAATTTCAAATTTCATTCAAAAAAATGCTAAAACACGTTTTTTGGGCCAAAAAAGTCGATTTGTGCATGCATCTTCGATACCCGTTTATATCCCAAATTTAGCCTAAAATCACCGAGAAATCGAGTTTTTTTGGTCTCAAAAGCGATTTGTACATATTTACACTGTACTAGAAAAATTTCAATTTTCGGGCAAAAAAAATGCTAAAACACGTTTTTTAGGCCCAAAAAGTCGATTTGTGCATGCAACTTCGATACCCGTTTATATCCCAAATTTAGCCTAAAAACACCGAAAAAACGAGTTTTTTCGGGTCTCAGAAGCGATTTGTACATGTTTACACTGTGCTAAAAAAAATTCAATTTTCAGGCAAAAAAAATGCTAAAACACGTTTTCAGGGCCTAAAAAGTCGATTTGTGCATGCATCTTCGATACCCGTTTATATCCCAAATTTAGCCTAAAAACACCGAAAAATCGAGTTTTTTGGGTCTCAAAAGCGATCTCTACATGTCTACACTGTGCTAGAAAAAATTCAAATTTCATTCAAAAAAATGCTAAAACACGTTTTTTAGGCCCAAAAAGTCGATATGTGCATGCATCTTCGATACCCGTTTATATCCCAAATTTAACCTAAAAACACCGAAAAATCGAGTTTTTTGGGTCTCAAAAGCGATTTGCACATGTCTACACTATGCTAGAAAATTTTAATTTTTTTGGCAAAAAAAAAATTAAAACACGTTTTTTGGGCCCAAAAAGTCGATTTGTGCATGCATCTTCGATACCCGTTTATATCCCAAATTTTGCCTAAAATCACCGAAAAATCGATTTTTTTGGGTCTCAGAAGCGATTTGTACATATTTACACTGTACTAGAAAAACTTCAATTTTCAGGCAAAACAAATGCTAAAACACGTTTTTTAGTCCCAAAAAGTTGATTTGTGCATGCATCTTCGATACCCAAATTTAGCCTAAAAAGACCGAAAAATCGAGTTTTTTGGGTCCCAGAAGCGATTTGCACATGTCTTTACTGTGCTAGAAAATTTTCAATTTTCAGGCAAAAAATATTTTAAAACACGCTTTTTTTATTCAAAAAGTCGATTTGTGCATGCATTTTCGATACCCGTTTATATCCCAAAGTTAGCCTAAAAACACCGAAAAATCGAGTTTTTTGGGTCTCAGAAGCGATTTGTACATGTCTTCAATGTTCTAGAAAATTTTCAATTTTCAGGCAAAGAAAATGCTAAAACACGTTTTTTGGGCCCAAAAAGTCGATTTGTGCATGCATCTTCGATACCCGTTATATCCCAAATTTAGCCTAAAAACACCTAAAAATTGAGTTTTTTGGTTATCAGAAGCGATTTGTACATGTTTACACTGTGCTCGAAAATTTTCAATTTTCAGGCAAAACAAATTTTTAAAAACTTTTTTTTGGCCCAAAAAGTCGATTTGTGCATGCATCTTCGATACCCTTTTACTTCCCAAATTTAGCCTAAAAACACCGAAAAATCGAGTTTTTTGGGTCTCAGAAGCAATTTGTACATGTTTACACTGTGCTAGAAAATTTTCAATTTTCAGGCAAAAAAAATGCTAAAACACGTTTTCAGGGCCTAAAAAGTCGATTTGTGCATGCATCTTCGATACCCGTTTATATCCCAAATTTAGCCTAAAAACACCGAAAAATCGAGTTTTTTTGGGTCTCAAAAGCGATTTGTACATGTCTACACTGTTCTAGAAATATTTCAATTTTCAGGCAAAAAAAATGCTAAAACACGTTTTTTGGGCCCAAAAAGTCGATTTGTGCATGTATCTTCGATACCCGTTTATATCCCAAATTTAGCCTAAAAACACCGAAAAATCGAGTTTTTTGGGTCTCAGAAGCGATTTGTACATGTTTAAACTGTGTTAGAAAATTTTCAATTTTCAGGCAAAAAAAAATTTAAAACGCGTTTTTTGGGCCCAAAAAGTCGATTTGTGCATGGATCTTCGATACCCGTTTATATCCCAAATTTAGCCTAAAAACACCGAAAAATCGAATTTTTTTGGTCTCAGAAGCGATTTGTACATGTCTACACTGTGCAAGAAAAAAATCAATTTTCAGGCAAAATAAAATTTAAAATATGTTTCTTGGGCCAAAAAATTCGATTTGTGCATGCATCTTCGATACCCGTTTATATTCCAATTTTAGCCTAAAAACACCGAAAAAATGAGTTTTTTGGGTCTCAAAAGCGATTTGTACATGTCTACACTGTTCTAGAAATATTTCAATTTTCAGGCAAAAAAAATGCTAAAACGCGTTTTTTGGGCCTAAAAAGTCGATTTGTGCATGTATCTTCGATACCCGTTTATATCCCAAATTTAGCCTAAAAACACCGAAAAATCGAGTTTTTTGGGTCTCAGAAGCGATTTGTACATGTTTACACTGTGTTAGAAAATTTTCAATTTTCAGGCAAAAAAAAATTTAAAACGCGTTTTTTGGGCCCAAAAAGTCGATTTGTGCATGGATCTTCGATACCCGTTTATATCCCGAATTTAGCCTAAAAAGACCGAAAAATCGAGTTTTTTGGGTCTCAGAAGCGATTTGTACATGTCTACACTGTGCTAGAAAAAAATCAATTTTCGGGCAAAAAAAAAAATAAAATATGTTTCTTGGGCCCAAAAAGTCGATTTGTGCATGCATCTTCGATACCCGTTTATATCACAAATTTAGCCTAAAAACACCGAAAAATCGATTTTTTTTTGGTCTCAGAAGCGATTTGTACATATTTACACTGTGCTAGAAAAAATTCAATTTTCAGGCAAAAAAAAAATTAAAACACATTTTTTGGGCCCAAAAAGTCGATTTGTGCATGGATCTTCGATACCCGTTTATATCCCAAATTTAGCCTAAAAACACCGAAAAATCGAGTTTTTTTGGTCTCAGAAGCGATTTGTACATGTTTACACTGTGCTAGAAAATTTTTAATTTTCAGGCAAAAAAAATGCTAAAACACGTTTTTTTGGCCCAAAAAGTCGATTTGTGCATGCATCATCGATACCCGTTTATATCCCAAATTTAGCCTAAAAACACCGAAAAATCGTGTTTTTTGGGTCTCATAAGCGATTTCTACATGTCTACACTGTGCTAGAAAAATTTCAAATTTCATTCAAAAAAATGCTAAAACACGTTTTTTGGGCCAAAAAAGTCGATTTGTGCATGCATCTTCGATACCCGTTTATATCCCAAATTTAGCCTAAAATCACCGAGAAATCGAGTTTTTTTGGTCTCAAAAGCGATTTGTACATATTTACACTGTACTAGAATAATTTCAATTTTCGGGCAAAAAAAATGCTAAAACACGTTTTTTAGGCCCAAAAAGTCGATTTGTGCATGCAACTTCGATACCCGTTTATATCCCAAATTTAGCCAAAAAACACCAAAAAAACTAGTTTTTTCGGGTCTCAGAAGCGATTTGTACATGTTTACACTGTGCTAAAAAAAAATTCAATTTTCAGGCAAAAAAAATGCTAAAACACGTTTTCAGGGCCTAAAAAGTCGATTTGTGCATGCATCTTCGATACCCGTTTATATCCCAAATTTAGCCTAAAAACACCGAAAAATCGAGTTTTTTGGGTCTCAAAAGCGATCTCTACATGTCTACACTGTGCTAGAAAAATTTCAAATTTCATTAAAAAAAATGCTAAAACACGTTTTTTAGGCCCAAAAAGTCGATTTGTGCATGCATCTTCGATACCCGTTTATATCCCAAATTTAACCTAAAAACACCGAAAAATCGAGTTTTTTGGGTCTCAAAAGCGATTTGCACATGTCTACACTATGCTAGAAAATTTTCATTTTTTTGGCAAAAAAAAAATTAAAACACGTTTTTTGGGCCCAAAAAGTCGATTTGTGCATGCATCTTCGATACCCGTTTATATCCCAAATTTTGCCTAAAATCACCGAAAAATCGATTTTTTTGGGTCTCAGAAGCGATTTGTACATATTTACACTGTACTAGAAAAACTTCAATTTTCAGGCAAAAAAAATGCTAAAACACGTTTTTTAGTCCCAAAAAGTTGATTTGTGCATGCATCTTCGATACCCAAATTTTGCCTAAAAAGACCGAAAAATCGAGTTTTTTGGGTCCCAGAAGCGATTTGCACATGTCTTTACTGTGCTAGAAAATTTTCAATTTTCAGGCAAAAAATATTTTAAAACACGCTTTTTTTATTCAAAAAGTCGATTTGTGCATGCATTTTCGATACCCGTTTATATCCCAAAGTTAGCCTAAAAACACCGAAAAATCGAGTTTTTTGGGTCTCAGAAGCGATTTGTACATGTCTTCAATGTTCTAGAAAATTTTCAATTTTCAGGCAAAGAAAATGCTAAAACACGTTTTTTGGGCCCAAAAAGTCGATTTGTGCATGCATCTTCGATACCCGTTATATCCCAAATTTAGCCTAAAAACACCTAAAAATTGAGTTTTTTGGTTATCAGAAGCGATTTGTACATGTTTACACTGTGCTCGAAAATTTTCAATTTTCAGGCAAAACAAATTTTTAAACACTTTTTTTTGGCCCAAAAAGTCGATTTGTGCATGCATCTTCGATACCCTTTTACTTCCCAAATTTAGCCTAAAAACACCGAAAAATCGAGTTTTTTGGGTCTCAGAAGCAATTTGTACATGCTTACACTGTGTTAGAAAATTTTCAATTTTCAGGCAAAAAAAAATTTAAAACGCGTTTTTTGGGCCCAAAAAGTCGATTTGTGCATGGATCTTCGATACCCGTTTATATCCCGAATTTAGCCTAAAAAGACCGAAAAATCGAGTTTTTTGGGTCTCAGAAGCGATTTGTACATGTTTGCACTGTGCTAGAAAAAAATCAATTTTCAGGCCAAAAAAATGCTAAAACACTTTTTTTGGGCCCAAAAAGTCGATTTGTGCATGCATCTTCGATACCCGTTTATATCCCAAATTTAGCCTAAAAACACCGAAAAATCGAGTTTTTTGGGTCTCAGAAGCGATTTGTACATGTTTACACTGTGTTAGAAAATTTTCAATTTTCAGGCAAAAAAAAATTTAAAACGCGTTTTTTGGGCCCAAAAAGTCGATTTGTGCATGGATCTTCGATACCCGTTTATATCCCGAATTTAGCCTAAAAAGACCGAAAAATCGAGTTTTTTGGGTCTCAGAAGCGATTTGTACATGTCTACACTTTGCTAGAAAAAAATCAATTTTCTGGCAAAAAAAAAAATAAAATATGTTTCTTGGGCCCAAAAAGTCGATTTGTGCATGCATCTTCGATACCCGTTTATATCACAAATTTAGCCTAAAAACACCGAAAAATCGATTTTTTTTTGGTCTCAGAAGCGATTTGTACATATTTACACTGTGCTAGAAAAATTTCAATTTTCAGGCAAAAAAAAAATTAAAACACATTTTTTGGGCCCAAAAAGTCGATTTGTGCATGGATCTTCGATACCCGTTTATATCCCAAATTTAGCCTAAAAACACCGAAAAATCGAGTTTTTTTGGTCTCAGAAGCGATTTGTACATGTTTACACTGTGCTAGAAATTTTTTAATTTTCAGGCAAAAAAAATGCTAAAACACGTTTTTTTGGCCCAAAAAGTCGATTTGTGCATGCATCATCGATACCCGTTTATATCCCAAATTTAGCCTAAAAACACCGAAAAATCGTGTTTTTTGGGTCTCATAAGCGATTTCTACATGTCTACACTGTGCTAGAAAAATTTCAAATTTCATTCAAAAAAATGCTAAAACACGTTTTTTGGGCCAAAAAAGTCGATTTGTGCATGCATCTTCGATACCCGTTTATATCCCAAATTTAGCCTAAAATCACCGAGAAATCGAGTTTTTTTGGTCTCAAAAGCGATTTGTACATATTTACACTGTACTAGAAAAATTTCAATTTTCGGGCAAAAAAAATGCTAAAACACGTTTTTTAGGCCCAAAAAGTCGATTTGTGCATGCAACTTCGATACCCGTTTATATCCCAAATTTAGCCTAAAAACACCGAAAAAACGAGTTTTTTCGGGTCTCAGAAGCAATTTGTACATGCTTACACTGTGTTAGAAAATTTTCAATTTTCAGGCAAAAAAAAATTTAAAACGCGTTTTTTGGGCCCAAAAAGTCGATTTGTGCATGGATCTTCGATACCCGTTTATATCCCGAATTTAGCCTAAAAAGACCGAAAAATCGAGTTTTTTGGGTCTCAGAAGCGATTTGTACATGTTTGCACTGTGCTAGAAAAAAATCAATTTTCAGGCCAAAAAAATGCTAAAACACTTTTTTTGGGCCCAAAAAGTCGATTTGTGCATGCATCTTCGATACCCGTTTATATCCCAAATTTAGCCTAAAAACACCGAAAAATCGAGTTTTTTGGGTCTCAGAAGCGATTTGTACATGTTTACACTGTGTTAGAAAATTTTCAATTTTCAGGCAAAAAAAAAATTAAAACGCGTTTTTTGGGCCCAAAAAGTCGATTTGTGCATGGATCTTCGATACCCGTTTATATCCCGAATTTAGCCTAAAAAGACCGAAAAATCGAGTTTTTTGGGTCTCAGAAGCGATTTGTACATGTCTACACTTTGCTAGAAAAAAATCAATTTTCTGGCAAAAAAATAAATAAAATATGTTTCTTGGGCCCAAAAAGTCGATTTGTGCATGCATCTTCGATACCCGTTTATATCACAAATTTAGCCTAAAAACACCGAAAAATCGATTTTTTTTTGGTCTCAGAAGCGATTTGTACATATTTACACTGTGCTAGAAAAATTTCAATTTTCAGGCAAAAAAAAAATTAAAACACATTTTTTGGGCCCAAAAAGTCGATTTGTGCATGGATCTTCGATACCCGTTTATATCCCAAATTTAGCCTAAAAACACCGAAAAATCGAGTTTTTTTGGTCTCAGAAGCGATTTGTACATGTTTACACTGTGCTAGAAATTTTTTAATTTTCAGGCAAAAAAAATGCTAAAACACGTTTTTTTGGCCCAAAAAGTCGATTTGTGCATGCATCATCGATACCCGTTTATATCCCAAATTTAGCCTAAAAACACCGAAAAATCGTGTTTTTTGGGTCTCATAAGCGATTTCTACATGTCTACACTGTGCTAGAAAAATTTCAAATTTCATTCAAAAAAATGCTAAAACACGTTTTTTGGGCCAAAAAAGTCGATTTGTGCATGCATCTTCGATACCCGTTTATATCCCAAATTTAGCCTAAAATCACCGAGAAATCGAGTTTTTTTGGTCTCAAAAGCGATTTGTACATATTTACACTGTACTAGAAAAATTTCAATTTTCGGGCAAAAAAAATGCTAAAACACGTTTTTTAGGCCCAATAAGTCGATTTGTGCATGCAACTTCGATACCCGTTTATATCCCAAATTTAGCCTAAAAACACCGAAAAAACGAGTTTTTTCGGGTCTCAGAAGCGATTTGTACATGTTTACACTGTGCTAAAAAAAATTCAATTTTCAGGCAAAAAAAATGCTAAAACACGTTTTCAGGGCCTAAAAAGTCGATTTGTGCATGCATCTTCGATACCCGTTTATATCCCAAATTTAGCCTAAAAACACCGAAAAATCGAGTTTTTTGGGTCTCAAAAGCGATCTCTACATGTCTACACTGTGCTAGAAAAAATTCAAATTTCATTCAAAAAAATGCTAAAACACGTTTTTTAGGCCCAAAAAGTCGATATGTGCATGCATCTTCGATACCCGTTTATATCCCAAATTTAACCTAAAAACACCGAAAAATCGAGTTTTTTGGGTCTCAAAAGCGATTTGCACATGTCTACACTATGCTAGAAAATTTTCATTTTTTTGGCAAAAAAAAAATTAAAACACGTTTTTTGGGCCCAAAAAGTCGATTTGTGCATGCATCTTCGATACCCGTTTATATCCCAAATTTTGCCTAAAATCACCGAAAAATCGATTTTTTTGGGTCTCAGAAGCGATTTGTACATATTTACACTGTACTAGAAAAACTTCAATTTTCAGGCAAAACAAATGCTAAAACACGTTTTTTAGTCCCAAAAAGTTGATTTGTGCATGCATCTTCGATACCCAAATTTAGCCTAAAAAGACCGAAAAATCGAGTTTTTTGGGTCCCAGAAGCGATTTGCACATGTCTTTACTGTGCTAGAAAATTTTCAATTTTCAGGCAAAAAATATTTTAAAACACGCTTTTTTTATTCAAAAAGTCGATTTGTGCATGCATTTTCGATACCCGTTTATATCCCAAAGTTAGCCTAAAAACACCGAAAAATCGAGTTTTTTGGGTCTCAGAAGCGATTTGTACATGTCTTCAATGTTCTAGAAAATTTTCAATTTTCAGGCAAAGAAAATGCTAAAACACGTTTTTTGGGCCCAAAAAGTCGATTTGTGCATGCATCTTCGATACCCGTTATATCCCAAATTTAGCCTAAAAACACCTAAAAATTGAGTTTTTTGGTTATCAGAAGCGATTTGTACATGTTTACACTGTGCTCGAAAATTTTCAATTTTCAGGCAAAACAAATTTTTAAAAACTTTTTTTTGGCCCAAAAAGTCGATTTGTGCATGCATCTTCGATACCCTTTTACTTCCCAAATTTAGCCTAAAAACACCGAAAAATCGAGTTTTTTGGGTCTCAGAAGCAATTTGTACATGTTTACACTGTGCTAGAAAATTTTCAATTTTCAGGCAAAAAAAAATGCTAAAACACGTTTTCAGGGCCTAAAAAGTCGATTTGTGCATGCATCTTCGATACCCGTTTATATCCCAAATTTAGCCTAAAAACACCGAAAAATCGAGTTTTTTTGGGTCTCAAAAGCGATTTGTACATGTCTACACTGTTCTAGAAATATTTCAATTTTCAGGCAAAAAAAATGCTAAAACACGTTTTTTGGGCCCAAAAAGTCGATTTGTGCATGTATCTTCGATACCCGTTTATATCCCAAATTTAGCCTAAAAACACCGAAAAATCGAGTTTTTTGGGTCTCAGAAGCGATTTGTACATGTTTAAACTGTGTTAGAAAATTTTCAATTTTCAGGCAAAAAAAAATTTAAAACGCGTTTTTTGGGCCCAAAAAGTCGATTTGTGCATGGATCTTCGATACCCGTTTATATCCCAAATTTAGCCTAAAAACACCGAAAAATCGAATTTTTTTGGTCTCAGAAGCGATTTGTACATGTCTACACTGTGCAAGAAAAAAATCAATTTTCAGGCAAAATAAAATTTAAAATATGTTTCTTGGGCCAAAAAATTCGATTTGTGCATGCATCTTCGATACCCGTTTATATCCCAAATTTAGCCTAAAAACACCGAAAAATCGATTTTTTTTTTCTCAGAAGCGATTTGTACATGTTTACACTGTGCTAGAAAAATTTCAATTTTCAGGCAAAAAAAAAATTAAAGCACATTTTTTGGGCCCAAAAAGTCGATTTGTGCATGGATCTTCGATACCCGTTTATATCCCAAATTTAGCCTAAAAACACCGAAAAATAGAGTTTTTTTGGTCTCAGAAGCGATTTGTACATGTTTACACTCTGCTAGAAAATTTTTAATTTTCAGGCAAAAAAAATTAATGCACATTTTTTGGGCCCAAAAAGTCGATTTGTGCATGGATCTTCGATACCCGTTTATATCCCAAATTTATCCTAAAAACACCCAAAAATCGAGTTTTTTTTGTCTCAGAAGCGATTTGTACATATTTACACTGTGCTAGAATTTTTTTAATTTTCAGGCAAAAAAAAATGCTAAAACAGGTTTTTTTGGGCCAAAAAGTCGATTTGTGCATGCATCATCGATACCCGTTTATATCCCAAATTTATCCTAAAAACACCGAAAAATCGAGTTTTTTGGGTCTCAGAAGCGATCTCTACATGTCTACACTGTGCTAGAAAAATTTCAATTTTCGGGCAAAAAAAATGCTAAAACACGTTTTTTAGGCCCAAAAAGTCGATTTGTGCATGCATCTTCGATACCCGTTTTTATCCCAAATTTAGCCTAAAAACACCGAAAAATCGAGTTTTTTGGGTCTCAGAAGTGATTTGTACATGTTTACACTGTGCTAGAAAATTTTCAATTTTCAGGCAAAAAAAAATTTAAAACACATTTTTTGGGCCCAAAAAGTCGATTTGTGCATGCATCTTCGATACCCGTTTATATCCCAAATTTAGCCTAAAAACACCGAAAAATCGAGTTTTTTTGGTCTCAGAAGTGATTTGTACATGTTTACACTGTGCTAGAATTTTTTTAATTTTCAGGCAAAAAAAATTAATGCACATTTTTTGGGCCCAAAAAGTCGATTTGTGCATGGATCTTCGATACCCGTTTATATCCCAAATTTATCCTAAAAACACCCAAAAATCGAGTTTTTTTGGTCTCAGAAGCGATTTGTACATATTTACACTGTGCTAGAATTTTTTTAATTTTCAGGCAAAAAAAAATGCTAAAACAGGTTTTTTTGGGCCAAAAAGTCGATTTGTGCATGCATCATCGATACCCGTTTATATCCCAAATTTATCCTAAAAACACCGAAAAATCGAGTTTTTTGGGTCTCATAAGCGATCTCTACATGTCTACACTGTGCTAGAAAAATTTCAATTTTCGGGCAAAAAAAATGCTAAAACACGTTTTTTAGGCCCAAAAAGTCGATTTGTGCATGCATCTTCGATACCCGTTTTTATCCCAAATTTAGCCTAAAAACACCGAAAAATCGAGTTTTTTGGGTCTCAGAAGTGATTTGTACATGTTTACACTGTGCTAGAAAATTTTCAATTTTCAGGCAAAAAAAAATTTAAAACACATTTTTTGGGCCCAAAAAGTCGATTTGTGCATGCATCTTCGATACCCGTTTATATCCCAAATTTAGCCTAAAAACACCGAAAAATCGAGTTTTTTTGGTCTCAGAAGTGATTTGTACATGTTTACACTGTGCTAGAATTTTTTTAATTTTCAGGCAAAAAAAATGCTAAAACACGTTTTGTTGGCCCAAAAAGTCGATTTGTGCATGCATCATCGATACCCGTTTATGTCCCAAATTTAGCTTAAAAAAAAACGAAAAATCGAGTTTTTTGGGTCTCGGAAGCGATTTCTACATGTCTACACTGTGCTAGAAAAAATTCAGTTTTCAGGCAAAAAAAATGCTAAAACACGTTTTCAGGGCCTAAAAAGTCAAGATTTGTGCATGCATCTTCGATACCCGTTTATATCCCAAATTTAGCCTAAAAACACCGAAAAATCGAGTTTTTTGGGTCTCAGAAGCGATTTGTACATGTTTACACTGTGTTAGAAAATTTTCAATTTTCAGGCAAAAAAAAAATTAAAACGCGTTTTTTGGGCCCAAAAAGTCGATTTGTGCATGGATCTTCGATACCCGTTTATATCCCGAATTTAGCCTAAAAAGACCGAAAAATCGAGTTTTTTGGGTCTCAGAAGCGATTTGTACATGTCTACACTTTGCTAGAAAAAAATCAATTTTCTGGCAAAAAAAAAAATAAAATATGTTTCTTGGGCCCAAAAAGTCGATTTGTGCATGCATCTTCGATACCCGTTTATATCACAAATTTAGCCTAAAAACACCGAAAAATCGAGTTTTTTGGGTCTCAGAAGCGATTTGTACATGTTTACACTGTGTTAGAAAATTTTCAATTTTCAGGCAAAAAAAAAAAATAAAACGCGTTTTTTGGGCCCAAAAAGTCGATTTGTGCATGGATCTTCGATACCCGTTTATATCCCGAATTTAGCCTATAAACACCGAAAAATCGAGTTTTTTGGGTCTCAGAAGCGATTTGTACATGTCTACACTGTGCTAGAAAAAAATCAATTTTCGGGCAAAAAAAAAATTAAAATATGTTTCTTGGGCCCAAAAAGTCGATTTGTGCATGCATCTTCGATACCCGTTTATATCACAAATTTAGCCTAAAAACACCGAAAAATCGATTTTTTTTGGTCTCAGAAGCGATTTGTACATATTTACACTGTTCTAGAAAAATTTTAATTTTCAGGCAAAAAAAAAATTAAAACACGTTTTTTGGGCCCAAAAAGTCGATTTATGCATGGATCTTCGATACCCGTTTATATCCCAAATTTAGCCTAAAAACACCGAAAAATCGAGTTTTTTTGGTCTCAGAAGCGATTTGTACATGTTTACACTGTGCTAGAAAATTTTTAATTTTCAGGCAAAAAAAATGCTAAAACACGTTTTTTTGGCCCAAAAAGTCGATTTGTGCATGCATCATCGATACCCGTTTATATCCCAAATTTAGCCTAAAAACACCGAAAAATCGAGTTTTTTGGGTCTCATAAGCGATTTCTACATGTCTACACTGTGCTAGAAAAATTTCAAATTTCATTAAAAAAAATGCTAAAACACGTTTTTTGGGCCAAAAAAGTCGATTTGTGCATGCATCTTCGATACCCGTTTATATCCCAAATTTAGCCTAAAATCACCGAGAAATCGAGTTTTTTTTGTCTCAAAAGCGATTTGTACATATTTACACTGTACTAGAAAAATTTCAATTTTCGGGCAAAAAAAATGCTAAAACACGTTTTTTAGGCCCAAAAAGTCGATTTGTGCATGCAACTTCGATACCCGTTTATATCCCAAATTTAGCCTAAAAACACAGAAAAAACGAGTTTTTTCGGGTCTCAGAAGCGATTTGTACATGTTTACACTGTGCTAGAAAAATTTCAATTTTCAGGCAAAAAAAATGCTAAAACACGTTTTCAGGGCCTAAAAATTCGATTTGTGCATGCATCTTCGATACCCGTTTATATCCCAAATTTAGCCTAAAAACACCGAAAAATCGAGTTTTTTGGGTCTCAAAATCGATCTCTACATGTCTACACTGTGCTAGAAAAATTTCAAATTTCATTCAAAAAAATGCTAAAACACGTTTTTTGGGCCCAAAAAGTCGATTTGTGCATGCATCTTCGATACCCGTTTATATCCCAAATTTAACCTAAAAACACCGAAAAATCGAGTTTTTTGGGTCTCAAAAGCGATTTGCACATGTCTACATTATGCTAAAAAAATTTCATTTTTTTGGCAAAAAAAAAATTAAAACACGTTTTTTGGGCCCAAAAAGTCGATTTGTGCATGCATCTTCGATACCTGTTTATATCCCAAATTTTGCCTAAAATCACCGAAAAATCGATTTTTTTGGATCTCAGAAGCGATTTGTACATATTTACACTGTACTAGAAAAACTTCAATTTTCGGGCAAAAAAAATGGTAAAACACGTTTTTTAGGCCCAAAAAGTCGATTTGTGCATGCATCTTCGATACCCATTTATATCCCATATTTAGCATAAAAACACCGAAAAATCGAGTTTTTTGGGTCTCAAAAGCGATTTGTACGTGTTTACACTGTGTTAGTAAAATTACAATTTTCAGGCGAAAAAAAAAATAAAACGCGTTTTTTGGGCCCAAAAAGTCGATTTGTGCATGGATCTTCGATACCCGTTTATATCCCAAATTTAGCCTAAAAACACCGAAAAATCGAGTTTTTTGGGTCTCAGAAGCGATTTGTACATGTCTACACTGTGCTAGAAAAAAATCAATTTTCAGGCAAAAAAAAAAAAAATATGTTTCTTGGGTCCAAAAAGTCGATTTGTGCATGCATCTTCGATACCCGTTTATATCCCAAATTTAGCCTAAAAACACCGAAAAATCGAATTTTTTTGGTCTCAGAAGCGATTTGTACATGTTTGCACTGTGCTAGAAAAATTTCAATTTTCAGGCAAAAAAAAAATTAAAACATGTTTTTTTGGCCCAAAAAGTCGATTTGTGCATGGATCTTCGATACCTGTTTATATCCCAAATTTAGCCTAAAAACACCGAAAAATCGAGTTTTTTTGGTCTCAGAAGCGATTTGTACATGTTTACACTGTGCTAGAATTTTTTTAATTTTCAGGCAAAAAAAATGCTAAAACACGTTTTGTTGGCCCAAAAAGTCGATTTGTGCATGCATCATCGATACCCGTTTATGTCCCAAATTTAGCTTAAAAACACCGAAAAATCGAGTTTTTTGGGTCTCAGAAGCAATTTCTACATGTCTACACTGTGCTAGGAAAATTTCAAATTTCATTCAAAAAAATGCTAAAACACGTTTTTTGGGCCCAAAAAGTCGATTTGTGCATGCATCTTCGATACCCGTTTATATTCCAATTTTAGCCTAAAAACACCGAAAAAATGAGTTTTTTGGGTCTCAAAAGCGATTTGTACATGTCTACACTGTTCTAGAAATATTTCAATTTTCAGGCAAAAAAAATGCTAAAACGCGTTTTTTGGGCCTAAAAAGTCGATTTGTGCATGTATCTTCGATACCCGTTTATATCCAAAATTTAGCCTAAAAACACCGAAAAATCGAGTTTTTTGGGTCTCAGAAGCGATTTGTACATGTTTACACTGTGTTAGAAAATTTTCAATTTTCAGGCAAAAAAAAATTTAAAACGCGTTTTTTGGGCCCAAAAAGTCGATTTGTGCATGGGTCTTCGATACACGTTTATATCCCGAATTTAGCCTAAAAAGACCGAAAAATCGAGTTTTTTGGGTCTCAGAAGCGATTTGTACATGTCTACACTGTGCTAGAAAAAAATCAATTTTCGGGCAAAAAAAAAATTAAAATATGTTTCTTGGGCCCAAAAAGTCGATTTGTGCATGCATCTTCGATACCCGTTTATATCACAAATTTAGCCTAAAAACACCGAAAAATCGATTTTTTTTTGGTCTCAGAAGCGATTTGTACATATTTACACTGTGCTAGAAAAATTTCAATTTTCAGGCAAAAAAAAAATTAAAACACATTTTTTGGGCCCAAAAAGTCGATTTGTGCATGGATCTTCGATACCCGTTTATATCCCAAATTTAGCCTAAAAACACCGAAAAATCGAGTTTTTTTGGTCTCAGAAGCGATTTGTATATGTTTACACTGTGCTAGAAAATTTTTAATTTTCAGGCAAAAAAAATGCTAAAACACGTTTTTTTGGCCCAAAAAGTCGATTTGTGCATGCATCATCGATACCCGTTTATATCCCAAATTTAGCCTAAAAACACCGAAAAATCGTGTTTTTTGGGTCTCATAAGCGATTTCTACATGTCTACACTGTGCTAGAAAAATTTCAAATTTCATTCAAAAAAATGCTAAAACACGTTTTTTGGGCCAAAAAAGTCGATTTGTGCATGCATCTTCGATACCCGTTTATATCCCAAATTTAGCCTAAAATCACCGAGAAATCGAGTTTTTTTGGTCTCAAAAGCGATTTGTACATATTTACACTGTACTAGAATAATTTCAATTTTCGGGCAAAAAAAATGCTAAAACACGTTTTTTAGGCCCAAAAAGTCGATTTGTGCATGCAACTTCGATACCCGTTTATATCCCAAATTTAGCCAAAAAACACCGAAAAAACTAGTTTTTTCGGGTCTCAGAAGCGATTTTTACATGTTTACACTGTGCTAAAAAAAAATTCAATTTTCAGGTAAAAAAAAAATTAAAACACATTTTTTGGGCCCAAAAAGTCGATTTGTGCATGGATCTTCGATACCCGTTTATATCCCAAATTTAGCCTAAAAACACCGAAAAATCGAGTTTTTTTGGTCTCAGAAGCGATTTGTATATGTTTACACTGTGCTAGAAATTTTTTAATTTTCAGGCAAAAAAAATGCTAAAACACGTTTTTTTGGCCCAAAAAGTCGATTTGTGCATGCATCATCGATACCCGTTTATATCCCAAATTTAGCCTAAAAACACCGAAAAATCGTGTTTTTTGGGTCTCATAAGCGATTTCTACATGTCTACACTGTGCTAGAAAAATTTCAAATTTCATTCAAAAAAATGCTAAAACACGTTTTTTGGGCCAAAAAAGTCGATTTGTGCATGCATCTTCGATACCCGTTTATATCCCAAATTTAGCCTAAAATCACCGAGAAATCGAGTTTTTTGGGTCTCAAAAGCGATTTGCACATGTCTACACTATGCTAGAAAATTTTCATTTTTTTGGCAAAAAAAAAATTAAAACACGTTTTTTGGGCCCAAAAAGTCGATTTGTGCATGCATCTTCGATACCCGTTTATATCCCAAATTTTGCCTAAAATCACCGAAAAATCGATTTTTTTGGGTCTCAGAAGCGATTTGTACATATTTACACTGTACTAGAAAAACTTCAATTTTCAGGCAAAAAAAATGCTAAAACACGTTTTTTAGTCCCAAAAAGTTGATTTGTGCATGCATCTTCGATACCCAAATTTTGCCTAAAAAGACCGAAAAATCGAGTTTTTTGGGTCCCAGAAGCGATTTGCACATGTCTTTACTGTGCTAGAAAATTTTCAATTTTCAGGCAAAAAATATTTTAAAACACGCTTTTTTTATTCAAAAAGTCGATTTGTGCATGCATTTTCGATACCCGTTTATATCCCAAAGTTAGCCTAAAAACACCGAAAAATCGAGTTTTTTGGGTCTCAGAAGCGATTTGTACATGTCTTCAATGTTCTAGAAAATTTTCAATTTTCAGGCAAAGAAAATGCTAAAACACGTTTTTTGGGCCCAAAAAGTCGATTTGTGCATGCATCTTCGATACCCGTTATATCCCAAATTTAGCCTAAAAACACCTAAAAATTGAGTTTTTTGGTTATCAGAAGCGATTTGTACATGTTTACACTGTGCTCGAAAATTTTCAATTTTCAGGCAAAACAAATTTTTAAACACTTTTTTTTGGCCCAAAAAGTCGATTTGTGCATGCATCTTCGATACCCTTTTACTTCCCAAATTTAGCCTAAAAACACCGAAAAATCGAGTTTTTTGGGTCTCAGAAGCAATTTGTACATGTTTACACTGTGTTAGAAAATTTTCAATTTTCAGGCAAAAAAAAATTTAAAACGCGTTTTTTGGGCCCAAAAAGTCGATTTGTGCATGGATCTTCGATACCCGTTTATATCCCGAATTTAGCCTAAAAAGACCGAAAAATCGAGTTTTTTGGGTCTCAGAAGCGATTTGTACATGTTTGCACTGTGCTAGAAAAAAATCAATTTTCAGGCAAAAAAAATGCTAAAACACGTTTTTTGGGCCCAAAAAGTCGATTTGTGCATGCATCTTCGATACCCGTTTATATTCCAATTTTAGCCTAAAAACACCGAAAAATTGAGTTTTTTGGGTCTCAAAAGCGATTTGTACATGTCTACACTGTTCTAGAAATATTTCAATTTTCAGGCAAAAAAAATGCTAAAACGCGTTTTTTGGGCCTAAAAAGTCGATTTGTGCATGTATCTTCGATACCCGTTTATATCCCAAATTTAGCCTAAAAACACCGAAAAATCGAGTTTTTTGGGTCTCAGAAGCGATTTGTACATGTTTACACTGTGTTAGAAAATTTTCAATTTTCAGGCAAAAAAAAATTTAAAACGCGTTTTTTGGGCCCAAAAAAATCGATTTGTGCATGGATCTTCGATACCCGTTTATATCCCGAATTTAGCCTAAAAAGACCGAAAAATCGAGTTTTTTGGGTCTCAGAAGCGATTTGTACATGTCTACACTTTGCTAGAAAAAAATCAATTTTCTGGCAAAAAAAAAATTAAAATATGTTTCTTGGGCCCAAAAAGTCGATTTGTGCATGCATCTTCGATACCCGTTTATATCACAAATTTAGCCTAAAAACACCGAAAAATCGATTTTTTTTTGGTCTCAGAAGCGATTTGTACATATTTACACTGTGCTAGAAAAATTTCAATTTTCAGGCAAAAAAAAAATTAAAACACATTTTTTGGGCCCAAAAAGTCGATTTGTGCATGGATCTTCGATACCCGTTTATATCCCAAATTTAGCCTAAAAACACCGAAAAATCGAGTTTTTTTGGTCTCAGAAGCGATTTGTACATGTTTACACTGTGCTAGAAATTTTTTAATTTTCAGGCAAAAAAAATGCTAAAACACGTTTTTTTGGCCCAAAAAGTCGATTTGTACATGCATCATCGATACCCGTTTATATCCCAAATTTAGCCTAAAAACACCGAAAAATCGTGTTTTTTGGGTCTCATAAGCGATTTCTACATGTCTACACTGTGCTAGAAAAATTTCAAATTTCATTCAAAAAAATGCTAAAACACGTTTTTTGGGCCAAAAAAGTCGATTTGTGCATGCATCTTCGATACCCGTTTATATCCCAAATTTAGCCTAAAATCACCGAGAAATCGAGTTTTTTTGGTCTCAAAAGCGATTTGTACATATTTACACTGTACTAGAAAAATTTCAATTTTCGGGCAAAAAAAATGCTAAAACACGTTTTTTAGGCCCAAAAAGTCGATTTGTGCATGCAACTTCGATACCCGTTTATATCCCAAATTTAGCCTAAAAACACCGAAAAAACGAGTTTTTTCGGGTCTCAGAAGCGATTTGTACATGTTTACACTGTGCTAAAAAAAAATCAATTTTCAGGCAAAAAAAATGCTAAAACACGTTTTCAGGGCCTAAAAAGTCGATTTGTGCATGCATCTTCGATACCCGTTTATATCCCAAATTTAGCCTAAAAACACCGAAAAATCGAGTTTTTTGGGTCTCAAAAGCGATCTCTACATGTCTACACTGTGCTAGAAAAAATTCAAATTTCATTCAAAAAAATGCTAAAACACGTTTTTTAGGCCCAAAAAGTCGATATGTGCATGCATCTTCGATACCCGTTTATATCCCAAATTTAACCTAAAAACACCGAAAAATCGAGTTTTTTGGGTCTCAAAAGCGATTTGCACATGTCTACACTATGCTAGAAAATTTTCATTTTTTTGGCAAAAAAAAATTTAAAACACGTTTTTTGGGCCCAAAAAGTCGATTTGTGCATGCATCTTCGATACCCGTTTATATCCCAAATTTTGCCTAAAATCACCGAAAAATCGATTTTTTTGGGTCTCAGAAGAGATTTGTACATATTTACACTGTACTAGAAAAACTTCAATTTTCAGGCAAAACAAATGCTAAAACACGTTTTTTAGTCCCAAAAAGTTGATTTGTGCATGCATCTTCGATACCCAAATTTAGCCTAAAAAGACCGAAAAATCGAGTTTTTTGGGTCCCAGAAGCGATTTGCACATGTCTTTACTGTGCTAGAAAATTTTCAATTTTCAGGCAAAAAATATTTTAAAACACGCTTTTTTTATTCAAAAAGTCGATTTGTGCATGCATTTTCGATACCCGTTTATATCCCAAAGTTAGCCTAAAAACACCGAAAAATCGAGTTTTTTGGGTCTCAGAAGCGATTTGTACATGTCTTCAATGTTCTAGAAAATTTTCAATTTTCAGGCAAAGAAAATGCTAAAACACGTTTTTTGGGCCCAAAAAGTCGATTTGTGCATGCATCTTCGATACCCGTTATATCCCAAATTTAGCCTAAAAACACCTAAAAATTGAGTTTTTTGGTTATCAGAAGCGATTTGTACATGTTTACACTGTGCTCGAAAATTTTCAATTTTCAGGCAAATCAAATTTTTAAACACTTTTTTTTGGCCCAAAAAGTCGATTTGTGCATGCATCTTCGATACCCTTTTACTTCCCAAATTTAGCCTAAAAACACCGAAAAATCGAGTTTTTTGGGTCTCAGAAGCAATTTGTACATGTTTACACTGTGCTAGAAAATTTTCAATTTTCAGGCAAAAAAAATGCTAAAACACGTTTTCAGGGCCTAAAAAGTCGATTTGTGCATGCATCTTCGATACCCGTTTATATCCCAAATTTAGCCTAAAAACACCGAAAAATCGAGTTTTTTTGGGTCTCAAAAGCGATTTGTACATGTCTACACTGTTCTAGAAATATTTCAATTTTCAGGCAAAAAAAATGCTAAAACACGTTTTTTGGGCCCAAAAAGTCGATTTGTGCATGTATCTTCGATACCCGTTTATATCCCAAATTTAGCCTAAAAACACCGAAAAATCGAGTTTTTTGGGTCTCAGAAGCGATTTGTACATGTTTAAACTGTGTTAGAAAATTTTCAATTTTCAGGCAAAAAAAAAATTAAAACGCGTTTTTTGGGCCCAAAAAGTCGATTTGTGCATGGATCTTCGATTCCCGTTTATATCCCAAATTTAGCCTAAAAACACCGAAAAATCGAGTTTTTTGGGTCTCAGAAGCGATTTGTACATGTCTACACTGTGCTAGAAAAAAAATCAATTTACAGGCAAAAAATAAAATAAAATATGTTTCTTGGGCCCAAAAAGTCGATTTGTGCATGGATCTTCGATACCCGTTTATATCCCAAATTTAGCCTAAAAACACCGAAAATCGATTTTTTTTGGTCTCAGAAGCGATTTGTACATGTTTACACTGTGCTAGAAAAATTTCAATTTTCAGGCAAAAAAAATGCTAAAACACGTTTTTTTGGCCCAAAAAGTCGATTTGTGCATGCATCATCGATACCCGTTTATATCCCAAATTTAGCCTAAAAACACCGAAAAATCGAGTTTTTTGGGTCTCATAAGCGATTTCTACATGTCTACACTGTGCTAGAAAAGATTCAAATTTCATTCAAAAAAATGCTAAAACACGTTTTTTGGGCCCAAAAAGTCGATTTGTGCATGCATCTTCGATACCCGTTTATATCCCAAATTTAACCTAAAATCACCGAAAAATCGAGTTTTTTGGTTCTCAGAAGCGATTTGTACATGTTTACACTGTGCTAGAATAATTTCAATTTTCAGGCAAAAAAAATGGTAAAACACGTTTTTTAGTCCCAAAAAGTCGATTTGTGCATGCATCTTCGATACCCATTTATATCCCATATTTAGCCTAAAAACACCGACAAAACGAGTTTTTTGGGTCTCAGAAGCGATTTGCACATGTCTACACTGTGCTAGAAAATTTTCAATTTTCAGGCCAAAAATATTTTAAAACACGTTTTTTTTATTCAAAAAGTCGATTTGTGCATGCATTTTCGATACCCGTTTATATCCCAAAATTAGTCTAAAAACACCGAAAAATCGAGTTTTTTGGGTCTCAGAAGCGATTTGTACATGTCTTCAATGTTCTAGAAAATTTTCAATTTTCAGGCAAAGAAAATGCTAAAACATGTTTTTTGGGCCCAAAAAGTCGATTTGTGCATGCATCTTCGATACCCGTTATATCCCAAATTTAGCCTAAAAACACCTAAAAATTGAGTTTTTTGGTTATCAGAAGCGATTTGTACATGTTTACACTGTGCTCGAAAATTTTCAATTTTCAGGCAAAACAAATTTTTAAACACTTTTTTTTGGCCCAAAAAGTCGATTTGTGCATGCATCTTCGATACCCTTTTACTTCCCAAATTTAGCCTAAAAACACCGAAAAATCGAGTTTTTTGGGTCTCAGAAGCAATTTGTACATGTTTACACTGTGCTAGAAAATTTTCAATTTTCAGGCAAAAAAAATGCTAAAACACGTTTTCAGGGCCTAAAAAGTCGATTTGTGCATGCATCTTCGATACCCGTTTATATCCCAAATTTAGCCTAAAAACACCGAAAAATCGAGTTTTTTTGGGTCTCAAAAGCGATTTGTACATGTCTACACTGTTCTAGAAATATTTCAATTTTCAGGCAAAAAAAATGCTAAAACACGTTTTTTGGGCCCAAAAAGTCGATTTGTGCATGTATCTTCGATACCCGTTTATATCCCAAATTTAGCCTAAAAACACCGAAAAATCGAGTTTTTTGGGTCTCAGAAGCGATTTGTACATGTTTAAACTGTGTTAGA
Source organism: Petrolisthes manimaculis (assembly GCA_034508575.1). Lineage (NCBI taxonomy): Eukaryota > Metazoa > Arthropoda > Malacostraca > Decapoda > Porcellanidae > Petrolisthes > Petrolisthes manimaculis. The sequence continues at coordinate 2,198,471 of JAWZYT010000141.1, read as the reverse complement.
AAATTTTCAATTTTCAGGCAAAAAAAAAATTAAAACGCGTTTTTTGGGCCCAAAAAGTCGATTTGTGCATGGATCTTCGATTCCCGTTTATATCCCAAATTTAGCCTAAAAACACCGAAAAATCGAGTTTTTTGGGTCTCAGAAGCGATTTGTACATGTCTACACTGTGCTAGAAAAAAAATCAATTTTCAGGCAAAAAATAAAATAAAATATGTTTCTTGGGCCCAAAAAGTCGATTTGTGCATGGATCTTCGATACCCGTTTATATCCCAAATTTAGCCTAAAAACACCGAAAATCGATTTTTTTTGGTCTCAGAAGCGATTTGTACATGTTTACACTGTGCTAGAAAAATTTCAATTTTCAGGCAAAAAAAATGCTAAAACACGTTTTTTTGGCCCAAAAAGTCGATTTGTGCATGCATCATCGATACCCGTTTATATCCCAAATTTAGCCTAAAAACACCGAAAAATCGAGTTTTTTGGGTCTCATAAGCGATTTCTACATGTCTACACTGTGCTAGAAAAGATTCAAATTTCATTCAAAAAAATGCTAAAACACGTTTTTTGGGCCCAAAAAGTCGATTTGTGCATGCATCTTCGATACCCGTTTATATCCCAAATTTAACCTAAAATCACCGAAAAATCGAGTTTTTTGGTTCTCAGAAGCGATTTGTACATGTTTACACTGTGCTAGAATAATTTCAATTTTCAGGCAAAAAAAATGGTAAAACACGTTTTTTAGTCCCAAAAAGTCGATTTGTGCATGCATCTTCGATACCCATTTATATCCCATATTTAGCCTAAAAACACCGACAAAACGAGTTTTTTGGGTCTCAGAAGCGATTTGCACATGTCTACACTGTGCTAGAAAATTTTCAATTTTCAGGCCAAAAATATTTTAAAACACGTTTTTTTTATTCAAAAAGTCGATTTGTGCATGCATTTTCGATACCCGTTTATATCCCAAAATTAGTCTAAAAACACCGAAAAATCGAGTTTTTTGGGTCTCAGAAGCGATTTGTACATATTTACACTGTACTAGAAAAACTTCAATTTTCAGGCAAAAAAAATGCTAAAACACGTTTTTTAGTCCCAAAAAGTTGATTTGTGCATGCATATTCGATACCCAAATTTTGCCTAAAAAGACCGAAAAATCGAGTTTTTTGGGTCCCAGAAGCGATTTGCACATGTCTTTACTGTGATAGAAAATTTTCAATTTTCAGGCAAAAAATATTTTAAAACACTTTTTTTTGGCCCAAAAAGTCGATTTGTGCATGCATCTTCGATACCCTTTTACTTCCCAAATTTAGCCTAAAAACACCGAAAAATCGAGTTTTTTGGGTCTCAGAAGCGATTTGTACATGTCTTCAATGTTCTAGAAAATTTTCAATTTTCAGGCAAAGAAAATGCTAAAACACGTTTTTTGGGCCCAAAAAGTCGATTTGTGCATGCATCTTCGATACCCGTTATATCCCAAATTTAGCCTAAAAACACCTAAAAATTGAGTTTTTTGGTTATCAGAAGCGATTTGTACATGTTTACACTGTGCTCGAAAATTTTCAATTTTCAGGCAAAACAAATTTTTAAACACTTTTTTTTGGCCCAAAAAGTCGATTTGTGCATGCATCTTCGATACCCTTTTACTTCCCAAATTTAGCCTAAAAACACCGAAAAATCGAGTTTTTTGGGTCTCAGAAGCAATTTGTACATGTTTACACTGTGCTAGAAAATTTTCAATTTTCAGGCAAAAAAAATGCTAAAACACGTTTTCAGGGCCTAAAAAGTCGATTTGTGCATGCATCTTCGATACCCGTTTATATCCCAAATTTAGCCTAAAAACACCGAAAAATCGAATTTTTTTGGTCTCAGAAGCGATTTGTACATGTTTGCACTGTGCTAGAAAAATTTCAATTTTCAGGCAAAAAAAAAAAATAAAACATGTTTTTTTGGCCCAAAAAGTCGATTTGTGCATGGATCTTCGATACCCGTTTATATCCCAAATTTAGCCTAAAAACACCGAAAAATCAAGTTTTTTTGGTCTCAGAAGCGATTTGTACATGTTTACACTGTGCTAGAATTTTTTTAATTTTCAGGCAAAAAAAATGCTAAAACACGTTTTGTTGGCCCAAAAAGTCGATTTGTGCATGCATCATCGATACCCGTTTATGTCCCAAATTTAGCTTAAAAACACCGAAAAATCGAGTTTTTTGGGTCTCAGAATCAATTTCTACATGTCTACACTGTGCTAGGAAAATTTCAAATTTCATTCAAAAAAATGCTAAAACACGTTTTTTGGGCCCAAAAAGTCGATTTGTGCATGCATCTTCGATACCCGTTTATATTCCAATTTTAGCCTAAAAACACCGAAAAATTGAGTTTTTTGGGTCTCAAAAGCGATTTGTACATGTCTACACTGTTATAGAAATATTTCAATTTTCAGGCAAAAAAAATGCTAAAACGCGTTTTTTGGGCCTTAAAAGTCGATTTGTGCATGTATCTTCGATACCCGTTTATATCCCAAATTTAGCCTAAAAACACCGAAAAATCGAGTTTTTTGGGTCTCAGAAGCGATTTGTACATGTTTACACTGTGTTAGAAAATTTTCAATTTTCAGGCAAAAAAAAATTTAAAACGCGTTTTTTGGGCCCAAAAAGTCGATTTGTGTATGGATCTTCGATACCCGTTTATATCCCGAATTTAGCCTAAAAAGACCGAAAAATCGAGTTTTTTGGGTCTCAGAAGCGATTTGTACATGTCTACACTTTGCTAGAAAAAAATCAATTTTCTGGCAAAAAAAAAATTAAAATATGTTTCTTGGGCCCAAAAAGTCGATTTGTGCATGCATCTTCGATACCCGTTTATATCACAAATTTAGCCTAAAAACACCGAAAAATCGATTTTTTTCGGGTCTCAGAAGCGATTTGTACATGTTTACACTGTGCTAAAAAAAATTCAAATTTCATTCAAAAAAATGCTAAAACACGTTTTCAGGGCCTAAAAAGTCGATTTGTGCATGCATCTTCGATACCCGTTTATATCCCAAATTTAACCTAAAAACACTGAAAAATCGAGTTTTTTGGGTCTCAAAAGCGATTTGCACATGTCTACACTATGCTAGAAAATTTTCATTTTTTTGGCAAAAAAAAATTTAAAACACGTTTTTTGGGCCCAAAAAGTCGATTTGTGCATGCATCTTCGATACCCGTTTATATCCCAAATTTTGCCTAAAATCACCGAAAATCGATTTTTTTGGGTCTCAGAAGCGATTTGTACATATTTACACTGTACTAGAAAAACTTCAATTTTCAGGCAAAACAAATGCTAAAACACGTTTTTTAGTCCAACAAAGTTGATTTGTGCATGCATCTTCGATACCCAAATTTAGCCTAAAAAGACCGAAAAATCGAGATTTTTGGGTTCCAGAAGCGATTTGCACATGTCTTTACTGTGCTAGAAAATTTTCAATTTTCAGGCAAAAAATATTTTAAAACACGCTTTTTTTATTCAAAAAGTCGATATGTGCATGCATTTTCGATACCCGTTTATATCCCAAAGTTAGCCTAAAAACACCGAAAAATCGAGTTTTTTGGGTCTCAGAAGCGATTTGTACATGTCTTCAATGTTCTAGAAAATTTTTAATTTTCAGGCAAAGAAAATGCTAAAACACGTTTTTTGGGCCCAAAAAGTCGATTTGTGCATGCATCTTCGATACCCGTTATATCCCAAATTTAGCCTAAAAACACCTAAAAATTGAGTTTTTTGGTTATCAGAAGCGATTTGTACATGTTTACACTGTGCTCGAAAATTTTCAATTTTCAGGCAAAACAAATTTTTAAACACTTTTTTTTGGACCAAAAAGTCGATTTGTGCATGCATCTTCGATACCCTTTTACTTCACAAATTTAGCCTAAAAACACCGAAAAATCGAGTTTTTTGGGTCTCAGAAGCAATTTGTACATGTTTACACTGTGCTAGAAAATTTTCAATTTTCAGGCAAAAAAAATGCTAAAACACGTTTTCAGGGCCTAAAAAGTCGATTTGTGCATGCATCTTCGATACCCGTTTATATCCCAAATTTAGCCTAAAAACACCGAAAAATAGAATTTTTTTGGTCTCAGAAGCGATTTGTACATGTTTGCACTGTGCTAGAAAAATTTCAATTTTCAGGCAAAAAAAAAATTAAAACATGTTTTTTTGGCCCAAAAAGTCGATTTGTGCATGGATCTTCGATACCCGTTTATATCCCAAATTTAGCCTAAAAACACCGAAAAATCGAGTTTTTTTGGTCTCAGAAGCGATTTGTACATGTTTACACTGTGCTAGAATTTTTTTAATTTTCAGGCAAAAAAAATGCTAAAACACGTTTTGTTGGCCCAAAAAGTCGATTTGTGCATGCATCATCGATACCCGTTTATGTCCCAAATTTAGCTTAAAAACACCGAAAAATCGAGTTTTTTGGGTCTCAGAAGCAATTTCTACATGTCTACACTGTGCTAGGAAAATTTCAAATTTCATTCAAAAAAATGCTAAAACACGTTTTTTGGGCCCAAAAAGTCGATTTGTGCATGCATCTTCGATACCCGTTTATATTCCAATTTTAGCCTAAAAACACCGAAAAATTGAGTTTTTTGGGTCTCAAAAGCGATTTGTACATGTCTACACTGTTCTAGAAATATTTCAATTTTCAGGCAAAAAAAATGCTAAAACGCGTTTTTTGGGCCTTAAAAGTCGATTTGTGCATGTATCTTCGATACCCGTTTATATCCCAAATTTAGCCTAAAAACACCGAAAAATCGAGTTTTTTGGGTCTCAGAAGCGATTTGTACATGTTTACACTGTGTTAGAAAATTTTCAATTTTCAGGCAAAAAAAAATTTAAAACGCGTTTTTTGGGCCCAAAAAGTCGATTTGTGCATGGATCTTCGATACCAGTTTATATCCCGAATTTAGCCTAAAAAGACCGAAAAATCGAGTTTTTTGGGTCTCAGAAGCGATTTGTACATGTCTACACTTTGCTAGAAAAAAATCAATTTTCTGGCAAAAAAAAAATTAAAATATGTTTCTTGGGCCCAAAAAGTCGATTTGTGCATGCATCTTCGATACCCGTTTATATCACAAATTTAGCCTAAAAACACCGAAAAATCGATTTTTTTTTGGTCTCAGAAGCGATTTGTACATATTTACACTGTGCTAGAAAAATTTCAATTTTCAGGCAAAAAAAAAATTAAAACACATTTTTTTGGGCCCAAAAAGTCGATTTGTGCATGGATCTTCGATACCCGTTTATATCCCAAATTTAGCCTAAAAACACCGAAAAATCGAGTTTTTTTGGTCTCAGAAGCGATTTGTACATGTTTACACTGTGCTAGAAAATTTTTAATTTTCAGGCAAAAAAAATGCTAAAACACGTTTTTTTGGCCCAAAAAGTCGATTTGTGCATGCATCATCGATACCCGTTTATATCCCAAATTTAGCCTAAAAACACCGAAAAATCGTGTTTTTTGGGTCTCATAAGCGATTTCTACATGTCTACACTGTGCTAGAAAAATTTCAAATTTCATTCAAAAAAATGCTAAAACACGTTTTTTGGGCCAAAAAAGTCGATTTGTGCATGCATCTTCGATACCCGTTTATATCCCAAATTTAGCCTAAAATCACCGAGAAATCGAGTTTTTTTGGTCTCAAAAGCGATTTGTACATATTTACACTGTACTAGAAAAATTTCAATTTTCGGGCAAAAAAAATGCTAAAACACGTTTTTTAGGCCCAAAAAGTCGATTTGTGCATGCAACTTCGATACCCGTTTATATCCCAAATTTAGCCTAAAAACACCGAAAAAACGAGTTTTTTCGGGTCTCAGAAGCGATTTGTACATGTTTACACTGTGCTAAAAAAAATTCAAATTTCATTCAAAAAAATGCTAAAACACGTTTTCAGGGCCTAAAAAGTCGATTTGTGCATGCATCTTCGATACCCGTTTATATCCCAAATTTAACCTAAAAACACCGAAAAATCGAGTTTTTTGGGTCTCAAAAGCGATTTGCACATGTCTACACTATGCTAGAAAATTTTCATTTTTTTGGCAAAAAAAAAATTAAAACACGTTTTTTGGGCCCAAAAAGTCGATTTGTGCATGCATCTTCGATACCCGTTTATATCCCAAATTTTGCCTAAAATCACCGAAAAATCGATTTTTTTGGGTCTCAGAAGCGATTTGTACATATTTACACTGTACTAGAAAAACTTCAATTTTCAGGCAAAACAAATGCTAAAACACGTTTTTTAGTCCCAAAAAGTTGATTTGTGCATGCATCTTCGATACCCAAATTTAGCCTAAAAAGACCGAAAAATCGAGATTTTTGGGTCCCAGAAGCGATTTGCACATGTCTTTACTGTGCTAGAAAATTTTCAATTTTCAGGCAAAAAATATTTTAAAACACGCTTTTTTTATTCAAAAAGTCGATTTGTGCATGCATTTTCTATACCCGTTTATATCCCAAAGTTAGCCTAAAAACACCGAAAAATCGAGTTTTTTGGGTCTCAGAAGCGATTTGTACATGTCTTCAATGTTCTAGAAAATTTTTAATTTTCAGGCAAAGAAAATGCTAAAACACGTTTTTTGGGCCCAAAAAGTCGATTTGTGCATGCATCTTCGATACCCGTTATATCCCAAATTTAGCCTAAAAACACCTAAAAATTGAGTTTTTTGGTTATCAGAAGCGATTTGTACATGTTTACACTGTGCTCGAAAATTTTCAATTTTCAGGCAAAACAAATTTTTAAACACTTTTTTTTGGCCCAAAAAGTCGATTTGTGCATGCATCTTCGATACCCTTTTACTTCCCAAATTTAGCCTAAAAACACCGAAAAATCGAGTTTTTTGGGTCTCAGAAGCAATTTGTACATGTTTACACTGTGCTAGAAAATTTTCAATTTTCAGGCAAAAAAAATGCTAAAACACGTTTTCAGGGCCTAAAAAGTCGATTTGTGCATGCATCTTCGATACCCGTTTATATCCCAAATTTAGCCTAAAAACACCGAAAAATCGAGTTTTTTTGGGTCTCAAAAGCGATTTGTACATGTATGTCTACACTGTTCTAGAAATATTTCAATTTTCAGGCAAAAAAAATGCTAAAACACGTTTTTTGGGCCCAAAAAGTCGATTTGTGCATGTATCTTCGATACCCGTTTATATCCCAAATTTAGCCTAAAAACACCGAAAAATCGAGTTTTTTGGGTCTCAGAAGCGATTTGTACATGTTTAAACTGTGTTAGAAAATTTTCAATTTTCAGGCAAAAAAAAAATTAAAACGCGTTTTTTGGGCCCAAAAAAGTCGATTTGTGCATGGATCTTCGATTCCCGTTTATATCCCAAATTTAGCCTAAAAACACCGAAAAATCGAGTTTTTTGGGTCTCAGAAGCGATTTGTACATGTCTACACTGTGCTAGAAAAAAAATCAATTTTCAGGCAAAAAAAAAATTAAAATATGTTTCTTGGGCCCAAAAAGTCGATTTGTGCATGGATCTTCGATACCCGTTTATATCCCAAATTTAGCCTAAAAACACCGAAAATCGATTTTTTTTGGTCTCAGAAGCGATTTGTACATGTTTACACTGTGCTAGAAAAATTTCAATTTTCAGGCAAAAAAAATGCTAAAACACGTTTTTTTGGCCCAAAAAGTCGATTTGTGCATGCATCATCGATACCCGTTTATATCCCAAATTTAGCCTAAAAACACCGAAAAATCGAGTTTTTTGGGTCTCATAAGCGATTTCTACATGTCTACACTGTGCTAGAAAAAATTCAAATTTCATTCAAAAAAATGCTAAAACACGTTTTTTGGGCCCAAAAAGTCGATTTGTGCATGCATCTTCGATACCCGTTTATATCCCAAATTTAACCTAAAATCACCGAAAAATCGAGTTTTTTGGTTCTCAGAAGCGATTTGTACATGTTTACACTGTGCTAGAAAAATTTCAATTTTCAGGCAAAAAAAATGGTAAAACACGTTTTTTAGTCCCAAAAAGTCGATTTGTGCATGCATCTTCGATACCCATTTATATCCCATATTTAGCCTAAAAACACCGACAAAACGAGTTTTTTGGGTCTCAGAAGCGATTTGCACATGTCTACACTGTGCTAGAAAATTTTCAATTTTCAGGCCAAAAATATTTTAAAACACGTTTTTTTTATTCAAAAAGTCGATTTGTGCATGCATTTTCGATACCCGTTTATATCCCAAAATTAGTCTAAAAACACCGAAAAATCGAGTTTTTTGGGTCTCAGAAGCGATTTGTACATATTTACACTGTACTAGAAAAACTTCAATTTTCAGGCAAAAAAAAATGCTAAAACACGTTTTTTAGTCCCAAAAAGTTGATTTGTGCATGCATCTTCGATACCCAAATTTTGCCTAAAAAGACCGAAAAATCGAGTTTGTTGGGTCCCAGAAGCGATTTGCACATGTCTTTACTGTGCTAGAAAATTTTCAATTTTCAGGCAAAAAATATTTTAAAACACGCTTTTTTTATTCAAAAAGTCGATTTGTGCATGCATTTTCGATACCCGTTTATATCCCAAAGTTAGCCTAAAAACACCGAAAAATCGAGTTTTTTGGGTCTCAGAAGCGATTTGTACATGTCTTCAATGTTCTAGAAAATTTTCAATTTTCAGGCAAAGAAAATGCTAAAACACGTTTTTTGGGCCCAAAAAGTCGATTTGTGCATGCATCTTCGATACCCGTTATATCCCAAATTTAGCCTAAAAACACCTAAAAATTGAGTTTTTTGGTTATCAGAAGCGATTTGTACATGTTTACACTGTGCTCGAAAATTTTCAATTTTCAGGCAAAACAAATTTTTAAACACTTTTTTTTGGCCCAAAAAGTCGATTTGTGCATGCATCTTCGATACCCTTTTACTTCCCAAATTTAGCCTAAAAACACCGAAAAATCGAGTTTTTTGGGTCTCAGAAGCAATTTGTACATGTTTACACTGTGCTAGAAAATTTTCAATTTTCAGGCAAAAAAAATGCTAAAACACGTTTTCAGGGCCTAAAAAGTCGATTTGTGCATGCATCTTCGATACCCGTTTATATCCCAAATTTAGCCTAAAAACACCGAAAAATCGAATTTTTTTGGTCTCAGAAGCGATTTGTACATGTTTGCACTGTGCTAGAAAAATTTCAATTTTCAGGCAAAAAACAAATTAAAACATGTTTTTTTGGCCCAAAAAGTCGATTTGTGCATGGATCTTCGATACCCGTTTATATCCCAAATTTAGCCTAAAAACACCGAAAAATCGAGTTTTTTTGGTCTCAGAAGCGATTTGTACATGTTTACACTGTGCTAGAATTTTTTTAATTTTCAGGCAAAAAAAATGCTAAAACACGTTTTGTTGGCCCAAAAAGTCGATTTGTGCATGCATCATCGATACCCGTTTATGTCCCAAATTTAGCTTAAAAACACCGAAAAATCGAGTTTTTTGGGTCTCAGAAGCAATTTCTACATGTCTACACTGTGCTAGGAAAATTTCAAATTTCATTCAAAAAAATGCTAAAACACGTTTTTTGGGCCCAAAAAGTCGATTTGTGCATGCATCTTCGATACCCGTTTATATTCCAATTTCAGCCTAAAAACACCGAAAAATTGAGTTTTTTGGGTCTCAAAAGCGATTTGTACATGTCTACACTGTTCTAGAAATATTTCAATTTTCAGGCAAAAAAAATGCTAAAACGCGTTTTTTGGGCCTAAATAGTCGATTTGTGCATGTATCTTCGATACCCGTTTATATCCCAAATTTAGCCTAAAAACACCGAAAAATCGAGTTTTTTGGGTCTCAGAAGCGATTTGTACATGTTTACACTGTGTTAGAAAATTTTCAATTTTCAGGCAAAAAAAAAATTAAAACGCGTTTTTTGGGCCCAAAAAGTCGATTTGTGCATGGATCTTCGATACCCGTTTATATCCCGAATTTAGCCTAAAAAGACCGAAAAATCGAGTTTTTTGGGTCTCAGAAGCGATTTGTACATGTCTACACTTTGCTAGAAAAAAATCAATTTTCTGGCAAAAAAAAAAAAAAAATATGTTTCTTGGGCCCAAAAAGTCGATTTGTGCATGCATCTTCGATACCCGTTTATATCCCAAATTTAGCCTAAAAACACCGAAAAATCGATTTTTTTTTGGTCTCAGAAGCGATTTGTACATATTTACACTGTGCTAGAAAAATTTCAATTTTCAGGCAAAAAAAAAATTAAAACACATTTTTTGGGCCCAAAAAGTCGATTTGTGCATGGATCTTCGATACCCGTTTATATCCCAAATTTAGCCTAAAAACACCGAAAAATCGAGTTTTTTTGGTCTCAGAAGCGATTTGTACATGTTTACACTGTGCTAGAATTTTTTTTAATTTTCAGGCAAAAAAAATGCTAAAACACGTTTTCTTGGCCCAAAAAGTCGATTTGTGCATGCATCATCGATACCCGTTTATATCCCAAATTTAGCCTAAAAACACCGAAAAATCGTGTTTTTTGGGTCTCATAAGGGATTTCTACATGTCTACACTGTGCTAGAAAAATTTCAAATTTCATTCAAAAAAATGCTAAAACACGTTTTTTGGGCCAAAAAAGTCGATTTGTGCATGCATCTTCGATACCCGTTTATATCCCAAATTTAGCCTAAAATCACCGAGAAATCGAGTTTTTTTTGGTCTCAAAAGCGATTTGTACATATTTACACTGTACTAGAAAAATTTCAATTTTCGGGCAAAAAAAATGCTAAAACACGTTTTTTAGGCCCAAAAAGTCGATTTGTGCATGCAACTTCGATACCCGTTTATATCCCAAATTTAGCCTAAAAACACCGAAAAAACGAGTTTTTTCGGGTCTCAGAAGCGATTTGTACATGTTTACACTGTGCTAAAAAAAATTCAATTTTCAGGCAAAAAAAATGCTAAAACACGTTTTCAGGGCCTAAAAAGTCGATTTGTGCATGCATCTTCGATACCCGTTTATATCCCAAATTTAGCCTAAAAACACCGAAAAATCGAGTTTTTTGGGTCTCAAAAGCGATCTCTACATGTCTACACTGTGCTGGAAAAATTTCAAATTTCATTCAAAAAAATGCTAAAACACGTTTTTTAGGCCCAAAAAGTCGATTTGTGCATGCATCTTCGATACCCGTTTATATCCCAAATTTAACCTAAAAACACCGAAAAATCGAGTTTTTTGGGTCTCAAAAGCGATTTGCACATGTCTACACTATGCTAGAAAATTTTCATTTTTTTGGCAAAAAACAATTTAAAACACGTTTTTTGGGCCCAAAAAGTCGATTTGTGCATGCATCTTCGATACCCGTTTATATCCCAAATTTTGCCTAAAATCACCGAAAAATCGATTTTTTTGGGTCTCAGAAGCGATTTGTACATATTTACACTGTACTAGAAAAACTTCAATTTTCAGGCAAAACAAATGCTAAAACACGTTTTTTAGTCCCAAAAAGTTGATTTGTGCATGCATCTTCGATACCCAAATTTAGCCTAAAAAGACCGAAAAATCGAGTTTTTTGGGTCCCAGAAGCGATTTGCACATGTCTTTACTGTGCTAGAAAATTTTCAATTTTCAGGCAAAAAATATTTTAAAACACGCTTTTTTTATTCAAAAAGTCGATTTGTGCATGCATTTTCGATACCCGTTTATATCCCAAAGTTAGCCTAAAAACACCGAAAAATCGAGTTTTTTGGGTCTCAGAAGCGATTTGTACATGTCTTCAATGTTCTAGAAAATTTTCAATTTTCAGGCAAAGAAAATGCTAAAACACGTTTTTTGGGCCCAAAAAGTCGATTTGTGCATGCATCTTCGATACCCGTTATATCCCAAATTTAGCCTAAAAACACCTAAAAAATTGAGTTTTTTGGTTATCAGAAGCGATTTGTACATGTTTACACTGTGCTCGAAAATTTTCAATTTTCAGGCAAAACAAATTTTTAAACACTTTTTTTTGGCCCAAAAAGTCGATTTGTGCATGCATCTTCGATACCCTTTTACTTCCCAAATTTAGCCTAAAAACACCGAAAAATCGAGTTTTTTGGGTCTCAGAAGCAATTTGTACATGTTTACACTGTGCTAGAAAATTTTCAATTTTCAGGCAAAAAAAATGCTAAAACACGTTTTCAGGGCCTAAAAAGTCGATTTGTGCATGCATCTTCGATACCCGTTTATATCCCAAATTTAGCCTAAAAACACCGAAAAATCGAGTTTTTTTGGGTCTCAAAAGCGATTTGTACATGTCTACACTGTTCTAGAAATATTTCAATTTTCAGGCAAAAAAAATGCTAAAACACGTTTTTTGGGCCCAAAAAGTCGATTTGTGCATGTATCTTCGATACCCGTTTATATCCCAAATTTAGCCTAAAAACACCGAAAAATCGAGTTTTTTGGGTCTCAGAAGCGATTTGTACATGTTTAAACTGTGTTAGAAAATTTTCAATTTTCAGGCAAAAAAAAAATTAAAACGCGTTTTTTGGGCCCAAAAAGTCGATTTGTGCATGGATCTTCGATTCCCGTTTATATCCCAAATTTAGCCTAAAAACACCGAAAAATCGAGTTTTTTGGGTCTCAGAAGCGATTTGTACATGTCTACACTGTGCTAGAAAAAAAATCAATTTTCAGGCAAAAAAAAAATTAAAATATGTTTCTTGGGCCCAAAAAGTCGATTTGTGCATGGATCTTCGATACCCGTTTATATCCCAAATTTAGCCTAAAAACACCGAAAATCGATTTTTTTTGGTCTCAGAAGCGATTTGTACATGTTTACACTGTGCTAGAAAAATTTCAATTTTCAGGCAAAAAAAATGCTAAAACACGTTTTTTTGGCCCAAAAAGTCGATTTGTGCATGCATCATCGATACCCGTTTATATCCCAAATTTAGCCTAAAAACACCGAAAAATCGAGTTTTTTGGGTCTCATAAGCGATTTCTACATGTCTACACTGTGCTAGAAAAATTTCAAATTTCATTCAAAAAAATGCTAAAACACGTTTTTTGGGCCCAAAAAGTCGATTTGTGCATGCATCTTCGATACCCGTTTATATCCCAAATTTAACCTAAAATCACCGAAAAATCGAGTTTTTTGGTTCTCAGAAGCGATTTGTACATGTTTACACTGTGCTAGAAAAATTTCAATTTTCAGGCAAAAAAAATGGTAAAACACGTTTTTTAGTCCCAAAAAGTCGATTTGTGCATGCATCTTCGATACCCATTTATATCCCATATTTAGCCTAAAAACACCGACAAAACGAGTTTTTTGGGTCTCAGAAGCGATTTGCACATGTCTACACTGTGCTAGAAAATTTTCAATTTTCAGGCCAAAAATATTTTAAAACACGTTTTTTTTATTCAAAAAGTCGATTTGTGCATGCATTTTCGATACCCGTTTATATCCCAAAATTAGTCTAAAAACACCGAAAAATCGAGTTTTTTGGGTCTCAGAAGCGATTTGTACATGTCTACACTGTGCTAGAAAAAAATCAATTTTCAGGCAAAAAAAAATTTAAAATATGTTTGTTGGGCCCAAAAAGTCGATTTGTGCATGGATCTTTGATACCCGTTTATATCACAAATTTAGCCTAAAAACACCGAAAATCGATTTTTTTTGGTCTCAGAAGCGATTTGTACATGTTTACACTGTGCTAGAAAAATTTCAATTTTCAGGCAAAAAAAATGCTAAAACACGTTTTTTTGGCCCAAAAAGTCGATTTGTGCATGCATCATCGATACCCGTTTATATCCCAAATTTAGCCTAAAAACACCGAAAAATCGAGTTTTTTGGGTCTCATAAGCGATTTCTACATGTCTACACTGTGCTAGAAAAAATTCAAATTTCATTCAAAAAAATGCTAAAATACGTTTTTTGGGCCCAAAAAGTCGATTTGTGCATGCATCTTCGATACCCGTTTATATCCCAAATTTAACCTAAAATCACCGAAAAATCGAGTTTTTTGGATGACAGAAGCGATTTGTACATGTTTACACTGTGCTAGAAAAACTTCAATTTTCGGACAAAAAAAATGGTAAAACACGTTTTTTAGGCCCAAAAAGTCGATTTGTGCATGCATCTTCGATACCCGTTTATATACCAAATATAACCTAAAAACACCGAAAAATCGATTTTTTTGGGTCTCAAACGCGATTTGCACATGTCTACACTGTGCTAGAAAATTTTCAATTTTTAGGCAAAAAAAAATTTAAAACACGTTTTTTGGGACCAAAAAGTCGATTTGTGCATGCATCTTCGATACCCGTTTATATACCAAATTTTGCCTAAAATCACCGAAAAATCGAGTTTTTTGGGTCTCAGAAGCGATTTGTACATGTTTACACTGTGCTAGAAAAATTTCAATTTTCAGGCAAAAAAAATGGTAAAACACGTTTTTTAGGCCCAAAAAGTCGATTTGTGCATGTATCTTCGATACTCATTTATATCCCATATTTAGCCTAAAAACACCGAGAAAACGAGTTTTTTGGGTCTCAGAAGCGATTTGCACATGTCTACACTGTGCTATAAAATTTTTAATTTTCAGGCCAAAAATATTTTAAAACACGTTTTTTTTATTCAAAAAGTCGATTTGTGCATGCATTTTCGATACCCGTTTATATCCCAAAATTAGCCTAAGAACACCGAAAAATCGAGTTTTTTGGGTCTCAGAAGCGATTTGTACATGTCTACACTGTTCTAGAAAATTTTCAATTTTCAGGCAAAAAAAATGCTAAAACACGTTTTTGGGGCCCAAAAAGTCGACTTGTGCATGCATCTTCGATACCCGTTATATCCCAAATTTAGCCTAAAAACACCTAAAAAATGAGTTTTTTGGTTCTCAGAAGCGATTTGTACATGTTTTCACTGTGCTAGAAAATTTTCAATTTTCAGGCAAAACAAATTTTTAAACACTTTTTTTGGCCCAAAAAGTCGATTTCTGCATGCATCTTCGATACCCTTTTATTTCCCAAATTTAGCCTAAAAACACCGAAAAATCGAGTTTTTTGGGTCTCAGAAGCATTTTGTACATGTTTACACAGTGCTAGAAAAATTTCAATTTTTAGGAAAAAAAAAAATTTAAACACGTTTTTTTGGCCCAAAAAGTCGATTTGTGCATGCATCTTCGATGACTGTTTATATCCCAAATGTAGCCTAATATCACCGAAAAAATGAGTTTTTTGGGTCTCAGAATCGATTTGTACATGTTTACACTGTGCTAGAAAAAATTCAATTTTCAGGCAAAAAAAATGGTAAAACACGTTTTTTAGGCCCAAAAAGTCGATTTGTGCATGCATCTTCGATACCCGTTTATATCCCAAATTTAGCCTAAAAACACCTAAAAATCGAGTTTTTTGGGTCTCAAAAGCGATTTGTACATGTCTACACTGTTCTAGAAATATTTCAATTTTCAGGCAAAAAAAATGCCAAAACACGTTTTGGGGGCCCAAAAAGTCGATTTATGCATGTATCATCGATACCCGTTTATATCCCAAATTTAGCCTAAAAACACCGAAAAATCGAGTTTTTTGGGTCTCAAAAGCGATTTGTACATGTCTACACTGTTCTAGAAAAATTTCAATTTTCAGGCAAAAAAAATGCTAAAACACGTTTTTTGGGCCCAAAAAGTCGATTTGTGCATGCATCTTCGATACCCGTTTATATCCCAAATTTAGCCTAAAAACACCGAAAAATCGAGTTTTTTGGGTCTCAGAAGTGATTTGTACATGTTTACACTGTGCTAGAAAATTTTCAATTTTCAGGCAAAAAAAAAATTAAAACAAGTTTTTTTGGGCCCAAAAAGTCGATTTGTGCATGCATCTTCGATACCCGTTTATATCCCAAATTTTGCCTAAAAACACCGAAAAATCGTGTTTTTTGGGTCTCAGAAGCGATTTGTACATGTTTACACTTTGCTAGAAAAATTTCAATTTTCAGGCA